>CM034703.1:279227766-279253733 GCA_020142125.1 Phrynosoma platyrhinos
CCCCCCCCCCCAACAGTACATGAACTTTTTTAGGATGGAGAATTTAAATCTAGAAACTAGAAGACAGCAGACTGGTGGGGGGAGAGTTCCCAGTTTGATTGGCCGTGACTAGCTGCAATTAAAAACTATAATTTATTACCCTGGACTACGAGTATAATTTCAGTGCAGAGAATTAAGGTTTTCTTTTGAGATGGAAATAAAGATTAATTTTTAATTTCCTTTCTCACTGCACATTTAAGAGCAATAGACTCCACAGAAAACTACAGGTCAAAATAGTTTTATGGGAGGATGACAATGTTCCATTGGTGTATAATTTAATGCCCCTGCTGCCTTTTTAATATTTGACTGCAGCTCCCTCATGCGAGACAGAGGCGGTGGATGCTGCGTGTGTGAGTGGGTGTGCAACAGCATAAGGGCAATCTGACTTTGACATAAGAGAGGGAAAAAACATGTGAGAGAAGGATGTTTCACCCGTTGACTCTTAGGCCAAAGGCTTCTTACCATGATGAAACAACCTCAAGGGAGAGACCTGGATGCAGGTGCTACCATTGGGATGGGTAGAGGGTACTCCTTAAGCCTCCTTTTCAAATCAGTTATAATTGCTTCTCGGCAACACCACCTCCAATTCTGACCAGATCACTGGTGGTATTCCCCAAGAGTTAAACAACACGCTATGTGGCATAACAGGTAGTATGTAGTTCAACCTCAGTTTCCTCCAACTTTCTGAGAAATCTCAAGAGAGACCATTTCCTACTGGAACCACACTCTGCACATGCAGGGGTTTAACTATGAAGGGGGGGGAATGAGGGCATAAGGGGCCCCCCAGAAGGATTCTGAACCCTCAAATGAAGTTTTCTTTTGGTCCCCAAATTCATTGCATGGCAAAGCATGAAACACTGAAAATTGCATGTATCCTGAACTCTTCTATTTGCAGCATTCACATTCTCTTGGTACTTTTGCTTGCTCCTGTTCTTTGGATCTGTAAACTAAATATTCATCTGAAATTTAAAGTGACTTCAATGCTAGACATGTGGGAACTGAAATAAATTTTCATGGGTGGGGCAGAATTCTTATTGGCAAAGGATAATGCTCTCAAGAACCAGCGTTGTGGAATGGTTTGAGCATTTAACTATGACTCTGGAGACCAGGGTTCGATTCCCTGCTCAGTTATGGAAACCCACTGGGTGACCTTGGGCAAGTCACACACACTCAGTCCCAGGAAAACTTCTGGGTAGGTTTGCCTTAGGGTTGCCACAAGTCAGAAACAACTTAAAGGCACAGAATAACAAAATGCCCTCATTCTTCCCCCTCTCCCTGTAGTTACGCTCCTTTACACAGGAAGTTTTAACTATTCCCACTGACTACTTTTCCACTTCAGTTCTCTCCTCCAAAGTTAAAGAAGGGGGGGGACCCTAACCTCCATAATTCCACCAATGGGGAGGGATTTGGGCTTTTGTTTATATGTTTTTAGCACTTTGACAGAGAGAGTTCTATTTTGGGGGGGAAACTGGAGGGTTCCCCAGCTATATAAGGGCCTTTGCAGACTGCCAGAAATAATGCAGCTTGAGTCCACTTGAACTGCCCTGGCTCAGTGCTAGGGAATCATGGGAACTGTATTTTATTGTGGCACCAGAGCTCTCTGACAGAGAAGGCTCAATGTCTCAGAAAAAAAACTACAATTTCCATGATTCCCTAGCACTGAGTCAGGGCAGTTCAAGTGGACTCAAGCTGCATTATTTCTGGCAGTCTGCAAAGGCCCTAAGTTTCCTCTATCCATGCACAGTAGCCAGATCAGGCTATGTGCACACTCCCTCTAGCATGGGAAAGGAAATGAGGCTCAGCTGCATACTCCATAGTTAATGTCACATACAGTGTTGCTCTGAGAGAGTCACATATGAGGATGGAGCACTTGCACCTTAGTCCCAGAGGGCTCAACAACATACTAGTTCTCCCTCCTCAATGTATATTGAAAGCTGGTGCATGTCAAAACTTACTTATATCATGCCCCTTCTGATACAATGGGGTGGGCAACACTGGTATCCCCAATATGAGTAGAAGTGATGTCACATCTCTTCTAAGTTTCTTTTCCAGCTCATATACCCACACCCATTTTAAGTTACATGCTGAAAAGGTAGGATTGTTGGTGGTGGGGAGACACACCCAGTCATTGCAATGGCACAATAACCATAAATGTGAATTTCAAAAATTACACTGTCATAAATCTGGTTTATCACATGGTCAATACAGGACAGGCTGCTAGCTGATATTTCTGTTGTTCCAGACTATTTTCTGGCAATTCCAAGCACCAGCTGCAACATGATATTCCCATCCTTGAATGGGATTTTTAAAAATTCTGCCCCATAGTATTCTTTGCTTCTTCCAGAAGGAAGGAAAAATCTGGAAGTAGACCTTTGGTTTTAAAAAAATGGGTGGTTGTGAGTTTTGATATTAAATACCTCAGTGCGTTCCTGCAGTGTACTGAAAGGTGGAACTACTGCTTCTGGGATAGACAAGTCTTCCTCCCAATCTCTCTCTTACACACACACACATACATCTTTTGGCCAGAAAAAAATGGTGGTCTGAGGAATTTGGAAGAGTCAAAAGTTTCAAAAGCAGCAGGGAAACTTTGCCCAGCCCTTCTCTAAAAAGAAAGAATTATACAAAATCAGAAAAGGTAACAGTGAAGCCTTTTTAGATAGTTTTCAAGACCACTGTTAATCAACCACAAGAGTCAAGGCTTGCCTGAGTGCAAAGGCATGGAGTGACTCTCCGGAAATAAGTGTTTAGATGTTTGTCTTATCTAAATGAGCTCAGAGCTGAGTAAACTTCTCCAAAGAGAGTGAGTAACCCTGACAAAACAACCACCTTCTTATCGCAGCCTTGAAGATGACTGAAGAGCATCAGGCAACAGAGACTTATCTTCCAAAAGATGTTCAAAACCCCCAACTGGGCCTGTCATACTGATTAGCTTTCAACAAGTAATTGTTTTTGAGATCTTCTCTATGTCTTGCTTCTGAACAACACGGCACACGCCAGCTTGGACTGTTTGGGTACTCTGACATTTGCCAATCGTACCCTTCTTTTATCTCTGGAGAAATCAGCTTCCTGGAATTATTTGGTAGCAACTAGAACTAATCAGTGATTCAGAAATACGGTATTTGCTGAACTGCTCTTTCACTCTGACCTGGTTTCAGACTAATGAAGAAATCAGCTAGCCCTCTCTCGCTGATCCTTTTTCCACCTTCACTGCTGCCCTATGCCATTTTTAATAGAGCTACAAGCCTTGTTCATGTTCTCTGTCTCATAAGGCTTGTAGTCCCTATTAAAAATGACAGAGGACAGCAGCAAAGGCAACAACAAATAATCTGTGTATAATCAAATCTGCAAAAATTAAATCTGCAAACATAGAGGCCTGAGTGTACAGTATAGCTGTACCCTAGGATACAATACTGTTGAAGAAAATGCTGGTAAGAGGGATTGTGGGTTAATGTCTTGCAAAATGTCTGCTGCACCATGTCTCCTAAGGGATACCTGAGTTTACAGCTGGATTATATACTTTCCAAAAAAACCCAAAGCCCAAACCTTTTCTGCCTTTCTTGTCCCCTGCATTCCTAAGGGTTGGTTATATCAGATGCAACAAAAACCATCAAAATACACATTACAATAAGGATGGCTGTCTTGAAAGGTGTGGGGGCTAACCCTGGTATGGAGATAGGTGTAGGGGCTAATAAATGGATGACACTTTGGCCTGGAATCCCATCCATTCAGCCCTATTTTTATTTTATTTTTTGTCAAACAAGACAGGTAGGGGAGCAGGTACCTTGTTTTAAGGGAGAACCATATTTCTGGCAGGCTCTCTGAGTGACTTGCTTTACAGGAAAAAATGTTTCTGTGTGGTGGGGGAAGGGTTTCCAGATCTCAGGACCTGACCCCAAGTATTCAGTTTTCACGGGTCATCCCCAGGTGGGAGACAAGTGTACAGATTCTCCACTTTTGGGGGGCTCCACTCCAGGCAAGAAAAAGCTACAGGCAAATCTCCAACTCATCTGATATTGCTCCAGTTTGCTACAATTGCAAGGCTTCATTGATTGGTTGCTGCAACTTGCAAAGACTGGGAGGGAGGGAGGATTATGGATTTACTTAAGAGATTATCCCATTCATTTTAAAGTGACTCATCCCAGATGGGATAAAGTCACATTTAGTTTTAATAGTGGATATTATCACATTCAGCCATGGCTTGGTGACTGCAACAGATATGCAGCCTGGGACCCAGTCACACTTATCCAGCCACTTTTCAAAAATGGCAAGCTCCCGTTTTTGAAAAGTGACTGGATAAACACAGCTGGATATGAGTTGCAGTTGCCCAGCCATGGCTGAATGTGATAATACCCACTATTTAAATTAAATGTGATTTTATCCCACTGGGGATAAGTCTGCAGAGTGCTCGTTCCTTATGCCATCTCAGAATTTCATGGGGATATCATGGCTTCAATATCAGAGCCATCTTTACCCAATGTTCTTTGTAACATCTAGCTTGATGATGAAGTTTGGCGATCTCAAAGGCTTACACAGATCTTTGTGCTTTTCTTTATAGGCCTAGTAAAAGGCTCAGTACAAGGACATGTTTTTAAAAATCTGAGATACATATCCTTGCTTTTTGCAGTCTCCCAATGCTTCTGTTATATTATGTATACTAACAGCACGAGAATAACTCTGCTAGAACAGACCAGAAGTCCATCTAATTCTCTGTGAACCTTTCTGTCTAGGTCTTTAAAAACCATCTCAACCATTCCATGAATTAATTTTGGGTTATATGAATGTTGCTATTCAGTGCCTCCAAGTCAACTTCAACTTACAGTGACCCTATTCTGGCATTTTCTTGGCTAGAGTTATTCAGAGAAAATTTGCCGTTGCCTTCCTTTGAAGCTAAGAGAATTTGACTTGCCCAAAGTCACCCAGTGGGCTTCCATGGCTGAGCAGGGATTCTGACCTGGGAGCCTAGTCCAGCATTCAAAACCACTACACCACACTGGTTCTTCAGTATGAATAGGTACATTCATCTGTCCTGAATCCATTGGGGGATGTATGACATGGCTCACCCGTCCCCAAAAGGCATAGCCAGTTCTGTATTTGGGAGGTGAGATAAATTTAAGCACAAACTGAACAAACAGAACTTCTCTTCACTGCAATAGGTCACTCTGGCCCAGTTCACACACACCTAACAAAAGTTAGCAATGGTATAACCCCAGCAGAGCTGGTGCTTGCTGTATTTCATTTGGCTTAAGGAGATAAGTGCTTTACTAATTATAGGGTACCATAGTTGTGCACAGTGGACTGATTAGAAATATAAGTTCTCTCCTACCCTGGAGAACTTGCAGACCACATTCTGACATATCTTGATAAGCAATGTGAAAACCATTGCAGAAGAGCAGATGGATGCAGCAATGTCATCTCATGGTCATTCTGTCTTACTGCCTAAATCTCAAAGGGTGCTTTGTTTTAAATTTTTATTAAGAGCCCCATCCCTAGAGAGCTAGCATCCAAGTAATTATAGTACTATCTAGCAGTCTTCAGAACTACATGGTGCAGCTTTTTCTAGAGCAGATCACTTCAGACTGTAGGTGTGTGACAACCATACTTCACTGCTCTGATTCCACACACAGAAAGCAAGCACACCATGAAGAACAGGTTCAAACTGAGCTCAGGTTCCGCACCAGTTGTAGCCTTCCACTATCATCCAAATTGTGTGCCAGCCTTGTTGTTCAGCCTATCAGATACTTGACAAAAAAATCCTCTCCTGTCCAGGTTTTTCTGGTCCTAAAACACAATTGAAACAGGAGGTTTGTTGTATGTTTGGCCAGTGTTCCTATGTGCCCAGTGAGCCACTTGGTGGGTCACAGATTGTACAGGCCTAGCATACACCTTACAGAAATATTGTAGTTTTTTGTGTGCCAGGAAGTATTATTTAAAAAAAAAACAGGAGGGCATTCCAGCATGTATTTCCATAACTTGTGTGAAGTGCTACAGACTAGCAAGAGCTGTACCATATCATTTTTCTGATCATGCAGCTGAGCTCTAGCTTTCTACAAATGTTTGATGTAGCACCATTTCACTTTACTCACCTGCAAATGGAAATCCTATCCCAGTGATGGCGAACTGAGTGCCCAAACTGCAACCCAAAACCCACTTATTTATCGCAAAATGCTGCATCCCTCTGGCAGAGTAACAAACTCTGGCAAACTCTGTGCTGGGGTGATGGTGTGCCCTCCCACAGAGAGGGCTCTGAGTGCCACCTCTGGCACATGTGCCATAAGTTCACCACTGCTGTGCTATCTCTTCTTGTAGGTTTCTGGTATGAACACAGTCAGAGATGAGGAACAGGTGTTGTGGGACCACAACTCCCACCATCCTTCACCATTAGTTGTGCTGGTTTACAATCATGGACGTTGCAGTCCAGAAATATCTTCAAGGCCATGCACACATTCCCCCAGCCCCAGTTGTGTAGTTTGGGGGGGGGCAAGAGTACTGTCTTCCCAATTAAGAATTCTGCTCTGCCCATGCAAAACTTTTGCCTGATTCTCTAATTTCTAGGATTGTAGTAACTGCTAGATGACTGCTAGATATGGAAAACAAAACAATGGCCAACAGATTGGAAGTGATCAATATACATCCCCATCCACAAAAAGGGAGACACAAGAGACTGCAGCAACTACAGAACCATAGCATTGATCTCCCACGCAAGCAAAATCATGCTCAAAATTCTTCAACAACTCCAACCATACATGGAAAGAGAGATTCCAGAGGTCCAAGTAGAGTTCAGGAAAGGAAGAGGCACTAGGGATCACATTGCAAACATACAATGGCTAATGGAGTACACCAGGGAATTCCAAAAGAAAATCAGTATGTACTTTATAGACTATAGCAAGGCCTTTGACTGCATAGATCATGAAAGGCTATGGAATGCCCTTAAAGACATGAAAGTGCCAACACATCTGATAGTCCTGATGAGGAATCTGTACTCAGGACAAGGGGCTACTGTCAGAACAGAACACGGAGAAACAGAATGGTTCCCAGTTGACATAGGGATCAGACAAAGCTGCATCCTTTCACCCTATCTGTTCAACTTGTATGAAGAACATATTATAAAAAAAAACAGGCTTGGACACAGAAGAAGGAGGAGTGAAAATAGGAGGAAGGAATATCAACAATCTAAGATATGCAGATGATACCATAGTACTAGCAGACAACCTCACAGACCTGGAACACCTCCTAAGGAAGATCAAAGAAGAAAGTACAATGGCAGGCTTAATAAAAACATAAAGAAAACAAAAATAATGACCACCAAGGACCTTCACAAGTTCAACCTAGACAATGAAGAAATAGAAATATTAAAAGAATTCCCATACCTGTTATCAAACATTGATAGAAATGGGGACTGCAGTCAGGAAATCAGAAGATTATGAAAGGGGAGGATGGCTATGAAAGAACTAGAAAAGATTCTGAAATGCAAAGATATACAACTCAGCACAAAAGTTAGAATCATACAAGCCATTGTATTCTCTATTACCATGTATGGATGTGAGAGCTGGACAGTTAAGAAAGATGATAGGAAGAAAATCAATTCATTTGAGATGTTGTGCTGGAGAAATGCTGAGGATCCCAGGGACAGCCACAAGGACAAACAAGTGGGTCCTGGAGCAGATCAAACCGGAAACTTCCCTGGAAGCCAAGATGACCAAATTGAGACTGTCATACTTGGGACACATCATGAGAAGAGAGGACTCTGAAAAAAAAAACATTAATACTGGGGAAGGTAGAGGGAAGTAGGAAGAGAGGAAAGCCACATGCCAAATGGATGGACTCTATTAAGGACGTCACAGCTATTAAGGGTTTGCAGGAATTAAGCAGAGCAGTGGAGGACAGAGGGTCTTGGAGATGTTTCATCCATAGGGTTGCCATGAGTTGAGATCTACTCAAGGGCAGTTAACAACAAACAAAAGTAACTTAAACCTTCAGTTGAGCATTTAGAAATACTGTTTAAGCTTCCAAAGCAAATAGCAGGCAAAATTATTGAGTGAATGCAAACATAGCAAATAGGAGAGTTCTATGTGTGTATGATTTTCTGTGTTTCACTCTATCCAATGCTAGAAATTTGGGGACTGAAGGAAATTTTCACTGTAGAGGTAGAATTTGGGGAGTAGCAATGTCCTCATTCCTTTCCCCCATGCTGGAATAAATGTTTTTGTGATTTGTCAGGCCCACTGAAAATTGATCTCTGTGATATACACTGACATATTTTATTTGCATTCCCAGTTCATTTCTCTCTCAACTTGTCTAGGGCTTGGTTTTGATATTGCAACATTAGCATGAGATCCTTATCTTTTTCTGTTTATTTGTATGCGACTTTTCCACCAGACCAGTGCAAAACTAGCTCACAATATATCAAATGGACAACAAAATGTAACAGAAATAACTAGAAATAACTGTAGTCTTAATAAGTAAACATCAAGTATAATTAACCTTCCATGCAACATTGCATAAAACAATGCAGATAATATGAACCGAGTTCAACAATTTAAAAACAAAATAAGAGCAAGAATAAAGCCTGTCAAACAAAAATATGTTAAATACAAGGCAAAATAGATCTTCATTCAAGAACTTGGAAAAGTTTCTTTTTTGGTCCTATAGTTCCTACAGTGCTGCTGCATTTCTGCCTATGGCCACTGGCCTTGCTGGTTGGGGGCTGGGGGATTCTGGGTGGTACAGTCTGAAAAAGTAAACTTTCCAAGCTCTACTCCACAAAGGCAACATAGCACAGCTACAATTAAACGATAGAGAGTTTTAGCAGTCACGAGACTCTCTTCCTTCTTTCTTCCATTTCTTTCTGTCATCTTTCCTCCCAGTTCTTACCTACATCTCTTTTCTTCATTCCTACCCCATCTCTCACCTGAGAAAATAACTGTCCCTCCTCCTTCAAGCTCCACTTCACAACACAATTTGTTTTACAGCATCTCCAAATAATAAACCAGCACATCCTTCTTCAACTATCTATTGGGAAGCCTTCAAACAAGTGTTAACTCTTTTTTAAAAAATCGTATTCTTTTACCAGGCAATTGCATTTGTTCACATTGACCTAACACACACACACACACACACACACACAACAACAACAACAAAAAACCCAGGCTTAAGAAGCAGCCATGACCTGATTCTCCCAACCAACCCATTTCCAATATTTTATTAGCAGATGTTTCTCAACTCCCTCAAGACCAGTCAGCATCTCTTCATGTTTTTGTTTAGCATCTTGTGTTGCAAAGCCTCGCCAATATATGCTGCTGTACTAGACAGTAAAGGAAATCTTTGCACCTTGTTCAAATAGCTCAATTCATTTGCATATTAAATTCTTTCCTCTAACAATGTAAATAATAATTGGTGGTGGAGGAGGAGGAGGAGGAGGAAGTAGTAGTTAAGGAGAGCAGAGAAATGAAAATTCTGTTTGCAAGAATCCCAGATTGAATTAACAACAGATGATGTTTACACAGAAGCTTAGCCAAAGGAGCTGTGCACAGCTCAGCACCTTCAGCACACAGACTTCCCAGTGATCAAGCAGCTTCTCTAAAGTGCCTTTAGAACAGGAATCAGAGAGGGGTCTCCAGCCAGCAAATTAGGTCCTTAATACTGGAGCCCATTTTCCACTTGGCTAGTTGGCATTCCAAAAAAGTTGTTTTGGGTCACAGAATGGGGCTCAGGTCCATACGGCTGTTGCTTCTGATCAGATGAGATTACTACAACAGAAAGGGCAAGTCTGGACTTCACAGGTCACTCAGCTATATTCCCCATAGGGAGAATATTCATTAGATGTATCTAAGTTGGGCTTTCATGGCTTAGTAGTCATCTCCTGTGCTAAGATTCAGAAAAGGGCTATGATTAATGGCTAGCATACTCTATGGGTTTGCCTGCAAAGAAAATGTTTTCTTATTCTGATATGCAGTATTCTTAACCATGATGGGGCCTCCAAAATGAGCTCAGAGCTATGGAGAGGAAATCTAGACCAAACAAGGTTTGGATAAGAAATCTTAAATGTTTATGTGAGATTGAAGGTCCATTGCAATGTACTTTTGGACTGTGAAGAGAGATGTAGACAAACTTTCTACTTAAAAGAATAGTGAGCAAAAATAGGTTTCCTAAGGGGTGCTTTTCACATATAAAAGATGGGAAAGCCTAGCCCAAATATGAAAGATAAATTCTCAGAAGCAGAAAAAAGAAAAAAGAAAAAACCAGCAACAGACACTCTGGGTAGATAGATACTAGTGAGGAAACAAAACTGAGATCTGATTAAAGCTAATGAATCAGCTCTAAAGACACTATCTCTAAACCAAATATCCTTTCCTTTCCCCTACAACACCCTCTCCACATTTTTGCAACTCCTCTTTCCCTCCATCGCTATCTGTTCATGCCCATGTCCAGATTACAGCTGATAACAGAGAGCACTTACACTTGGGTTTGTAGGATGTAGTCCTCAGTTCATTTGATTAGAAAACCGTTGCTTCATCCTTTTCTCCAACAGCTTCTGTTGTGGCCTTTGGGGTCAAGCTCCTCCTGTCAAGTTTTGGCTTTCTTCAGTTATGTGTTTCTGGGGGTTTCTGAACTCTTCTTGTAGTTTCTGGCACCACTAAAAGGGAAATTAAAGGCTTTATGTTTTTGACTTAATGTTAGGAGGTCTAGCCCTTCAACTTGCCAGGCTGTCAACTGACACATTTCTAGAACAATCTATCTATTGGCATTATGACATCAATGGCTGGCTTTACCCAACTGAATTTGAAATGTGTCCTTGTAAAGGTCATCTGATCATTAACCTTTGAGGGGAGATATGAGTCTCTCTGCCCTTAGGTCTATTTCAACAAGGTTTGGGAACTTTAAAAAAAAGAGTAGTAGTTAAGTTAGTTGTTGTTATTTGCTGTCAAGTCAGCTTTGATTTGTGTCAGTGAGAGACCTCCATGAAACCTGGTTATCAATAGCCCTGCTCAGGTCTTGCAAACTCAGGGCCTATGGCTTGAGTCAATCATCTGTAATGTGGTCCTCTCCTACCACCCAGTATTTTATCTGGTTTCATTGTCTTTACTAGTGAGACATGTTGTCTCACGATGTGTCAAAAGTACAACAGCTTTGTTTAGTAATTTTAGCTTCTAATGAGAGTTCAGACTTCATTCACTCTCAAACCCATTAATTTGTCTATTTGTCAGTCATGGTATCCATAGAACTCTTCTCCAACACCACATTTCAGATAAGCTGATCTGCCTGTCTGCTTTCTATCCTGTCTAGTTTTGGTTTGGTAAGGCAAGTACTAAATTCTCTATTCCCAACACATTTCAGTATAATCCAACAGCACCTCTCAGTTGCTCAGAATAATAAAATTGAATATACTCAACCAATCGATATTAATAACTTAAACAACAAAAACAAAAATCCCTCCTCTGCATGTACTAGGCATGGGAGAAGATCTTATCAAACCCATTAATCAAATAATTGTTTTGAATTGGGCCAACTCCCTTCAACAGGAGTGGACAAAAATGTGATTTCCCCAAGGCTGTTATGAAACTCAACCCCTCCAGACTCCCTAAGGTCACCTTTTTCTAAACAATAAAGGATGAATCACCTCTCCTAGGGAAGTTCCTAGGAGTGGCAATTCATCTTTTAAACACTTTGCAGGGCAACCAAAATGTATTCATTTTTTCAAAATCAGAAGAGTACTTCTCATCTTGGGGTTTTCCTTCAATTTTTATCATTTTTGGCAGTTGCCTGAACTCCCTCTCCCCAGATCTCAAGGGCAAAAAATGGCCCAGAGACCCACCAGAGTTTCCCATTCCTGGGTCATAACAATGCCCTCCTCTAATGCCCTCCTAGTGTAGGGACTATGTCTCACCACCCTTCAGCCAGCAGTTGGAGGCTGACCTACAAAAGTGTTGGTCCTTTGGGGAGAATTAACAGATTCAATGGCTTTATTTTAGTTATAACAACCCTCTTTTAAGGACTTTGATCTGTCTTCTTGTGAGTCCTGACTAGAGTAGAGCCATTGAATCAAATGGATTTATCTACATGTTGATTTGCCATTTCAGATGATTCAGTGCATCTACTATAGTTGGGACTAAATGACAGGATTCCAACCTTTGTTGCCTAATGACTTAAAATTACACATGCCATCATGCTTTTTCCTACACAACTGGGTTGGTCAGTATTTTTCTCTATATATAATCTCAACAACTGCAGTATTCTGTTGTGTTACTTTGTAAACACCAGGACAATGTGGCTGGCATCCTGTTAGGCAGTTGCAATGTTGTAAACTAGACTAATGACCTTCTGAATGTTACTATTCACATTTATGATCATGGTACCATTTGACACAATCATAAATACCCTCTTTAAAAAAACCTTCTTAAAAGCCAGGCTGATGTACCCAATGAAAGAATTCTCTGGTGCTGGCAAGCAGAGTGCTGAAGGATTGCACATCTGGTGGCCTCCCACCAGCAAACTGTGGTGCAATGAGAAATTGTGACAGGTATCCACAGGAGTCCCTGCTTCTGCTCATTGCATTGCAGCTTACTGGTGGAAGGGAGCTGGATTTGTCATCCTTCAGCATCCCACTCACCAGCACTGCAGAATTCTTCCATTTAGTGTAGCTGCCTGGTTTTTAAGAAGGGTTTTAGGGGCTCATATCAGAAGATGGCACATAGTTACAACATCATAGCTATGTGTCTCATGCATGGTATTTTCACATAGTTTTACCTTTTTCTAGTTTGTACTTGAAGGGCTTTCATTCCCATTATGATTTAAAGCAATTTGCTGAATGCTTTATATGTGCCTCATTTACACTGAAAACGATTTCTGACCCGACTGCGATCAGTCAAATTCATTTTGAAGTGAGGCAAATGCAAAAAAAAAAAAAAAAACCAACCTCTTTTCAGACACTAGTTTTTTTGGTGGTTATTTTGAAAAAAGGCACTTTGGAAGCTTGTTCAACAAATGTGAATGTCACTGTCTCCCTCCCCCTCCGTCCCTCCTTCCCTCCCCAAAGGCTGCTTGAAGGGATCAGCTGGACCCTCTCTCAGCCTCCTCCTCACCAGGGCTGTTGGGCATCATCCCCCCCCCAATCCAGGAGTGCTCAGACTGCTTGCTCCCCAGGAGGCTTGGAAGCTATGGAGCCCTGGGGATGCTGCCTAGGTTGGCATTGATGACGTGTAGATGCACATCATATGATTTACATTTTAAAAAAAACGGCTAGTGTGAATGACAAGCATGTCAAAAAAGACACAAATGCATGAAATTCTTGCAATAATTTACTTCCATAGTGGGAACTATGCATTGGTACGAATTGCTTCCGCAACTCGATGTCAGTGCAACTCACAAAGCAGATTATGGGAATGAGCCCGAAGTATGGTACCAATGTACTCCTCTTTTCAAAATATAATATAGATTGACAGCTTCTGGCCCTCAAGTCCTTTGCTAGGTGGTAGCTTCTATCAAGCCATAGGCCCTGAGTGAGACCAAATGGAGGTGTAGTCCAAATTTGGAAGGCCAGGAATGGCTCACTTCTGATGTAGAACCTTTTGTTTATGTGTGATACCTCTGACTTTGTTTGATATATATGGCTTTATCTTTTGCTTGTCTCAGTTTCACTCTTATGGGTTTTATACTACTCTTGGATTAACTCATTTTCTTCTTTGCATTTTTCCCCAATTGTCTTTTGCAACTTCAGTTTTCTTTGCTATGCATCTTTCATCATAAAGATTTTCCTCAATGAAATCTCATTCCCCATGTTTCCCTTCACTATAGCTGTATTCCTTTTATTTTTTGTTTTGATAGTAATACCCAGTCATTTAGGTGTATCATATTTATTTGTCATATTTTCATCAAATACTATCAAAATTGTCTTTATCACAATATGTTCCTGTTTTCTTTTCAAAAATATAGTTCTCTTCATCTTCATGCCTTTTCCGACCTAGCCCCTCTCAAGCTCACAGTAGTAATCAGTGAGGGTGATTCCAGTATCTCAGGTATGTTGGAAAATATATTAGAGCAAACAGACAATCTTGATGAGCATTTTCACAAAAGTCAAAATATCAGCAAATATGGAAAGGGGTAATGAACACTCTGATTACATGCAGCAGACTTTACCATTGCTTATACTCAACAGAATTAGAAGTACCTTCCTGGTTTCATTTTTCTTGGCAGTAACATAAAAAATATCCTGTGCAAATGCTTGGGTTTGGTGCTCAACAAATAAGCTGTTCAAAATAGGACACATACAAGCCTTATGAAAATAACTTGGAGGACCTCATGTATTCTTGCCAAGTCCAAATTCAGCTTCATGTCTGATAGCTTCAGGCCTTCTTTCCATTGGCTGAAGTCCATCCCAAAGTAACTTTATAATCTTCACATTATCTAGCACAGCTGATGGTGTTTGCCTGCACTTGGGCAGGCATTATTTGTGAGCCAAGACTGAAACGCATCAGCACAACTGTGGACATCCCAGTTTAAGCTTCCCTTGAAGATTTGGGTACTTTGACAGAATTTGGGTAGAAAATCCTAGTTCCAATTCCTAGAGTGTAAATTGCAAGGACAAAAAAGAAATGCAGGACAAGCCTGGCTATCCACACCTTGCTATGAGATGTGTTGACAGAACAGCAGATAAAGACATTGGTAAAGTTGAGGAAATGAGAAATAGAGTGTTTATGGCCCTCAAAACATTTCTCGAAGTGTTATTGAATTGGATTCAAACTATGTTAGCTTGACTAACAGTCTTCCAATGGGGAAAACAGTTTCTGGAAGTCCCAGGCTTTGTTTCTGTACAAACCAATTGTGCTTTGGAGCTCCATATAATGTTTTCCTCATTCTGAAACATTTCCTAGGAGCTCTGTCATTATCAATGACTTTTTATCCTCACCCCTCAGGTCAGTTTTAGTTAACCCAGTAGTTTCCTAAATGAAATGTATCTGCACTTGCTATATCTTTCTATTTTCTTGGAAGCAGTAAAAGTGGCCAGATATAACACTTGTTTCCAAGACACAAATTCAACAGAGATCAAGTGAAGAAAACAGGGACATGAGCAGCAAAACAAAATGATGCTAATGCTTAACTAGTGTAATATTGATAAAGCACTTTAACACTTCGACTATAGCTCCTGGGTGGTGGTGGTGGTGGGTGATGGTGGTGGTGGTGGTCATGACAGTGATGATGATGATGATAGGCTCAGTAGAAATGAGTGAAAATCAATTTCTGAATTGTTACATAAGACTGGATGGGACATATGATCAGTGAGAGGGGAAAGGGGAGGGAGAGAAAGGAAGGAGGGAAAGAAACTCATGCTATTTCAAGAAACAAACTGGATGCAAACCCATGAATATGTAGTGTAAAGGACTTGAACTTGGGGAATTACTAAAGTCCAAGTCTTCTATGGGATCTTTTATCCTATGTTTATGGAGATGGCTAGGGAATAGACTCGTCGAGACAAAGCTTTCCAATGAACGGTAGTTTATTTGGGGGATTCAAACATACAAAGACACTCTATCATACACTCATACACATATGAACTCAGGAATAAAGTAGTTAGCTTGGAGAGGAAACACAAGGCTTTCTAATGGTGATAATTACCTGAAGGAGATTGCTCCAACAATGATGAAGGTGGATAGACTCAACCGTTATGAAAAGGGAAAGGACAACGGAAAGCGACAGAACCCAAGTCAGAGTTCACAGTGGTGCAGTGTCACCATGAAATCTAACCAGACCCAATGTGCCTGAGATTTTGGGGATCTTTTATACTCTTAAACCTAGCCTGAGGTGGAGAATTGCTATTGTATATCAAAGGATTCCAATTATTACTCTTCGAAGTAAACAATTTCCGAGGAGAGGAGATGGGATGTTAATGTTATCTCATCTTCAGCCAGACACATCCTAGCTGGTACTCATAAATCTTCTAGGTGTGAATGTCCTGCATTGCAGCTCTTAGGCTTGGGTCTTTTGATCTGCAAATTGTTGTAAGTGCAGATGTGACCTTTCAGGTGCCTACATGATGTGCTCACCTTGAGTCTATGGTGATTGGGGCTTCTCCCAGTCCAGAGCCATGGTAGGGACTCAAAAGGGTTATTTATATTAAATCAGTCATTGTAACAGCAGGTACAAAAAGAACAGGAAAGTTTCAGTACTTCCTGAGGGTTTTTTTAAAATCTATTTGGAGGACCCATAGTTTCCATAATTTAGGGATAAGTTAGCCATGATTTGACTGGCATACCATTTATTTCAATAGCAAGGGACTCAACCAATTTAGGGGTTATTCAGACACTATAAAAATTCGGTGTTTTTTTTTTTTAGAGCAACTATCTGAAAATCTCACGCATGCATTGCAGTTTTGTTGTTCACACTATTTTTTTTTTGGAGCCGCATCTCTGCACATCTCTGTGAGTTCTGTTTTCCATATGTATCAGCAATGGAATAAACATGAAGTCAATGTTGTGGATGTATTTGAAACGTATCCAAGACATATATAATTTTATCCTGGTTTATCCTGGGTCTGTTCACATCAGTTATTCAGGCAGCTGACAATGAAAATCTTTTAGGAAAACTTTGAAAAAGACCTGAGACTGGTTATTCTGGGATAAGTGGAGATTTTGGGCAGTCTCCCCCCCCCCATCTTACTCTGGTGCATTCAAAATGCATGTGAACAACAAAGATTAACCCACATTCTACAGGGATTATTTTCACCATCTGAATAACCCCCTAGTTTAGATCCTGGTCCACTACATTTACTTTCATTGACATTATTTTTACATTCACTGAAATGAACTATAGGGAGGATGGACAGACTTTGGAGATTAACAGGGGAAAATATCATCTTTGCACACACACACTTAGTATTTTAATAAGAGAGGAAACAATCGGTGGTAACTGACTTATGCTTTCAATCAGTGGAAGGGTGTGATTTTTGTTGATCCCTTAAGCCAGGGGTAGGCAACCTTTCCCCTTTAAGGGCCGAGGGACTTCAGCTCCCAGAAGCCTAAGCCATGTTGACCAATAGTCCCATGTTGGCCAATAGCTCCTGGGATTCTGGGAGCTGAAGTCCCTCAGCCCTTAAAGGGAAAGGTTGTCTACCCCTGCCTTAAGCTGTCTCAGTACCTGCTCCAAAATCTTTACCCCCAGCACACATGGAGGAAGTGAAGTTGGTGAAAATAATCTTCCTCAAGAACCAAACAAAACAGGAGGCTTATCTCTGAAACTGATACAATGAGAGAAAATAAAAAAATAAAAAATAAAAAATGAGCTAGTAGATATACTATAAATCACTATAAATGAATACCAAACAACTGTGATATATCTTATTAAATATATATGTGTATACAATAACTAATAAATACAAAAACAAATGAAACAACAAATGAAAAGTTCTGACAACAAGCATACAAAGATAAACAGAACATAGGGGATAATTCATCTATTAAGTCCAGATGGATAATAATAACCACAATGTCCAGGTGACTTATTCTCAGACAGCTTGCAGAAGATTTGCTGAGATAGTTTTTCAATGAATCCACTTGTTGGAGATTTTGCTGAGTTAATTTTTCAAAATTCTGGGTGGTAGCGTGCCAAAAGTAATAAAAACTATGGAAGCATGAATTTAAAGTATTTCTGTCACTGGTAGTCCGTGAAGCAATAATAGCATAAATATGCAAAATATTTCTGTAGGTGATATCAGACGACTACCTCTGGAGTATTTGTGTGGCCGTTTCGACAAATGTCTTCTTCAGTAACACTAAATTATTCTATTCTGGATTAACATTCCATAGATTCTAAATATATAAAATTAACAAACATTAGTGACACTATATAGAATGGTCATGAGGCAAAATCACCTGAAAATAACATTACTTGTACATATATATTGCTTACCTATATTCTAGGTCATCTTCAGTTACCTAGTACAAATTCAAGGATTATAGACTAGTGGTAATTGAATAAACTAATATACTCTAAATGTTAAATATCCTGCATGTGACTGATTAACACACTGAATTTCTTAAAGGAACATGAATCTATAAAGAAGTAGCCTAAAAACAGACTGAAGTATAAACTAATCAAACATTACATGTATTCATAGGATTTTACAATATATAAAGAGAACCTGTGTAACAATTAATACTATAGAGAATTAGTAACCACATAACCAATTGTCCGATGTATTAATGCTATAAGCCTATGAAGCTACAACATTAAGATAAAGCCCACAATATGAATATCAATTTACAGAAAAACAGACAGGCCAAGCCGTTCATTCAAACCCTCAGGTTTACTTGAGGCTAATTTGTAAATCCAAAAGGCCTCCCTTTGTAGAAGTTTAGTTTCTATTGATCCACTAAAAAATGGTCCAACCTTAACATGCTCTATAGCTAAAAATTTTAAAGAATCTGGAAAATGGCCCAATCATGAACAGTGTTCCACTAATGGGGTGTCTAGACTCATATTACGAATTGTACTTTTATGCTCAGAAATTCTAATTCTCAAATGTCTTGTAGTTTGTCCTACATAAACCTTAGGACAGGGGCATAAGATCACATAGACAACATTCTTAGAATTACAGTTGGTAAAAGATTTTAACTCACAACGATCCTGTAGTCTAGGATGTATGAATGTTTTAATATTCAATGATTGTCTGCAACATGAACAGTGTCCACATTTATGGTGTCCCCTAATATGAGATAATTCTTGTTTATGAACATAAAAGTCAGAATGAACTAATGAGTCTTTTATGTTTCTGGTTCTGTGTAGAGCTATAATTGGTGTCTGAGAACAACCAGGAATATTCTGTACAATATGCCAATGTTTCCAAATGATACGTTTAATGTGGTACGCAGCATGATTAAACGTAAAGGAACCTATAATCCTATTATCAGTTGTTCTATTAGAAGGAAGAAATAGTATGGAATGATCTTTCAAATGAGCTCTACTCCTAGCTTCCTGAACATTATGTTGGGGAAAGGCTCTATCGTATAGGTCCAATTGATATTGATCAGCTACCATTTCATAATGAATATTTTTAGAAGAATTCCTTTTGAGTCTTAAAAATTGAGAATAAGGTAAATTCTTCTTTAATTGATAGGGATGACAACTCAAAAATTGTAACATGAAATTACGATCTGTTAACTTATGAAATTATGAACCCCAGTCTTAGACTCATGTTTGTAAACTTCAACATCTAAAAAAGGAATGTGCTGAACATCAAATTGACAGGAAAATTTAATATGAGGATTGATGGTATTAATCCATGTGAAAAATGCTTCAACTCTAGAACTGTCTGTAAACACAATAAAAATATCATCAATGTATCTGCCATAATATTGAAAATATTCAAAAAAGGATTAATTTCTGGATTTGTAATGTGTGTGGATTCTAAATGGGACATGGGGAAGCAGACGGGCGGCCCTGGGCCACCCCCGAAAGCGGAGGATCAAGGCCGAGGCTGCTGGGCACCTTGGCCTCAATCTTCCCTTTTGCTGGCTGTGAAAGAAGCGCTAAAATAGCGCTCCTTCCGCAAGCCGTGAAAGGGGTGCCACAAGAGGCGTGCCACACCTCTTCAGCGTCTCTTCTGGCAGTCTGTAAAGGCCTCTAGAAGGCTCACCATCACTGATTTAGAGGGACTCATGTTCCTCATCCCTGCTCTAAACTGTGGTCACTCCATAATGCAGAGATGAGCAACTTGTGATCATTTACTGGGCTTGAACTGGATTTCCAGTCCAACTGACCAATATCTCCTGCTCTTCTGTCTTTTCCTTAACTCCTGGATTGTGCTGTGAACTGAAGTAAACTTTTAAACAACTCCATACTTTCCAGTTTGTTCCAAAATCTACTAGGCCCCCATTTAGAAAGAACAAATGTGACTGAAGTTGCATTGTATTTAAAAAGGGAAAAAGAAAAGACTTTGTATCAGAAGTGCCTCCAGCAAACTTGACACGCCGAGTCTATTAAAAGATAATACGAAAGTTACTCTTCAGTTATAAGCACTTCAGTGCTTCTTGGACTAGGAGGAATGTGTCAGGGACACACATACACATGTCAGATTTGTGCACCTGCTTAGGAGTGGATACTTTGCCCCACATTTTCTGCAATGGGAAAAGTAACCTAAGGTTTTACCTGACAGCTTCATACAATTCAGCCAGTGTAAGGTATAATGCAGCTCCCCCTGCCACCCCCTGCTTCTCAGATCTCAGGAATATGTGCCAAAAGCCTGTCAACTTGTTAAAAGTACATTAATGCAAATACCAGAGCTTTCAGTTATGTTTATGCTAATAGAAAAGCCTCCCGCTCTGTGACAGGCCCAAGCAAAGACTCAAGAACAGCAAAATTAATTCCAGCTGTTGAAATTGATTTTTAAACAGCTAAATAAATAAATAAATAAATAATAAAGAGCACACAGAGAGACATAACACACACTCATGTAAATATAAAAATAAAAAATTGGAAATTCATGGAGGGGGAGGAAGGGATCAAGGAAAAGCATGAAAGCAGAATAGGTTCTCATTTTGAGAAGGAATCTTCCAAATTTAATCAAGCCTGGTTAGAAGAAAGCTCAGGCTTGTTATCAGGTTGTAAAGCATAGATTAACCTGAAAAAGAATTAGCTTGGTGGCTTGCCCTGTATTTGGAAAAGAAAAGGCTAGCTTTTCATTTTGCATTGTAGGGACATTTTCATTTCAGATCCTCTGCATCTAATCCATCACCAGGGACACCAAATCCCAGTTACTGTGGAACAGGCCAATAGTACAGAGATAGGTAATGTTCCCATACCAAAAGCTTCTGAATGAGATCCCCTTCACTCCCCCTGCTCATATAAATGGCCTCCTTGTTTTAGCTATAGCCTCTGATCAGTGACTGTGTGAAGCAAAATCTTCTAAGTGCAATGCTTCTGTTGCCCTAAACCTTCCATTCCATCACAACCAGCATTTTCAAGACTGAAGCCCATGCTTCACTAGCAGATAGGGCAGGGGTAGGCAACCGTTCCCCTTTAAGGGCTGAGGGACTTCAGCTCCCAGAATCCAGAAGCTATTGGCCAACAGGGGACTATTGGCCAACATGGCTGAGGCTTCTGGGAGCTGAAGTCCCTCGGCCCTTAAAGGGGAAAAGGTTGCTTACCCCTGAGATAGGGGATATTGTGGGCACCCAGATAGTATCCAGATGTGGTTCCACTGTCAGAAGAGAAAATACATAATCTTCCCTGATGTTCTGTCTCCTACTAGAAATCCAGTAGATGGCACCTTTCTTTCCCCATTAAGAGTGATCACTGTGCAAGGAGGTACTTAATACCTCTTGGTATGACACACATACACAGGTGCAACTGGTGGTTACACCTGCATATGTTACCAACAGGATTCAGGTCTTAGTATCCCAGAAAAATAGGGAATTGTAAGAAATTCTGGAATCTGTACATGAAATTACTGGATGACACCAAATTGAGGACAAATGTTTGAGTGATATCATAATGGAAGTATCACAAAATATATTAAATAATGTGCCAATGTTCTTGGAATTATTGCACAACCACTGTTGTATGTGTGAATGCTCACATACATTTAGTTTAGGGTATGACTATGGGAGGAAGGTAAAATGAGGACACTACCCCTCCGAATAAGAACTCCGCCACCCCAATTGATAGGGATGCAGTGGCTCAAGTGGTTAAGACGCTGACTCTGTTGATTGCAAGATCAGCAGGTTGGCAGCTCGAGGCCTGGGTGCTGCATGATGGTTTGAGCTCCTGTCACTAGTCCCAGCTTCTGCCAACCTAGCATGTTGAAAGCAGGCAAATGCAAGTAGATAAATAGGTACCACTTCTTGGTGGGAAGGTAAACAGCGTTCTGTGCAATCGTGATGGCCCCATGATCACAGAATAGTCTCTGACAATGTTGGCTCTTTGGCTTAGTAACAAAGATGAGCACCATTCCCTATGGTTGGACATGACTTGACAACCTTGTCCACAGGAAAAAAAAAACCTTTTTCTTTTTTATTTTTTTGTCCCAATTGACACTTACCTCCAGTCCCAAATTTCTAGCATTGAATAAATTTGAAACTTCAGTGGAGCACTTAGAAATACCGTTGAGGAATCCAAAGAAAAGGGACAGGCAAATAAAGCCACCCAGTGAACCCAGCAAATGTGAACACAGCAGATATAAAAGTTCTTCTAGATGTGAACAATATTCAATGTCTCATTCTATGTAATGCTAGAAATTTCACAATTTCATCTGAGATGGGCAGAATTCTTATTGGGAGTACAATGCCCTCACCCCACCCACCCCTGCCACACACACACACATAGCTACATCGCTGGTGTAGTGTTGTTGTTGTTGTTGTTGTTAACTGCCTTTGAGTCAATCTTGACCTGTGGTGACTCTGTGGATGAGACATCTCCAAGACTCTCTGTCCTCCACTCCTTTGCATAGTTTCTGTTAATTCATACCCATCACCATCTTAATAGACTCCATCCATCTAGCGTGCAGGAATTTTGAGTTCCTTCATGGCAGCGGATTGGACTGGATGGCCCTTGTGGTCTCTTCCAACTCTATGATTCTATGATTCCTCTATTTCTACTTCCCTCCACATTTCTTATCATTATTGTCTTTTCCAATGACTTATGGCTTCCCATGATGTGGCCAAAGTACAAGAGCCTCAGCTTTGTGATCTTGGCTTCCAGGGAGAATTCAAGCCTGATCTGTTCAAGGACCCATTTGTTTCTCTTTTTGGCTGTCCATAGTATCCTCAGCACTCTTCTCCAGCACCACATCTCAAATGCATTGATTCTCTAGTATTCACTAGTGTGGCATTACCTTACTCTTTGAAAGACTAAGGGCATTTACAGACTGCCAGAAATAATGCAGCTTGAGACCACTTTAACTGCCCTGGCTCAGTGCTAGGGAATCATGGGAACTGTATTTTATTGTGGCACCAGAGCTCCTTGACAGAGAAGGCTTAATGTCTCAGAAAGAACTACAATTCCCATGATTCCCTAGCATTAAGCCAGGGGAGTTAAAGTGGTCTCAAGCTGCATTATTTCTGTAAAGGCCCCAAGTTGGCCTAGAATAGTCCTTTCTTCACAGAACTATCCTTCCCCCAAATGTGAGGGATTGTTTCCTCAAATATTTTCCTCACATTTGTCATGGATACATTCACAAGGTCCAGCCAATTTCTACCTGTGATATTATATATATGATGGCCTGTTTGCAAAAACATTGTAAACATCAAATGATGGCCACAGATCTCTCAACCAGCCCCTTGTATACCACACTAAGGAATTCTACAACTAGATGTGGAGACACTCTTGTAATGGGTTAAAACAGCTTCATGCCCAAATTCAGTCCAGATTACCAATGGTCCCATCAAAAAATAGCAGCAAGACATCTTTCAAGCATCTGGCACAATACTGTCAGGAAAGAACATATGCTGTGTGTAAAGAAAGTTCCAGGTTTAATCCCTAGTTTCTCCAGTTCAAAGAATCAGGCAGTAGGTGATGAAAAAGATCTCTGGTGAACCACTGCTAATCTGGGTAATTTACTGGGGAAATTATAAGGTGACATTTCTTCCCTCACTCTCCATTCTGTTAAAGTGTGAATCATAAGCTTTACTTTTTAAAAAAAGAATGTGTTGAATGGTAAATTCTAAGGGCTGGTCCTTTGGTATGAAGTGCCTGTGATGAGATCTAGGGTGTTCCCCTCCAACATGTTGTAAGAGTGAAATGGGGAAGTAAAGAGTGGAGATGCATGCTTCTGAGGTCAGTAGAGGAGTGAATCTGCTCTGGGCTTTAGTCCAAAAGTGAAAGTAGGTATCCAGGGTGCTGAAACCTATTCTCACAATGGATTCAGGTTTTTTGGGAAGCTTTTTTAAACATATGAATTAAAAAGCACTTGCATCAGGATCATCACCTTCCACAAACCAAAACCCTTTGACAAATAGCTGTTCATCCTCTTGCCATGAGTTACTAGATCTTGAGATACAGTTTGATACAGTGGTTTCAGCATTGGACTAGGCGTCTGGGAGCCCAGGGTTTGAATTTCTGCTCAACTATGGAAACTCACTGCATGACCTTGGGCAAGTTCCATTCTCTCAGCACAAGACAAAGACCATGCAAACCTCCTCTGACCAAATTTTACCAGAAAAACCCTGCCATGTTAGTTTGGAATATAAGTATACAAAGGGGTCTTGTAGATAAGCTTTTGTAAAGTTGGTCTACTTCCTCTGATCTGGTTCCTTTTGTATGTAGAGATCCCTTTGCATACAAGAAAACCCTGTAATGGAATTGGACTAAATAACCTTAAGGCACCAAATCCCATCTGATCTTGGAAGCTAACCCAGGTCAGCCCTAGTTAGCATCTAGATGAATACCAGGTTCTGTAGGCTATATTTCAGAGGAAGGAACTGGCAAAACAACCTCTGAGGATACCTTGCATAAGAAAACCCTATGAAATCCATGGGGTTGCGATAAGTCGACAGGCGACTTGAAGACCTATACACATGCGTATACACAGGGTTTCTGTAAGCCAGAGTCAACTGGAAGGTGCATAACAACAAGACAGACAGAACTTGGGAAAGACACTTTTTTGGACCACAACTC
This sequence comes from Phrynosoma platyrhinos, assembly GCA_020142125.1. Classification (NCBI taxonomy): domain Eukaryota; kingdom Metazoa; phylum Chordata; class Lepidosauria; order Squamata; family Phrynosomatidae; genus Phrynosoma; species Phrynosoma platyrhinos. Next base: position 279,252,406 of record CM034703.1, read on the forward strand.
CCAGAATCCCCAACCAGGAAGGCCAGATGCCATGGATGTTATGGTCCAAAAAGCTGACGTTCCGAAATTTTGCCCCATGGGTCTCATAATGTTATGCCAGTTTCCATTTCATTTTCTGAAGGTCCAGTGGGCAGAGCTGTCAGCTGGGCTTTAAAGAGCCCATCGATGTCTGTTGCTGTCATCCACAGCTAATTTATATGGGAAAGCATACTATTGTAAATTAAATGAAAATTTGTTTCAGAGGAAGAGATGCAGGAGGAACCAACTGTTTTCAAGAAGAAGTCAAGTACAATTTTGGTCAGTTTGCAACAGTGGAAGATTTCTGAGTAATGAATGAAGCAAAAGCTTATATGTACATATAAGTTAACATTCTCCTAGCAGGCAGCCATGTTTTAAAAACATCACTCTGCAACATGATCCATCTGCATGAAATTCTAGAATTATTTTCTACTTGTAGTATTTATAGTGTTTTGATTAGATACAGCAGGGCCTTTTTGAAGGATGTTTCCTGTACCCTTTAGTCATGCAAGTGGAACATTAAAACCTATATCTTCATCTAGAGATTCTCCAAGAGGCAGTATGGCCTAGTAGTTAGATGTTAGACTGTGGAATCCAATGTACAAATCATTGCACCCCCATGAAGCTCTCATTGGTTGGCTTTATTCCAGCTGCTGTGTCTCAAACTAACCTAACACACAGGGTTGCTTGAGTGCTTTGGACTCCTTGACAAAAAGGTGGGACAGAAACACAATAATAATAATAATAATAATAATTATTATTATTATTATTATTATTTATTTATTTATAACCCGCCCCTCTGCAGAGCAATCGGGGCGGCTTACAACAAGTTAAAATACAACAATTAAAACATTCCAAAATCATACACCCCCCACCCACAACCCACAACCCTTAAAATAGAATTAAACTAAATAAATTTAAGATCAAGCGTATAACTAAAATAGAATAAACAACAATGACAATAACAGCAGAATGTCACTCGGAGGGGAGGACAAGTGGCAGAGTGGATCCGGATATATTTATCCCTGTGAAGAGGTTATTCTGGGAAGGCCTGCCGGAAGAACTCCGTCTTAACTGCTTTCTTGAAAGTAGTAAGAGATGTACTAAGACGGATCTGATCCAGCAGGCCATTCCACAGTTTAGGAGCAGTAACCGAAAATGTTCTCTGGGAACTCTGCTTAAGTTTCACTTTTGGCTGTTGAAGAAGATTCTTCCCCGCTGAATGGAGGGCACGGGGGGATCATACGGGAAGAGGCGGTCCAGAAGATAAGATGGACCCAAGCCATGTAGGGCTTTATAGGTCAAAACCA
>CM034703.1:279285594-279299780 GCA_020142125.1 Phrynosoma platyrhinos
AGTAAGTCAAACCAATCATCCTGCAAATAGCTGCCAAAGCATTGAATATATTGCTTCAAACAACAATTATTTTTCTCTGACTGCCCATCCAATTGGGGATGATGAGATGTACTCATGGCCCTTTCAACTTCTAATTTTTCCCTCAAAATTTTCCAGAATTTTGAAGTAAATTGTCCACCTTGATTGCTCACAATCTTATCCAGAAGTCCATAATTTTTGTATATATGTCCAATGAATAAATCTACTAATTTGACCATGCTGGGCAATCCTTTGCATCCCACAAAGTGTACCTCTTTTGAGAACAAGTCTGTGACCACCCATATGGTATTTCTTCCTTTACTGTCTGGCAAGTCTGTAATAAAGTCCATAGCTATATGCCTCCAGGGGCTGCTTGGCATAGGCAATGGTTGGAACAACCCTCAAGGCTTGCCTATCACTGGCTTGGAGTGGGCACACACAGGGCAGCCTTTCACATAAGTCTCTACATTACTCCAGATTCCCTCCCACTAGTACTGTTTTCTTACTTGGAGCCAGGTCTTCAGAAACTCCCAGTGTCCCACCACCTTAGAATGGTGACACAATCGCAGAATTCTGGATCTCAGCTCTTTCAGAATGTAGACCCGGTCTCCTTTGCACCACAACCTGTGCTTGAGCTGTAGGGTATCCGGATGGTCTGCCAGCCATTGATCCTTTTCCCCTGCCTCTCTGATGTCTTGAAACAAGGGATCCAGAGGGGTGGTCTATGCTAGGTTTTCCTTCTCTCAGTGCGCTTGACTTCGGGTGGTCACTGCCAACCCTAGTTGTTCAGTAGTAAAAATAGTTTCTTCCAGCATTTCTCTCTGGCTTTCATGTTGAGGCAATCTGGATAAAGCATCTGCAAGCATATTTTCTTTTCCTGAGAAGGCTTTTAGCTTGAATCTGAAGCAGTAGAATTCTTTGGCCCACCAAATCTGCTTTGGGTTTAGTTTTCTCAGAGCTTGCAAGGCTTCTAAATTGATCAGAAGCTTCCAACTTTTGAAAAATGGCCACAAAGTGAGTTAAGTGAGCTGGGCTGCACTTGGGTTGCATCTGGATGGCAGATGTGGTGACAAAAGCCATGCAATAGGACCTGGATGCAGCCCAATTTTTACTTGAATTTGGGAGAGGTAAGTTGCATTTTTATGCTTGTGCAATAATCTCCTATGTGACTTGCCCAAGGTCACCCAGTGGGTCACATGGCCCAGCTGGGATTCAACCCCCTAGTTGTCATAGTTCAACACTCAAACCACTATGCTGGCTCTCAAGCTCAAATATTACAGTCCTATTTCTTGAACATGGAGAAATTGTTTATAAAAATGTATGGAAGAATGTGTTATGAGTAAGCATAACACAACAGCTGTGTAAGCAAGATCCTTGTGAGAGTATCCCTCCCTAGATATGCCTACCTAGACTCCACACTATGTGAGGATGGGAGAGAAGGTGTTTTCAGATGTGGGTCTCCAATTGTAGAGGCCCAATTTACACCAATGATGGCTTCATTTACATGCCAAGTAAAAACATGACAGTTTTAAAGCTTTTGGCCCTAACTGATTTACTTCAAAACTCTTGGACAGGTGTTTTAAAACTGCTTTAGCCTGTCTACATGTTCAATATGCTTTTAATCTATTTAAATTATTTCCAATGATTTAAATTGTTTTAATCTATTTACATTTATTTTATTTGTACACTGCCTGTGATTTCATGATATAGGGCAGGATATAAACAGCTTAAATAAACAAACAGTATACATAATCATATCCTATAATATCTGTGCCCGAATCCATTATGCTGGGATGGCACAAGGAATCTTTCTGTGAAGCACCTCCCACCCCATAAGATTTCCCTTAGCAGTGTAAGGAAAAGACGGGGGGGAAGGGGAGATTTATGCTATGGAATTGGACCCCACTAAATGAGCTTGCATAGTGCTGTGGTTTGAGTGTTGGTCTGGGACTCCAGGAGACCAGAGTTCAAATCCTTGCTTGGCCATGGAAAGCCACAGGGTGACCTTGGGCAACTCACAGTCTCTTTGAGGAAGGCAATGTCAAACTCCCTCTGAACAAATGTTGCCAGGAAAAATCCCATGATTGGTTCACCATAGGGTTGCCATCAGTTGGAAATGACTTGAAGGCACACAGCAACAAAAACTGACCAGTAAAAAGGTATGGAGCAAAGTGTTGGTGACTACTAGTCACAATGACTGTGCATTACTGGTTTTGAAAGGAGATGGTCTTTGGGAAACAAAGCAGTAGGAGACGGCTCTTGCTGTCATGTCCTGCCCATGGACTTCCCATTGAAGCATCTGCTTGACCAAAGTGGGAGGACAGTGTTGGACTTGAGAGGCCTTGGTCTGATCCAGGAAGGCTTTTCTGAAGGAGGTGCAGAAAACTCTCAGTAGCTTTACATGGATCCTGTTTAACAAATGTGAAAATTACCACCTTTTATTTTTAAGCATTGTTCACTTGTCCTGAAACGATAAGTAAATTTTCTGTTCAAGTGTGTGGAATGAGACTTCAGCAGGCTGGCTCAGAAACACTGAAAACAAGGCTTCGAGAAACCATTACACATGACATTGCTATTAAAACAGAGTAGCGAGTGGTTTTGGAAGGAGGCAGTTGAGCGCATACATTCCATTTTAAAACCTTTGGCTCAAGGCGGCCATTTGTTTAACATGCACACAAATCTGCATTTCTCATGCAAGAGGGGGAGTCAAACTTCAAAGGAGTGTTTTGTGGTTTCAGGCTAGCGAATAGAAGCTGCAAACAAACAAACAAACAAAACCCCTCAACCTCACCCCAACCTCCAAAATGAAGAGAAGAAAACAACATCAGTACCAAATGAACTGTTGGAAAGCAAGTCTCTTTTACAGAATAAGAGACAGCGGGAGAGACAGTGGTATCATGAGAACTAAAATTCACTCACACATAGCAGGAAATTTACTTCACATTCGTTCACTGGTCCACCTAGCCCAATAAAACCTACTTTAGAATATCAACTACTCTAGAATATAAACTACCATGGCCAGTGGCCATTCTGGTTGGAAGATAACTTATCCTAACTCTGAACCTTCTCTAGCTAGCAGTGGTTCACTAAGACCTCAAGTGCCCCAAGACTTCCTGCTACCTGAAAACTTTTAAACTGGATCCTTGAATCAAACTGCATTAATTCTGCACTGTGGCAGTAGCCTTAATCATCCAAGAAGTATGCTTCAGAGCCTTCAGGCCTATACAAACAAGCATTTTATAGTCTCAAAATAGCTTTCTTCTTGTAATATCTGAGCCTCTGCATGTCAAACCTCTTCTGTATCTCTTGTGATATGTTAACCCATCCCCTCCAAATTCTTTTTCCACAGATCTATGTAAAAACAATGGTCATTTAGGAAGTTCAAAAAGTACAAAACCTGTGATGCAGTGCACTTAGACAAGCAAAAAAGAATGCATGCATAACAGTATGTAGGGGCTTAAATGTAATGTGACGATTGAGAAACATGCCAGCAATGGAGATGAACACAGAACCCAAAGAAGCACAAATCAGTAGTTTTGGTGTTCCTGGTTTTTTTTAGCCCTCTTTCTTGTGCTGGAAGAACTGTAGTGATGACAACAATGGGAACCCACTGGTTTTCTCACATCTAACTCTAGCACAGTCAGGGACCACTTGGATTCCAAAATTCTTTAAGGACTGAATTCCAGCAAGTGCTCTATAGCCTGTTGAACATGATTTATCATGGGAGAATAACCTAAGATGGGGGTGGCATCATAGAATCATAGAGTTGGAAAAGATCTCAAGGGGCATCCATTCCAATTCCCCCACCAAGCAGGATGTCAGATCCAGAAGTGTATGGACCTGTCATGATAAAGGATATGAGAGAATGAGCATAAATGATGTGATGAAATAGTAATATAGAGAAATAAAAGAGAATCTAAAAGGGGCCTGTAATCCGAATAAAAGGCAAACCAGGAGGCCTAGGGGCAATAGCAGGGGAGGTTGTAGTTTTATGACTCTTATTTACTTCCTAGGACAAACTTTGATGACCAATAAGGCAACACCTTCCTTCCTGGGTTAGATAGATTGATATGGGTGATGGGGAAAAGCGGAAAGTTTAAAGAACTATTTGATGTGTTTCAAAGCGCGCTAACTGTGGGCTGCGGAAGGAGGGAGTGGAGGGGAAAATCTTAAAGAGTGAATCATTCTGGGAGGAAACCAGATTTGACACTAACAACTCTGTGGTGTGTCTCTGTCTAAAGAATCCAGATTAAAGCTGTAGTACTTTTACCATTACCATGCTGTCCTGATTCTTGAAGTTTGGATCCGCTAAACAAGATACAAGAAGACGCAAGAAGACCAAAGCACCCTGAGAGATGGCCATCCATCCTCTGTTTTAAAGCCTCTAAAGAAGGAGACTCTGCCACACTCCAAGGAATTGCGTCCCACTGTTGAACAGCTCTTATTGTCAGGAAGTTCTTCATAATGTTTAGAAGCAATCTCTTTTCCTGTAGTTTGAATCATGTGCCAAGCTCCTTACCAATCTTACATATATGCATTAGAATGCCTGAATTTATGGGTCCTGCTTGCATGCAAATAAAGCTCTACCTGATTGTTCACTTCTTTGCTTCTTGCATAAAATATGGGTTGCATTAACTGCATTCCTTGAAATCAGCAAACCCATAGTCATCCCCAGGCATCTGGACATTCAGCAAAATGAGAACTCTGAATAATCATGGTTTCAAATTGGACATGTATAGAGCTGAATGTATCCACGATGGGATACAAGTTTTGGGGTATGTGCAACAAGTGTATTGACTTTAGGGACAGAGTGGCAGGTACCTACACATTGGGAGGGGGGGCAGGAAGACAGGGCCATGGATGTCAAGGGTGGAACAGCTTGTGTGTAGAGACTGGGCTTGCAGAACTTGGATACTGTTGACAGAGATCTGTTGTCTCTCCCAGTGTCATTAGTAGAAATTGGATAAGCACACCAACTGCATGTCCACATGGGAGCTTTGATCTTTAATATCTGCCTTTAATCCCTTAGTTGGTATGGTTTTATACTGCTAATAGATGCTAGTTAGGACTACTGTTTTGTTTTATGTTATTGGCTTGTTTTGTAATAAAGTCCCTTCCCATATGGCTCAGGGTGCATCTACAGTGTAGAAATAATGCAGTTTTACACCACTTTAACTGCCATGGCTCCATCCTATGAAATGCTGGTATTTTGTAGTTTTACATACAAGGTCTTTAGCCCTCTCTGTCAAAGAGTGCTGTTGCTTCACCAAACTACAGATCCCAGGATTCTGTAAGATGGAGCCATGGCAGTTAAAGTGGTGTAAAACTACATTATTTCTACAGTATAGATCAGGGGTAGGCAACCTGTCCCCTTTAAGGGCCGAGGGACTTCAGCTCCCAGAAGCCTCATCCATGTTGGCCAATAGTCCCATGTTGGCCAATAGCTCCTGGGATTCTGGGAGCTGAAGTCCCTCGGCCCTTAAAGGGGAAAGGTTGCCTACCCCTGGTATAGATGCACTTACCTTACATACATAGGAAAGTTGTTATAGGCTCTCAATCTTATTGAGCCATAAATCTGACACAAGAACTGTCACGCATGGCTTTCCACTGTTAGTCCTGGCCCATTCCCCTGGCAATTGTGCTTACCTTTTTGAGATACACTTCTCATCCCTGGTTTCATGCAACAGTGCTGAACATGCAACATGAGAAGCTGCTATGTGGAGGTACCATTCCAGAATTCTCAGGTTCAAAGTGTCACAGTTTCAAGTATCTTTTCTCTCTTTTGTTTATAATCCAAAAACAGCTTCACTAGGCTATGAGTTTAAGCAAAGAAAATTGTTATGGTCTGTTATGTGTGTTCATGTCAGAGTCAAGTATAATGTGTCTCTTGTTGTTTTGGACAAAATTTCTTCAAAGGCTGAGAGTGTGACTTGCCGAATGTCAGCCAGTGGTCCAAAACTACTACACCATACTGGCTCTTGGATAAGGTAGGAGTGGTTAACTCATTTTCTATCAACCATTTTCAAAAACAAAATCTATCCACTTGCTTTTCCACTTACAGAAAAAGAAGCGGGAAGAGGAGCGATGGCAGAGCAGAAAGGATTAAGCAGCCCCTCTCTCTTTTCCCCTGCTATCCTTCCTCAATGAAATCTGTGTTTTCACAAGGCCGCTTTCTTCTTTCAGTCAGAAGAAAGAGACACACAGCTTGTATATCATACTTATTTAGGTTCTAAACAAACCCCCAGATCCATAAATTGGACTTATAATCATAAGTTAACAATTGTCAAACCTTTCCCCACCCCACTTCCTCCTGTTTACACTGCAAGAAATGAAATTCTTTGAAAACTACTACAATGGAAGTTTTCAATATGTTTTCCAAGGTAGCATGGAATTCTTTTGGAACATCTCAACTGCTCCTTAATGGGATGGCTAATAATGGTAAAAATGTTTCCCTGAAGGAAACATATACTCACCACAGTTACAATCCTGGCTATATGTAGTTACTCAGAAGTAACATCTTGGCCACGTATTTCTACTCTCTGTTTACATGGGGCAAGTAGTGGACTCTAGAAGTTATCCAAGAATTGTAAGTGGCACCAGTGTGGGACTGGAGTTGCCAGTCTACTTGGTCCCTTTCCCCCCACAACTGATGCCTTGTTTACACCATTAAAATACTCCTGATTCTAATCAAATAGTCTGCAATCCGGCCACACACGATTTGGAGGAATTTGGGCTTTTTTGTGGGGGGAGAGGGATGAAAAACTCCATAGACTCCACTGAAAAGGATGTATGGCTTTTGTCAGAGTATCCACGAGAATCTGCATTATCATATGTGTGTCTGCCCATTTGGTATGTATGGATACACATGGATTTGCATGGCTGCGCATTTTCGGCAGCAGAAGGGCAAATACATATAAATGTGCACAAAAAAGTGAAAAGAATTAAACGCTGGTGCAAATGTGTGAAAATCCGCAGCAATTCACATAGCAAGTGAAGACCAGCTCTGTATCATAAAGTGGAAATTAAAACGAGGCTACAGGCCTAAACATGACTAATTGAAACACCATAAAAATCAACAGGATTTACGTCAGAGGAAAAATGCTTACAGCGGGAACATTACTGCAAATATTAGTGTTATTTAAAAGATATATATTCCATGTTTCCTAAAATTAGTTCAAGGCTGCTAGTGACATCACTGTTCTTAAATAATGGGCATTTTTTTAAAAAAAAATCTATTAGAAAGCTAAACAGAATAAAGAAGAAAAACATAATCTATAAAAGAAGCAGTATGAAACAAAGCAATATAACCTCAATTAGTATCTTTTATCAGCAATGTAAAACCATAGCAACCAAGGTTTTAAAGCTAGATATTAAAACCAAAGCCACCTCTTTAAGGTCTCTGCCAAGTGGTAAAACATGATAAAGGGCAAGAAAACTATCCTCCCCAAGGGAGTTCCAGATCCTTGATCCTCAATCTGGCTGCTTGCTTAAAACCAACACATTTAGGGATAGTTGGGACATAGATCCTCCAGTGATATCCAAAGTATCAGAAAAGTCACCCATAGATGAAATAGCAACCCCTTTAGATATCCTGGCCCCTTTAAGGAGCTTGAAAACTCACCCTCAGTACAGAGATTTAGAACTGGAAGTAAATTAGAAGCCAGTGCAAGTGTTTCAAAAGGCAATCACAAACTCCCAACAACACTGACCAACCTGTCAGCCAAATGTAAGTTTCTGGACACTTTTCAAAGGCTGTCCCAATTTCCATGCATTGCAGTGGTCCACATGACATGTAACTACTTGGTCCATTTTATGTAATGTGTATCCTACTTTTCCCATGGCAATAGGGCCAAGTTGGCAAACAGCAATAAAATAAATCCCAAAAGTCAATCGTAGAGTCTCCCTTTTTCAAAATACGTGGGTCCAGAAATTTTTGAATTTTGGATTTATTTATTTGGATTTTGCAATACCTGTATTTGCTTATGCATACATAATGAGCTAGCTCAGAAATGGGACCTAAATTAAACGCAAAATTCTTTTATGTTTCATATATACCTTATACACATAGCTGGAGCTTTATACATTTTTAAAATAATTTTGTGCATATTATACAATGGTTTGTACACACTGAACCATCAGAAAGCAAAGGTGTCACTTTCTCAGCCACTCATGGAAAAAGTTTGAGTTTATGAAAAATTTTGGATTTTGTAATTCCAAATAAATTAGACTCAATCTGTAAAACATATCAGTGGGGGAAGCAGCTGAAAGCAAGGTAATACAACAGTCAAACCAGGGGACTGGTACATGGAAGCATTGCTCTTTCAAACAAGGATTCCCCCCCCCCATTAAATTTTCTTTCAGTCTGCAAATTTTGATCACCACAGGAGGAAGAGAATGTAACAGTCCTAGTTGGAATTGTCTGGCACTGGAATTGTTCCCCAATATCTTCAGTCCTAAAGAAGGCCAATTCAGAGATGATTCAGAAACAATTTTGAACGCTTAGGGAGATTAAAGGATAAAATGAAAATTGCCTCAAAAGCACTGACTAATCAAAATATTAATCCTTAGTAACGTTATAAAATCGGCTATCTCAATCCCACGTTGCTTCCAATATACTAAACAGAAAGTGCTTCTAATGCCCCTCAAGCCACAACAAGCTCGGGAGAGCTCTGTAGCGATTGTAACAAATGTGTCAAGCTCCTACCCCGCAACTGATTCGTTTTTGGGAACATAAGTTAAGCTTTAAATCTATGTTTCATATATAATCAAGCAGCCCAATCAGCCTTTTGATATAGAACCCAAAACAGCTGCTGTGTCTTTATCGGCAGAAAGCAGCAGGCCCAACAAAGCTCCCGCCAGAGCAGTGACAGTTCTTCTTTATTATCCTTCCTGGTAGTTGCCCATCGCCTCATCTCTCCTATCAAATTTCTGGGCCTTTTTGATTTAAAAAACCATTTAAGAGAAAGCTCAGCAGGAAGCACGCAGAGGTTACTGTTTGAGCTACCGCCCTGCGAAGCTTTTTGTAAGAGAGATTCAGAGAGAGCGTACCTGTGGGAATGCACTGGGGCTGGAGGAGAAAAACAGATCCTATATTTTAAGCCTTGCTTGTTCCACCCACGTTCTAACATGAAAAGAATGCTATCAGATTTGTTATTTTAAAAGCCCATTTCAAAAGTTCTCTTTTGATTCTAATGCGGTTCCAAGCTAGGAGTTTTCCTACATCTGTTGAAAGGGTGGATTTGCATTTCAGCCATTTAAATGGGCAACATATTTGAGTGACTTCAGGGGAAATTTGGCTGGTGGGCCTATGGCTTTCCAGTTGCTACACTGGGAGGTTTCTTATGCTGAACCTCTGCAGGATTAAATCTCACAGGCAAGTACCTCACATGGTATGGATGTTCATGCAATGACCCTTCACTTGTTGATTCACAGTGAATGTGTGCACTGCCTCCATTAGAAAGTGTTGCACCAGTTGATAAGAGCTCAGTGGTGGCAGTTTCACACTGGAAAATCACATAAGAAATGTGGGCTGTCCTGCTTACAGAAATGTATCCACAAAAATTCACATGCAAGATCATTTTAAAATAAACTGCTTAGGGCTTCCCAGTTATGCTTAAGGGCTCATCCACATGTCTCTTTCTTTCTTTCTTTTTTAAAAAGAGGGTTTTTATTACCTTTCTTTTCAGCTGACATGGCCATCAGATCACATTAGAGATCAGTTAAAAAAACAAGACAGCCCCTGCCCTGAGGCTTACAGTGTATAAGACATATAACATATACGCATTAATAGGAATAAAGAAGTTGGCAGCATGAGCTTTCAATGACTTCAGTCTACTTCCTCAGATGCATTTAGTGGGAGAAAATAGGCTGAAGTCTATGAAAGCTCATGCTGCCAACTTCTTTATTTCAGTTAGTCTTAAAAGTGCTATAAGATCTTTCTACATACTGATTCTACTAGATCTTTAAATACATTAATGGGTGCATGTGCATGTTTAAATGTTTTTTTAAAACTGTTTTTCATGCTTTTAAAACAGAAGTCTGGATTGTTTTTTAACTTTTGTATTCATCTTTTTTTCTTCTGATACAATTAAGCTTATCGCACTGTGTTCTTGTAACATAATGAGAACGTGATGAGAATGGAACAGAACGTATTTTATCGCACGGTTTGATCCTCATTGAGTTCCCATTCTGTGCTCTGACAGTCCGTAGCCCGTTCCAGGAGGTGAACTGTAAAAATGCATCCTCAGCCAGCAAGAACGCTTTCAGACCGTTCCAGATGATGTGTGTGCGATAATCCTCCTGGTCTCAATCTGTCTTTGTGTTTTGATTGGCTAAGACAACCTCCTCCCCTCCCATGCTAGAACATCCACAAAATCAACTCAACTCTTCCACGCACGGAAGATGCCACAGGTAATTTTTAAAATATTTTTTATTTTTGTAGGTTGAATTGCGTCGTGTTTACAAGAAAAAAAAACAATGAATGGTCACTACCTAAACCTCTCAGTTGCATTCTTTCCAATGCAGACTTAGAGATTTTCGCAACTGTGAGCATGCGCCAATGAGGGACTACTTTAGCAACGGTGCCGGTACAACAGTAAATGCAGTGTGATAATATGTGTTCTCATAATGTAACTATCGTGTTATCAATAGTCTAATGCAGTAACACATAACATAAGACACACATTATATTGTTTGTAATTTTAAATTGCTGTTAGCTGCCCCGATTGTTCTCAGATTTTATTATTATTTATTATTTATTATTATTATTATTAACACCTGTTCCCATATCGTTACGTTCCAGGGACTCGATGGGAACGTTACAGGTACTGGTGCAATAACCTTATGTGTTTTAAATGGTTGTATGCAACCTTGTGCTGGGAGAAAGGTGGGATATACATTAAAGCAAGCAAGAAACCCAGCTTAGCCACCAGTAATAAAACTTTCTTAGGAATTATGATCATTGCTTACTATTTCTATTTTCTACCTTGTATTTTGGTTGAAAGAATAAGTTCCCACATAGCTGGATAATGGATTTTTAAAGCAATCTCACATCACGTTTGAAGAGGCAAACACAAGTGATCAAAATGCTGGGTGGAATTGCATGAACAGGGTGGAAATCTGATTTTACTGATTCAAGTAAGGAAATTCATGATCATTTTACCACCATTTGTCATTCAAAACAACAGGAACAGACTTCAGTGAGTTGACCTGAGAAGCAGGGCTGGTTCTAACAAGACCTTTCTTGCACTCTGGTTTGAATGTTCAAGTCCATACATGCAGTACTTAAAACATGTGCTAATCCGTGGATACACTACATGCATACATAAAATAAGTTGAAAATGTGAATAAACTATCACAGATCAAATATCATAGACAAAACATTATTTCCATAAGATTTCACATGACCTCAGATGTAAGAGTATTCAAAGACGTTCCAGCATAAAAAGAGAAAAAGAAATTGCACAGTAGTGAATACGAGAGGAAAAAATAAATATCTAACATAAGCTTCTCTGAACACCAGTCTACTTCCTCAGTTCGCATCTGATGAAGTGGATTGGAATCCAAGAAAATTAAGCTTAAAATTTCTTTTAGTCTCAAAGGTACTATAGGACTCCTTTTTATCTTTTTTCCCCTCAAATGTAAGATTAGCAGGCCAAGAAAAAACAAGCCATGAACTTACCTTTCTTACACATTATGAGCATGCTCTATGATGTAGAATGCAATTTTAGAAATGTTCATCCTTAATGCACCGGAGTGGGTACCCAACCAGTTGTCAGTTCCTGAAACATGCTCCCCCACAATTTTTTGCCCAGCAGACACAAGTAACCTTGGCCTATGCATTAGCCACATTGGGAAAGGAAGAGTGTTGTTTGATCATAAGATATCTTTTGGAAGTTTTGCCTGCATGGTGTCACCCCGACATGTAACAATCCTAAATACCAGGTTGCATTTAGCTCCTAGAAGAAGAGGAAGAAAAGAAAGGATTGACTCTGCAGTGGTATAAAATGGACAAAAAGAAACCAAAAGTTACAAGCAAGAATAGAGGAGAATTTTGTTCTCATTGTACTTATCGAATTCATGTATCCCAAAACAATATGGGAATAGAAACATAGCCATAGTTTTCTATTCAGTTTTCATAATTTTGTGATGCAATTCTCCCATCAAAATCCATGTCAAAAAAGTACATTAGTGAAAATAATGTACAAAAGTACATTCCATTTGGGGAAGGATCTTACAAATATGCATTATATTGGGTGTGGTCTGCAACTCACAGCAGCCCTAGCCAACATAGTCAGTGGTGAGGCATGCTGGGAGTTGCAGTCCAACAACATCTGAATGTTCATCCTTGTATCAGCAGAAACTGCCCACCAAAAATGCATATATTAAGAAAAATTGTTTACAAAAATGTTTACATTGGGAGAAATATGGATAAAAACACATTCATATTCTGGATTTTATTTGGTTTTGTACAGCACCGTGTACATCTACGGCGCTTAATAAATAAAGCTAATAATAATAATAATTCATGAGCTTTAAAAAATAGTCTAGTCAGAATAGTATGTTCTAATTAAGTTTTTAGTGGCAATGTGTTTTAAAGTTGGCAATCCCTTACTTTTTTGTTTTAATTGACTGCTGCAGCTTTGAGGGCATGTGATTCTCCCCACATTGTCAATTGTCTCAATCTAATACAACAAGATCCAAAATCCACAAAAGATTTATTGGGGCAGCCAAAATGCACAGAAAACATCAGGAAATATATCAGTGGGACTTACTTTGCTGCTGTTAATGGATCTGAAATTTTGTTACTTGTCTTTTATTGCCCTTTGTCCCAAGTGCCCACATGGTCAAGAAGGGGAGTGTGCCTGCACTGATATCCCTCCAGACCATCTTAATTGACAACAGAAGTAACATCTGAGACAAAATGCAGAATCATGACTCCAGCATTGTCATTTTCCTTCTCCTGTATGAATTTTAACATCTTTGCCTGATGAAGAAGCCAGTGAAGCTTCGGAAACTTACATAATGTATTTTGTGCCTTTTGGTTGGTCCAATAAAGGTATCACTGCTTTGTGGATTTTGAATTTTGTTGTATTTTTCTGCATGGACAACATAGCTATCCCTGAATATGTTTCCTCAATCTAGTGTAGGAGATCTCTCTAATGCTAATGTGGGTACCGTTGAACTGGCATAGTGCCCTTTTGATACAGGTCTTTAGAATCCACACCCATATCCAGTATCTTTGTGCAACTATTTGCCCTCACCTACAGTTATAGTTACAGTAGACTGAAGCCATAACCTACATAAGCTCACCTACAGTTAGACTGAAGCCATATGTCTAGGTTTCATGGAAACCTTGAGTCAACTGATGATGACACTCCACATGCCCTCATTTGTAAGTCATGGATATTTGCAAAAAGAACCTTAGTATCCCTGAGATTCAACCATCTTTGGAACTTGGAAACCTGTTCATCAAAAATGTAAGAACTACTAAGATTCACCATAGATTTTTTTTTATAGTACAGCATAGATTTTTTATATTTTTATCTGATAAATAACACATTTGAAATGGCATTCTGCATTCCATTTGGAAATTATATCAGTGAAAAGAAGTAGAAACATCAGATTCTGGATCAGAAAACCAAACAAATGCAATGTGATCTAGCTCAAATAGCTGTTGAGAGGATGAACAAGAAGACCGTGAACAAAATTTTAATATTTAAAAGCATGATAGATTTCTAAAATAAAAATACTGCTGGCTTAAATAACAGAGTTAGTATGACATAACGTAATGTTATTGCTGCGTCCTGATCTCTTCATAACAATTATTCTGGGAAGATCTGAAAAGTAGTTTGTGGTAAAGTGTGTATTAAGATTGGTTGGTTGTTGTTCTGTGCCTTCAGGTTGTTTTTGACGTATGGCAACCCTAAGTCAAAACTATCACAGGGTTTTCTTGGCAAGATTTGTTCAGAGGGGGTTTGCCTTTGCCTTCCTCTGAGGCTGAGAAAGTGTAACTTGCCCAAGTTTGCCCAGTTGGCTGGTCCTGGAGTCCAGGTCTTGGAGACGTCTCATCCACAGGGTTACCATGACTTCCTAGTTAGGCCCAGCAAGAGTAAACCATTGGATTACTTGATGAATGGTGAGTCAGCACATAGAAAAATCTCATTGAT
>CM034703.1:279346586-279359084 GCA_020142125.1 Phrynosoma platyrhinos
ATTACTTCCCTTGATCTAGATACTATACTTCTATTAATGGAGCCTAAATTTGCACTGGCCTTTTTATCTGCAACATCACACTGTTGACTAGTCAACACAGAGTGTTGACTAGATTAGAGTCTGCATGTATTTTCCCCTCTTCAACAATTAAAGGGCTATTATCTAATGTATATAAAGACATAATTGAAGAGAGAGTTGGTGTGGTGTAGTGGTTTGGTTTTTGGACTAGAACTCTGGAGAATAGGGTTCATAGTCTCCCCCTAGCCATGAAAACCCACCTTGGGCAAGTCACACTCTGTCTACCTTAGAGTGAGGCAAAGCCAAAGCCCCTCTGAACAAATACTGCCAAGAAAACCCTGTGATAGGTTTACCTTAGGGTCACTTTAAGACAGAAACTACTTGAAGGCACACAACAAGTGGATGAGGGAATGGTTCAAGAATATTGTGGGAGCTTGGCCTCAATTTCAGAGGCACAGTGGGCCAAAAGATGGACTAGGACACCTGAAAAATCAATTATCATCTCTATTCAGGGAATGCATATTGAAGGCTGTTCATACATGGCATTTAACATAAGTTAAATTTCACAAAATAAGCAGTAACATTTCACAAAACTGTTGGCAGGGTTGTGGTGCAATTAGGACAGTAGATCACATTTGGTTGTATTGTCCAAAAGTGTTATTTATTTATTTTGAAGAAAAGAGTTATTGCATCTTTAATGGTGTGAGTGCTGGCTTAGGACTCTGGGGGTTGTTTACATGGACAAATTACCCCAAATTACCCCTGGGCTTATTGCAACAGCAATAGCAATAGCATTTACATTTCTATACTGCTTCATACTGAACTAAGCAGTCTCAATGGCTTACAACATGTAAACTAATTGCCCTCAATAAGCTGGGTACTCATTTTAGTGAACTATGGTAAGATGCAAGGCCAAGTCAACCTTGGAGGGTCTGGGTTTGCACTCACAACCCTGTGGCTGCAATACTGGCTACAGTACTGACATTTAACCACTGCAGCATCAGGGCTCTGTTGCATCCTATTTACATTATGCAGGGCCAAAACACCGAATTGGGGGCAGATTGTCTTCATGATCCCCACATCCAATCCAGGACTTCTTCCTCCTAACCTGCATTAAAATAACTCACCTTTTGCTGTGTGGTTTCAGGTTTCTTCACAGTGATAATGGTAGCTGGCTTCACTTGTGGCCCCTGTGAGCCGCCTGGTGTTGCTGCTGCAGATGCAAGTTGCTCTAAGGTCAGAAAGAGGAACCCAGTCGACAATATGGCTGGCAACAGCAATAGCAAATTCCCTCTAAAAGCAATAGCAAACTCTGAAAAAAACGTGTCAAGAAACCTGTGATAGGATCGCCTTAGGGTTCTGACCTCAGCAGTGGCTCCTGGCAACAAACAGGGACTATGTGGGAAGTCAGCCATCTGTTATTCACCGTAAGAGCTGAAAACATGCATAAAAGAGTGTAGAAAAGGGGCAAATTCAGAAGGAACTGAGGGCCAAGATACTCCGGTGGCAACCTGGAGTATTCTGGCCACTGCAGACCTGCTCTGGAAGACCCAACATTTGAATCCCCCGTCTGCTATGGAAACACACTGGGTGACTTTGGGTAAGTCACACACTGTCTCAGCCTCAGAGGAAGGCAATGGCAAACTGCCTCTAAAAAAATCTTATCAAGAAACCCCTGCAATAGGATTGCCTTAGAGGCACCATAAGACAGAAGCAATTGAAGGCACACAACAGCTCAACAACTTATCTTATAATTCCCTATTCTGAACAAAGCAAGGGAGGGCTGAACCTAAAATGAACCTTGTTACCACTCTTACTGCCTTTAAAAAGGCAGTAAAGACGGATCTCTTCCGGCAGGCTTTCCCAGAGTAACTTCCCGGCTCTTCCTTTAGATCAGGGGTAGGCAACCTTTTTGAGCCTGGGGCCGGGTTGCTGTCCCTCAGACAATTTGGGCCAAAGCACCAAAAATAAATAAATAAATATAAAAATATTTTTTTAAAAAGAATTAAATTTTTTTTAAAATATGCATGCACACTCTCTCAGCCCCAGAAAAGCCATGGCAAAACCCTTGTGGAGATTTTGCCAAGAAAACCCCAAGAACAAGCAATAAAAACAATATCATCATGGTGAGCGACGGCGGCGGCAGGACCAGCCTGGGGCCGGTCCAAAGGCCTCGGGGGGCCGCATCTGGCCCCCGGGCCTTAGGTTGCCTACCCCTGCTTTAGATGGTCTGGCTTGTCAATCCGCTCTCCTTCCCCTAGCCACTATTTTTTTTTTGTTTTTATTCTATTATTTTATTATTGATGCTGTTTTTAATATTATTCTAATTTAATCTATTTTTAAGGGGTGGGAAGGCTAGGGGGAGTGTTGGGTAATGTATTTTATTCTTACATTGTTTTAATCTGTTGTACGCCGCCCCAGTTGCTTCACAGAGGGGCAAGTTAGAAATAAAAATTATTATTAAAAATTATTATTATTATTATGAAGAAGAAACTTTCAGTTAACATCTTGAAAGCCTTACTATCAAACCTTTGTGGAATAAAACGTATTCATTAGTTGACAGTGCTGAAGACTCTTGGCTACGGGAATGGCATTGTTGGATAACATAGTGGCACGTTATATGCTCACGTGGAAGCTCCATTTTAGATTTACTTGCAGCTGATCACAGAGAGGCAATGCTTCAGCAGCACTAAAGGGCTCTCCTATAGCAGCTACATAGGTAAAACCCTAGTGTTAATAAATGTATACTTATAAAAATAGCCAGAATTAGGCAAGGCTCAGATTTCCTGTCAGCGCCAGTGCTTAATTGATTTAACTATGAGAAAATAAAGAGTGTTACCATCTGGGTTATTAGGCTCTGGTTTCATTTATTGTGAGTCACTTTGCGTGTTGCAAACAGAAAAGCAACTCAGATTTAAATTAATAATAATCCCTATTGTCATCATGCACGAGTGGCAATTGAGTTCACTGGGATTAAAACAGTTAAATACATTCCAGCAGAGGAGAAAAGCTGTTGAAAAGCTGTCCCCTCTTCAAAACAACTTTTTATATATGGTTTCCCCATCCCACACCATTTTCTGCTCAAACCAGCATGCATCAGGCCTTGTGCATCAGTATCAGTCTGGCATTTTCTGGCTTTTCTCAGTCTCTCTTTCAAACCTTTTACTATTGCAGTATTTATGTAGCATTGTCTCCTGTAACATATGCTATCAGTACAACATGTTCCACAACATTTAACTCCTTTTCCCTGCTGCCATTCTGGAGCTTCACGGCTTAATGATACAGAGTCAGTAGATCACAATATGACCCTGTTAATATTTTTAATGCCATTTTTACAAATTACACCATAATGCACCGATTACCAGGATGAAAGCAAAATCTCGGCTGCGTCTGTCTGGAGCCCAAATAAAAGAACGTTTGAACATCTGTTCATCCTACAAATGTCTTTAAAAGCTTTGATTTTCCTGTAATCATTTGGTTCCACCATTTCACTCGTTTTCTGAATGTGTATCCAACAGCCTCAGGACAGTAGCCAGAGATCAGTGGTAATAGTACATTATAATCAAAGTTCCTGGGTGCACTTCTGTTTTCCTTTCAGAATGAACTAGAAGGGGAGGTGGGGGAACCATTCTTAGCTTTTTGTCCCTTATTAATACTGAGCTCATAGTGACAGACAAAATACAGGTGTAGAATAACTCAAGACAGAAGTTTAGCCCAAAATTCTAAAGCACAGGGATATTTTTCTGACAAACAGAGGGGCTCTAGGAATATGATTTTTTTCCCCTGTTGCTCATAGGTCACATATTTTAAAAGGGAGAGAGGGAGAAAAACAGTAGCCTAAAATCTATTTGCTAGCTTAAGTAGAGTAGACCCACTGAATAATAAGATTTCTATAATGGTCTTATCATTCAACAATTTATTTGTTGGGTCTAGTCCATCTGGGTCCAACAGCTGGGCTTAGGCCAGTAAGTCCAAATCTATCATTCATTCATTCATTCATTCATTCATTCATTCATTCATTCATTCATTCAGTTTTTATGTCGCCTTTCTCCCAGAAAAGGACCCAAGGCAGCTCAAAAATAAAAACATTTTAAAAACACATTACAATAAAAACAACAAATAAAAACAATATAAAATTACATACATTAAAAACTACTATACCCATCCCCATATAACAAACACTCTAAGTCCACCTAGAAGGCCTGTCCCTTTTCAGCAGTTTGCACAGTAGTGCAAAAAGTATACTCTGCACATGCTCAAAGGCACTCCCTTCTTTATGACTATATATTATATGCAATATATGTGATGGCTTCAAAATGTTTTCCAAAGGACCAAATCCCACAGCAGTTAATTACAGCACAGGCTGTCAAGAACAGGGGGATAGCAATGAAAGCAAATGATGACTGTGAGGAAATAGAATAAATTGTTAAGTGAAATATACCATTTCTCTTTACACGGTAACTTCAAATTTTTCTGAAGCACAGCAAGGCACAGAGTGAAAGGAAACAATCTGGATTAACCAGTGCAGGCCTGTGTCCATATGCACAGTTAATTCAATTAAATACACCCTCAAGATATTTGAACTCCTGTTTATTGTATTTGAGGACTAACATGGATGTTCAGCAACAGTGTCTACTAAGTACTTTGACTTGCATCACGAAGGAATACACAAGGAATGAGATGTAGCTCTGAAAGCTCCCCTCTGTTAAAAACTGTCTGCATTTTCAAAGCTGATGTAACATTAAGAAAAGGTTTAGTTTTGCTTTAGTTTATCTCTTGGGTACTATAGTGTTTAACATTAAGAAGGTTACTTAGCTGGTACTAGAACTTCTTGTAAGACTAGAGGCACAGTAAATAGAGTGTTGGAGACAAGTCATAAAGATTTGTATTTCCCAACTCACATTCCTCTTTCATTTGTGTTCAGTTGTGTGTACTTTTTAAAAAAGCATAATTGAGGGACAAGAAGAGACAGATAAGGAAACTGGTCAATTCATATCCACTAAACATATGTTGGGAAAAATAGCAGAAAACTCAAGTTTTGACAGACTGTTTCCTTCATCAGGGGCCAGCTTTGCATAAGGAAGCATAGTAGATTGGATATTGGATATAGTAAACTGGGTTTTATGAAACACTGAAGATAAGTAGAGGTTACTGTTATGAGAATGAATTTAGTGTCCTGATTACAAGCATGGACTCAATGTCCAAGGTTCCAATTCAGCTAAGCCAATTATTTATTTGATATCTACCAAGTTTCCCCAAAAATAAGACACTGTTTTATATTTGGCCTCAAGAAGACGCATAGCTTATTTTCATGGGATGTCTTGTTTGTCCCGACTCCACCCTGATGGCGTATGCCCGTCTGCATGCCGCATGGCGTCAGGGTGCCCTCTTGGCGCTGCATGCAAACATGCTGTGCCAAAAGGGCGCAAAAGAGCTGCAGCAGCGGCTCAAAGGCTGGCTCTTTGTTGTTCCTGAAAGAGCAGCTCACAGGGCTGCTCCTTTCGGGGGCAGCACAGACGAAGATCGTTGCCACAACCCTTTGAACCGCAGCTGCAGCTCTTTCTGGGCTGCCCATGGGAGTGGTGGATCCACTGTTCCCAGGAGCAGCCCAGAAAAGAGCCGCAGCTGCGGCTCAAAGGCCAGCTCTTTGCTGCCCCCAAATGGAACTATGCCTTATTTTCGGGGTATGGCTTACATTGTGCCAAAGCTTACAAATCTTGCTATAGCTTATTTTATGGGTACCGTATTTTCCGGCGTATAAGACGACCCGCGTATAAGACGACCCCCCATTTTTCCAGTCAAAATATAGAGTTTCAGCACCTCCATCCTCCTTATCCTTATACCCGGCGTATAAGACGACCCCCCCCCACTTTAACCACAGATTTTGCAGGTTAAAAAGTAGTCTTATACGCAGGAAAATAAGGTATGTCTTATTTTTGGGGAAACATGGTAATACATATTTCCAACTGCCTTTTCCTCAAGAATCTCAAAGTGGCATACATGGTTTGTCCTCCCTAACCTATTTTTTTCTCCCTTATCACTGTGAAGTAGGCTAAGATAAGAGCTAGAAACTGGTCTAATACAACTAAGCAGATTTCATGGCTGTGTGGGTCTTTGAACCTGGATCTCACTTGTCTTGATGTGACCCTTATGCTCAGTTGGTGGCCTTGAGTAAGAAATTATGGCTTAGTCTTTTAAAAGCCATAAAAGCCGGCTCTCCATCAACATACATTCTCTGCCCAGCTAATAAAATCATATTATATCTGCAATATGTAGATAATGACACTTACCTTACATGATGCGTGTTTGTGCACGCACACACATCTATGCCCATGCCTACACACTCACACACCTATATCTACCTATCTATATATTTGTATAGAGTCAGCATGGCGTAGCGGTCTGAGTTTTGGTCTGACTCTAGAGCAGAGGTTCCCAACCTGTATACAGGAGTTCAAATATGTTGAGGATGCATTTTCCAGGTGCTTTGTGCACTTCCCAGGTGCTCCGCAGCCACTCCAGGGAAATTACAATCTATCCCATCTTCCTCCCTCCCCCCATAACACTACTCCTAAACACCATTAACTAGTAAGACATAGGGTAGGGCTCCTAGGGGCTCCACCATAGAAATTGATTCTTAAAAGGGTGCCACAAGTCAGAAAGGTTGGGAACTCTTGCTCTAGAGACCAGGGTTTGATTTCCCTACTTAGCCATGGAAACCCACTGGGAGACCATGGGCAAGTCACACACTCTTAGCCCCAGAAATCCCCATGATAGGTTAACCTTCGGGTCGCCATGAGTCAGAAATAACTTGAAGGCACACAACTAGAAATAAATATATCTATATATGCACATGTCTGTGTGTGTCTGTTTAGTCATGTGCATACACATGCAGAAGACAAGTGCAATACTAGTTATTAATGGCCAATTTGAACAAAACATGAAATAAAGAACCTGTAGTCATTATTCCTGTACTCATCTTCTCTCAATTGTGTTAGCCTTCAGAGGCCATTCATAGCAGCACATAGCCAATATTGCTCTGAAGGATTCTGACAAGAAGAGAAAGTGCATTTTTTTGCTCTACAAAGATAATTCTTTTCCTCACTGGGTCTGGTAGCACAAGTCATACAAAGTAATAACTGAATTTCCCTGCCTAATTCCTTGTGGATTATGCTGAAAGCACACCCCATAATCCTAAATGATGTAGTAGATTTGGCTGGGACTCACTTGTTCAGCAGAAATTACTCAAGATCACTCTGCACAGCACTTTTTTCTTGGATTTAAATGAACACTGCTGAAACTAAGTTCAGCACCAAATTTGTCACAATACAAGACTATGTAGTAGAAAGAGTCTAGTTTTTTTTGTCCCCCTTTAGATTACAACACAACTGTGAAAAGGTAACACAACATAGAACATGACTTTGCTTTACTAATGGAAAGGATCAGAATTTGCTAATAGTGGAAAAACACTCCTTCCCCCTGCACTGCATTATGACTGAAATAAACAGTGAAAAGCTATATAAACATTGAAACGTTATTTTGAGTTTACTGAAAACCACAGTCCTTTGAATCATAGTGATATTAAAAAAATAAAAAGAGCTGTGCTGGATCAGACTAATGGCCAATGTAGCCCAACAGTTCTTTCTCAAAGTGGCCCACCATATACCTATGGGAAGGTTACAAGCAAGAGGACAAGGGAAAATTTCCAGCAATAGCTACACTGGCTCTGATACTGGAGCTAACATATAGCCATAATTATTAGAAACTAGTGACACGCCTATCCTTCACAAATTAGTCTAATCTTTTTAAAACCATATAAGTTTGCAGCTGTGGAAACTAATTCCATAGTTTAACTATGCACTGCATAAAGAAATATTACCTTTATCAGTCCTGACTCTCCCATCATTCAGCTTCAGTGAGCGACCCCAGGTTCTTGTAGTATTGAGAGATGGAGAAAAAAATCCTCTTTCTCCACATAAGCGTCATTTCATTACATCTATCATGTTCCTTCCTTCCTAAGTCCAAACACTATAAGATTTCCTTATAGGGGAGCTGCTCCAGTCCCTTGGTCATTTGGATTGCCCTATTTTGCATGTTCCCCAGCATTAAAATATTTTTGGAAGTATGTTGATCGCTACTGGATACAGTATTCCAAGTGTGGGTGTACCTTATATTTATAAAAGACTTTATATTTAGGGCAGTTTTATTTTCCTTTCCTTTCCTGGTGTTCCCCAACATGGGATTTGCTCTTTGACCTGTTGGATTAATCAAGCAGCCACCACAATCCTAACTTCCCTTTCCTGGTCATTCTCTATCAGCTCAAATATCCTCTCTATGTATGTGAAGTTAGGATTTGTATTGCCTCAGTGAGCATCCTTTTACACTTCCTTATAGGAACTTGGAATTTCCATTTTAACTCATTTGGCTTGGAGAGATCCTTTCAGAGGTGTATGAAATATATTCTTCCTCATCTCTTTCTTTCTCTTCTTTATCCATTATCACCCTTTCAGAAATTTGCTGAAGTTCCTTACAGCTACAGCAATGATCTACTACTCTGACCCAGTAGTCCCACTTTGTGCCTGACATTTCAGTTTCTATCTACTGCTCACATCACTAACCAGCATGCACTGAAAATACGTGCATGAGAATCCTAAGAAAACTAGCCCCTCCTTTAAAAGATGACAAGTAGAAATAATGCAAAATAAAATAAAATAAAATAAAATAAAATAAAATTGGAATGAATAAATCCAAGCAGTGGTGGTTAGTGTTCTCTAAATCTAGTGGGCCACAAATACTGTACATAAAATTCTTGTAAGCCATCTTGGGTCCCTTTCTGGGAGAAAGGTTGCATAAAAATGAAATGAAACAGAGTTCAGACCTATCCATGGTCCACTGCCATCACACAAAGAGAAGTTGTGCAAAATATCATGCAATGTAGTGTACAGATCCTGGAATAGGTAAAATCATCGCCTAGAAAACTGACATGCCTGTGTGACTTTAGCTCTATCCCTCGCAGTTCTGGATCTGCTTGCTGGCTTTGCTTGCTTAGAAAGCAGAGAGAGGATGACGAGAACCCACATGGCTGAATAAAAGCCTAAATATAAACATATTATATTTAAATAAAACCACTAATCTCAAGCCATTTCTTATTTTTGTTTTAATTCTTATAATTTGATAGTTTGATGATAACAATATACTTTTAGACATTCACTTTCAACAATACTTAACAGTAGCTCTGAGTTGCTTATTTTATCAGCTTTCCTAGAAGAAAACATTAGCCAGCAGATCTGGAAACCTTGCACAAAAGTATTACACAAAAGCAGTTCTGAACCCTAGAAACTGCAAATGTTTACACTATAGACCATGAAATTATGTACATCCCTAAAGATGTTCTGACATTGAAGCCAGTTATAAATGGTGCTCAAGACACAAACCTCATTTACAAAATAATCCCTGCTTTACAAATACCACATTTGGATTATTATATAAAAGGGAATTTAAACACCTCATTTAATTTGATCATGCCATGTTTGCTTTTTACTTTCTCATCTCTGACTATCAAAACATATGAGAAAGTTCAGATATAGATTAGGATAGTATGTTTGTGTGTGTGAGCGAGAGAATGAGCATGAGGGAGGGAGGGCATATTTGAATTATGTGTGAAAAAACAGTTTTAACAGGTGCTATCTACCTGCAATGAAGCAGATTAGCACAGTAAAGCCAGAAATCTCCACAGTATCTTCAGGCCAGTGGTGGCCAACAAGAAATGTCCATAGTAACTGCCTTGCAAGTGATTCTGGTGTTCAGCCTTTAAAGGACACTTCAGATGTTTCTCAAGACTGAATCATTTTCTTCTGTGCATCAAAGACATATCTTTTAAAGAGAAGGGTGATATGAACAGGCTGGACTGAGTCAACCTTGTTGCTTTCATCCTCTTTTGCTGTATCCCCCTTCCCTGCCTTGGGCTTCTTCTTGGAGATGGCAGTCAGAAGTGCCTTTGTTTCTGGCCTCACCCCATCTGAAAAGAATAAAGACACATATTTTAAAAAAGGAAAAACCTCTGGGCAAACATTTCAAAATTATTAGGATCAATCTCAAAGTGGTTTGAACGTGAGCTCATCCCCGCAGGATTCCAAAGTAAGAACAGCAGTTCAGAAATTCAGGAAAATTGGCAAGTCAACCACTTCTCTTCAGGCTTTCATTGAATAATGGGATAAATAAGGACATATCCTGAAAACAAGGTTATTTTGCACACAGAATCATCTTTCTGACTCTTCAAAAATGGTATATTTGATAAGGTAGCAAATGAGGCAACTTGGGTCAGGGCTGTTTTAAAAAATCCTACACATATGAATGAGGATATTAGGGAAAAGGATTCTAGCCTATGATTCTTTCTGCTAATCTTCTATCCACAGAAAAGTTTTGCTTTAATTTAATAGACAAGCACTCTGCCTTGTGAACACCTATCTCCAGTCTGGAGTGGTAGTCTATACACAGATACACCTGAGCTTACATTTCCTAAAGCTTAGAAGGCAAAACTATGGATTTTAATGAATCTGACAATGTTGAATACAAATATTAACAGAATGACAAGATCTGCTTTCTCTCTGGATGACTGCAGAAAAGACCAAAGTGCAAACTGGTATGGAAACCATAATTCAGAAGGAAAATACAGTTGCCACCAATTGTTCATAACCACACAGAAAAGATGATAATATGGATGGTGAATTTGTATCTGTGATTTTATATACGCACCCAAAGCCTAGTCAAATGTGTATTAGTGTATAATCCAGAATTTCTCTTCAAATTTGAGTAAATATTTTAGAATGGTCCTATTTTATGTACCATTTTCAAGGGATAGTAATGAGGAATATGATTTTGTAAGTCCAAATCTTTGTTGGTGAATATTCATTCAAGAAAATGAACATCTTTCCTTTTCTTCTAAAATGCCTGAAGCTTTATTTTAATTTGCCACATCAGAAACCTTTAAAGAGATAGATGGGTAGACAAGTCCAAATCAAAGCAATGGAGGAAGGGAGACTAAGTGCTGTCCAGGGGTTGCCCCTAAGACTTTTTATTTTTTCAAGCAGATAAGAGAGATCTAAAAAGTATATTCAGTGCCACCTAGCTGAATATTCTGAAAATGTAGTTCTTGGGCAACAGGCCAATTTCAGCTCAGGTATTTCTAACCTGTGGTGTCACATAACCTTATCTCAAACACTTAATCAGCTTTTCTCCCCTCATACTGAAATTCGGAGACAGATTCTCATATCGCAGCCCCACAAAAAGATTGAGATGCTTATGATTTACTGGAGACAGGACGTCTACAAACATAGGTGATCTGTTCCACTGCAGACAAACTAAAGGGCCATTCATGGCTGATTGTGGCGATTCAGCATGAATCCCCCCCCCCCCCAGGCTTTGTCAGGCAGCTATATCTAGCCCATGGTAGGTGCAACATGATGCAAAGGCCTAAATGGAGATACTGTTGTTAAAACAGCATAAGTCTATTAACCTTTCTCTTCCAACATTGCAAGCCATTTTTCAGACACAGCACAACACTGCTTCATCGATCACCTGATCTCTGAAACATTATTATGTGAGGCTAACCTTCCTCTTGTTGATGGATCTTCAAGCACTTCTTAATTATGAGGAAGAAGAAATGGCAGTAATTTTTTTAAAGGCCATTGCATACACTTGAGGTGTTGCCCTGAGCATCTTGGAGGAAGAGTGTTACAACAAAGCAACAAAATCTGAAATGCCAAGTGTGAATGCAATAAACATTTAACATATAGCACCAGTGGGCAAAATGCAACCCTGGGATTATATGCAGATCCCCAACAGGTGGTTTTTGCATCACTTGACCTGTCCAGACTCCCCAAATTGCCCTTTTTCTGGTCAGTAAAGAGAGGATGAATTGCTTTTCATAGAAGCCTCTGAAAGTAGCAATTTGCCTTTTAAATAGGAATCTTCTAGAACACTGCCTCACAGCCCAAAAAACTCACAAAAACCTATGGAAGCTGGCCATGAAAGCCTTCGATTTCACCTTAAATAGGAATCCTTTCACACCACACAGTTATACCAGTAAGATTCTATTTAACTATCATGCCTGCATCCTACGGGATCCTGGGAATTGTAGTTTAATGAAGCCCTAGAACAGGGGTAGGCAACCTTTCCCCTTTAAGGGCCAAGGGACTTCAGCTCCCAGAATCCCAGGATCTATTGGCCAACATGGGACTATTGGCCAACATGGCTGAGGCTTCTGGGAGTTGAAGTCCCTCAGCCCTTAAAGGGGAAAGGTTGCCTACCTCTGCCCTAGAACATTCTGGCTGAGAACTGTAAACTCCACTCCCTAAAATACAAATCTCAGTATTTCATCAGATGGAATCAGAGTACTTAAAAGTGGAATCATAGTGCTATAATTGTGTAGTATAGAAGAGCCTGAAATTGTATGGCTGTACTGTTTATGCCCCCCCCCCC
>CM034703.1:279359184-279378633 GCA_020142125.1 Phrynosoma platyrhinos
CAATTTAATGTGCACTATTTCTGGCAGTCTGCTTAGGCCCTTAGGTTTTTGGGGTTAATTTTCTGACTAAAATGTCTAGGTTTATATATGAGGATATACAGTATTTGTTTGGAACTGTAATGGGTGAATATTCTTATTCTTTCTCATTACACTCAGGATAGGTGGGGCCAGAGTCTTATTGTATATTAGTTGTCTTCTCCCTTTTTTCTTTACTTTTTTCATTTTTGGAATGTATATCGCTTTGTATGTTCAATGTATGTCTAAGTTAAATGTTATGTTCATGTTATGAACATTCATGTTAATATTAATAAAAAGGAAAAAAGAAAAAGAAACGAAAATGAACCACAATTTATGACACATATGAATCATAAGATCCTGAAATATCTCACACACTAAGCTGGACTCCTAACCAAATCCCCTGTTCAAGGCTATGAGACCACACATTATAGAAGTAACCATTGTCTATTAAAAGAAGGCTTCCTAGTGTTCTCTAGCAATCTGTCTGTTTAGCAGAGGAAGAAAGCAATGAAAAAAGCAGCAGACAATACTCCCTGTGGAATCGTAAGTTTATTTAGAATCAAAAGCATCAGTCTCCTGTCTTTCATTTGTACAAAATATCATACAGTGCGTTGAACAGCTCCTATTCATTGCTCAGGAGGAGATTCCATTATTCTTGATTACCTACATACCAATGTTTAACTTAAGTATCTGAAGACATCTTCCTAACTTACCCAAGAAACACTTCTGCTATTTTTGTATCAGTGATTTTATGAAAGGTTGTGGCCAATTAGACCTGCTTGCAGACTTCAATGTTTTTTCTCAGTGGAATGGAGAGGGGTGGTTCCCCCTTACCATTTAGGCCTCTGTGAATCGTCAAAATCTACTTTTGAGGATTGGGGAACTTTCTGGGGCAGATCAAGGGAGGATGCAGGAAGAGAAGAGGGGAAAGATTTGCTGTATGAGACAATACTGTTCAGGCAATGTTGCATTTCACTTTTAAGTATTGGCACCACACACTCTATAAATTTTAATGTGTACTTGACTGGGAATAATATTCTGTTCTTACTTTCTACACAGCCAGCACAGAAAATAATGCCTATTGACTTGACCTCAGCAGATAAACAAGCAAAGATGGGAAGAGGTCACTCTGATGGTGGAATCAGAAATGTGCACCTTCCAGATGTTGTTGGATTGCAAATGTTGGACTGCAAATCCCAGCATTCCTTCCACTGGCTATCCTTACTGGGGCTTCTGGGAGTTGCATGTCAATATTTGGAAGGCCATGCAATTCCCATTCTTGCCTTATGGTTTCTGGTTAAATAAGCATCTAAAGCAGAAGTGGAGAAACTGTGGCTCTCCAAAAGTTCTTATGCTCCAACTCCCATCAGCCCCAGCTAGTATGGCCAACAGTCAAAGAGGATGGAAGCCAGAGTTAAGCAACTTCTGGATCATCACATTTCCCCCAGTTTTGTTTCAATGGTTTAAACCATAACTTTTGAGTTGGGCCAATGCAAATTTCACAGCACATTTTAGACACAAATAAAAATATCCAGTCAGCCTTGTTTCAAATGGGGAAAGATGAAACAGAAAGAAAAACAAAAATGGCAAATAAAATACAAAATAAACTTCACTTCACAAAGAATAACACATTCCACACTGTATTCAAAGGGGAACTGAGAATATAAGCAAAAGGACACTTCATTTGCAAGCCTCTGTTGAGTTAGGGCATTATCTCCAAGGTGTTTTGGAGTGAGGGAGGTACAAAAAAATTCGGTAGCTAGCTACTAGCACAAGTGAAATCTCAAGCTGCCGCCCTAAAGCATCTCACATATTACTACTACATATCTAAATTACTTGATCAGATCCCACCTTCTTTATTCTGCAAACAGATTAGGTGGCTGCTGGCATCACACCCTGACAAAATGGCATGCGGTGGAGTTTTTTTCACCCTGGTGCCAGGAGGTCTATGGGCTGAAGTGGATCTGTGACACCAAGCAGTACAAAGAGGGAAAGCACAAGCAGACAGGCAGAGAGGCACAATCTGAGTTTCATCTACCTCAGTGGATTTCTCACATTACACACAATGCATACCTTACGTTTCACAAGACGAAGGAAATGAAGGAAAATATATCTTTCACTGAATAAGACATCAGCTCCTTAATAGCTGAAATGACGGATATTTTTAGATGGAGGTCTAGTTTAACTTACTTACATTAAGGGTCTAATCTCTTTTGAACAATGGCTATGTAAGCTTGAATACATAGTGAGAAATCTGTTCCATTAATTAAGTGCTGCCTGTACTACTCGGATTTGTAGCAAACGTTAATAGATTTCTCTCCCTTCCTCTGTTGGACAATTACTTTATTTCGCCAACTTGCTAATGGATTAAATTGAAAAGGTCTATGTGTTTAAAAGAGAGAAAGAAAGGAAAAGAATTTAGCTTCAAAGTTCTAACAGGCGACTGGCCCACATTATACATAAGAAATACTTACATATGTTAATATTATTAATGGACAGTCCTCTGAGGCATATTTGATAGTAGGAAGCTTAGCAAATTCTTTCCCACCCATCACCTGCTTTTACCTTCAAATGTATAAAGTTATTGCAGCCTTATTGGCATATATGATTTTACAGCAGGCTAAACTCCAGTATGGAGACAGAAATAAAATATCCATAGCTCTTAACCCATCATGAAACTTAACTATGTTCTGCTTGCTTATACTTCAATGCTTTCCTTCAAGTAGGTTGAATATTTGGTTTGCACTAACATGCGAGCATACTGCATCATGGCTTTGAGCTGCAGGGTCTTAAGAGAAGACACACAACAGTTGGCTTAGTGTGCCTAAAGGAATATACTGCTGGTGCTTCCTATAACACACCGTTCTTGATTTATGAGGTAAAAAGTACTTTCTAAAGCTGCTCTTGTTTCCTGCCATGTGGATAAAACTGAGGTACATGTGGTTGGCCCATATGTGGTAAACACCATTGTTTCTCCAAACAGCTGAATGTGGCAGGAAGGAGCCAACCCATGGTACTGATTAGTATATATTTTGTACCCCATTAAGGCATTGGCTTTGCCTGCATGAATGGGAAAAACAAACCCAACCGGAAAATTAATTCTAAGCTACTCAAGGATTCAATGTAGAGCAAAGTTTCAGGACTCTTGTTATAGTTGTACAACGTTTTCCAAATGAATGCCTAGCTTTGGTTACTTTAACTCTCTCCTGAAATAAATTGTAGCCCAGATTTTTATAATTGCAATGCAAATTTTCATCTCTAGCTTGCGTATGCAACTGAATATAAACATTTGCAATCAGAGTAATTTGGTATTCAAATTACCCACAACAAAAATGAAGGCTTTTATTCCTTCAGGGAACAAACTGCAAGAAATGGCAAAGGTTGCTTTTAATAATTCTTTTTCTTTCTACCATCTAGTGCCTAATATTCCATATCCCACTATCAAAAGTAGCCAGAAGAACCCAAAAGCTGCAAAAATGTGATGCTTCTTCACTGTCTGGGCAGGATTTTTTTTTTTTTTGTCCTCCAGTACACCACCTATCTATAAGGATTTCTCTCTCTTTCCCTCTTTTACCCACCCACACACACACGCTTGAGTTAGCATACTAAGGATTTTGCATGATGTGATATGGGAGGAGGACAATGGGGTGGGGGTGGTGACACCATGTGTTACTGCACCAGGTAACACCAACCCTAGTGACACCACTGGTTAGTACTTGGATGGGGGCCAATTATCAGGTGCCATAGGCTATATTTCACAGGAAGGAACTTGCCAAACCATCTCTGAGTATTTCTTGCCTAAGAACAACCTCTGAAATTCATGGGGCAACTTGAAGGCAGATATCTACACACACACATGCATTAAATCTTGATTTAAAAATGGCAGAGGGGCATTTATTTTGGGGGTGGGGGAGAGCTACTGCAGTGAAAGTAGAATTCAGAGACATAGCCATGTTAGTCTGGAATATCAGTATGCAAAAGGTTCTTACAGCATCTTTGAGACTGTGTGAACCAAGCTGTAACATAAGCTTTTGTATATTTAGTCTGCATGCATCTAAGGAAGTTGACCTGGTCTATTAAATCTTATGTTACTTCTTTCACACATTTAGTCTCTAGGTGCTACAAGATCCCTTTGCAGTGAAAGTGTGCATGCAGGCACATTCCCAGTTCTCTTTGTTATGCTTAAGCATAATCTCATCAAGCAATGACTTGTGTGCTTGGAAACTGCGTTGTTTTTTGCAGTCTCAGGTAAGATGCAGAAACAGGGAGCATAAGAAGCTTCTGGTCTGCTGGAAACCATGTCCTATGAGGAACGACTTAGGGAACTGGGTATGATTAGCCTTGAGAAGAGATGAGTAAGAGGTGATTTGATAGCCCTGTTTAAATATTTGAAGGGATGTCATATTGAGGAGAAAGCTTGCTTGGTTTCTGCTGCTCCAGAGAATAGGACCCGGAACAATGGATACAAGCTACAGGAAAAGAGATTCCAGCTCAACATTAGGAGGAACTTCTTGACAGTGAGAGCTGTTCAACAGTGGAACACTCCCTCGGAGAGTGGTAGAGTCTCCTCCTTCTTTGGAGGTCTTTAAACAGAGTCTGGATGGCCATCTGTCGAGGATGCTTTGATTTTGAGTTCCTGCATGGCAGGGGGTTGGACTGGAGGGCTTTTGTGGTCTCTTCCAACTCTATGATTCTATAGTAGATGAGCTGTGTTCAGCTTTTTGAGTTGTGAGTTGCATGGTGATACTTATATATTCTAGAGTACATTTGAATGAACTCATTAGAAGCTGGGTGATGAAAAGGGATGAGAGTAAGAGTTTGAACTCTGACTCTCAAAAGAATTCCTTCCCATTCATCAAATTCATTATAATCTGCTGTCCACTCACTATCCAGATTTTTCTACTTCTCTCTCATTCCTATCATCTTACTTTTTTAAAAAAAAAAAAATTCATAACCTTCATGTTTCTGTCCTTCCATCTCAAGGTGGATGCCTTTCCAAAACTTTCTTCTGAGTCATACAAAAAGTTTTCTAGTACACTGATTGTTTTCTAACAGACTACCTTCTATATAGTCTTATCCTTCACATCTCTTTCCCCTGCTTTGCCCTTTAATTCAGCCATACTTTCTAAGAAAAACCCCTCCCTGAATTTTTGAGAAATAGTGAACAAACAAAAATTGCCAAGTTAATGGAAAAATTGTTTTTAAAATGACCTTTGCTAACAAGAGGAGAAGTAAGACAATCCAGTACGTTCTCAGTGCCTGCCTAGGCTGAAAAGCGGAAAACAGCCAAGCCACAAACTAATCAGAATATTGTGAACAGGTGCCATAATATATGTAAGGGCTGAGCTTGCCAACAGGGCTGAGGGGGGAGGTAAATTTATACAGCTGAGCTTTAAACCCACAAAGAGAAATCTGTGCACAGGCCATATTAAGTATCAGAGAATTAAAAGTGTCAGTTTTGAATGTGATGACAGTTGCACTCAAACACGGATGCACTATCCGTATCAAAAGCCTTTGCACAACTCCCATAAGCAAAGTTTACAAGGTTCTGTGAAGCAAAGGAGTCTATTTTATAGTAAAACTGTTGGGAACATCATCTTTCAAAGTTCTCTCCAAGAAGGCCTTATGTACAAATGCAATCACTAGGCACAAAACACCAGTGAATCACAGAATTAATTCAAAGATCAACTGCCATCAAGTCAATTCTGCAGTAGGATTTTTTTGTAAGACAAGTTGCTCAAACTGAGCCGTCTTGTATTACAAAAGTAAACTGAGATGCAGCAAGATAGAAGCAGCTTTCCGCTTCTGACTCCGTAGCATTTCCATTCTACTGCCAGAGGGAGATGGTCATAAAAGCATCCTTTTGTCAAATAGATTTTCCACCACAACAAAAGGCACACTTTTACAACCGTCTTCCTTGGGAATAGAATGAAAGTGCTTTGAGAGCATGCAGACAGGTAAATAGAAAGCCCTTCTGTCTCATTGCATCTTAGCTTACTTTTGTAATGTGATATGGCTCAGATTGTCCTTTAAAACCTCCAAGAAGAAGAGTCTATTACATATTCATTGACAGCATATTAAAATGATTTTTAGGCATGTCCCATAGAAATGTCCTGCTCACCTAGCTGACCATGCTAGTAAAAACAAAAAACAAAACAAAAAACAAATAAACAAAAAACAAAGCCAAGATGTGGTTAGCAAAACTCAAACTAAGGATATATATCGTCTCATTAAGATGTAATGTAAAACCATTATTTTTTGCTTTGTGAAGTCTTGGGTTTGCACACTGTCCCCATCTCCTCTTTTGTGTTTCAGAGGAAGAGACTAGAAGCACTTACTTCTGATTTTAAACTACAGACGTCCCTTCCAATTGGTAGGGGATCTGTTCCGAACTCTCTGCAAATCGGAAATATTGCAAGTATCCAAGTCCCATTATTTTTAATGGCCAGGCACACGCCCTGGGCGTGTGCACGATTTTATCCCTCCTGGCTTCTCATCCACGAAATAGGAGAGATGTGAATGGGAAGTCTGCAAAATAGGAGGGACAACTGTAATGACAGTTCCCTGTGGCATCCAAACTGAGGCACAGAGATTTCTTTAAATAATGTTCAGTGTTCAAGAAAGAAAGGTTTGTTCTCAAAGGCTTTTTGTTTGAGCAAACCACCTTTCCTGACATCATAGGAACTATGATGCATTTGGACTTCTCCATTATATAAAAGAGGTGAGGAAGAGAGGATGCAGCTCATTCTCACAGTGAGAAAATCCCACTCCTTCACATAGTGGGAACCCATTAATTCTGAAGCAGATCAGCATGTGTACACATCACACAAAAAAGTAAAAAATGAATGGAGAACTATAGCTGGAACCTAATTAGTTGTTTCAAAGGCTGCTTTATCTGTTACTACAACAGTAATATGCAACATCATCAATAATGTGTTGGGGCTGTGCAGAATACTAGTTATTTAATATTCAGCCAGGAAATCCCATGTCACTGCCCTTGCTAAAAAGAATGGGTTTAGTTTAAATGTGTTCAAGACTTGCAGTCTAACAGAGATAGGACACAGGCCTTCACATCAGACTGTGATAGCCTACTGAACATAAGAACCCTCTTTACACCCCTTGCATAGCAGCATTAGGACTAATTGTTGCTGTAATGTGGTCACAACTCTCTCTAGTTTAGACATGTTCATCAGTGTTAGGAAACTCTTAACACCTATTCTTGATTTGCTGCCAGTATCTGTACATGTATTATCTGACTCTCTTCTGGAATGCAGAGTCGTATTACTTATAGGGGGTTCATGAGAAATGTCATCATCCCTCATGATTGTAAGTGGGATGCTCAATAAAGTTCTTTTGTATACTCTGGTGAGAAGAATTCTTATCGACATGAGCTTCTTGCTTCCCATCTGCATTCGTATGTGACGGGAAATGGACTGAGGACCAAAAAGCTCATTAATAAAACAATTTTGGTATTGGAAGTAATTGTTACAGGAGGCAAATGCATTTCATTCAAATAGAAAAAAAATGGACTTCCATGCCTTCCCCTACACACACACACCCGAGGAGAAAAATAAAACAACCCTCCAAATGAGGCAAAGAGTTAGACAGAATCCACATTTACAATGGATTATTCATAGCAGTTTTTTTCTCAGATACAGGATTTCCTTGAAATGCACCCTTAACCACACACCTCATCAAAATGAGTAATTCAGACCTAGAAGACCTGAAATATTACAGCTTTACATGGAGAGCTTCATCTTATTTCTGATAAAGGTATTTATAAGCAAACTTACTTAAGCACCTGAAAAATTGCACTAATAGTTACAGCAATATGGAAAGAGAGACCTTTCACTAGTATTATCTGGATTCTACAACACAAACCACTCATTACCATCACAGTTGAAGGATGTGAAACCTGCATCCCTATGTTGCTGGACTGTCAGTCCTAGCCAACATTGCCAATCATCAAGGAGGATGGAATTCATAGGCTGCATCTGCACTGCAGAAATAATCCAATCTGACACTACTTTAACTGCCAGTGCTCAATGTTATGGAGTTCTGGGAATTGTAGTTTTGTGAGACATTTAGCCTTCTCTGTCAGAAAGCTCTGGTGCCACAACAAACTACAATTCCCAGAATTCCATAGCATTGAATAATGCCAGTTAAAGTGGTGTCAAACTGGATCTAGCCATAAGCCAAAATCTGAGGGGCCCTGAGTTCCATCCATGTCTTTAGCATCAGCCAATCTGAGTATTAATTTTGATAACCTTTCATATGAACTTCACTCAAATGTTGCAAATATTCTAAGGAAAGAACTGAAAAGTTTAATGAATATTCTATTTTGATTCAGAGAATAGAGGAATTCAGACATCGTGTTTCATGATCTCCAAACTAAATCTAGTTTTTATACTTCCAACCACCAGTGAATAGGTAAGCCCCAAGTATTGCTATATAGCGCAATACTTTTATCATCCCTGAAGAGTTTCCGAACTCATTCTAAGAAAGGCGTTGTCACTCAATTCAGAATCAGGGTTTAGCCTGAGCTTTTCCTGAGCACAGGAGAGATTTTTCCCCCCCCATCTGCCTTCTTGTTAAGATTGTGAATACAGATAAAAATGGGAGCTATTCCTATACCTTTGAAATTCACTATCAAATTAAAACTCTAGCTCTGTGTATTCAAGCTAGCTATCTGAACCCTCTCATTCATATGAAATCTACTTCTAATACTGTGATTTTTTAAAAAACCTCAGATTCATATCCTTTTTTCTCAAAACATTCAAGACTTTCATGATAAAGTCCAAGTATAAGCAATAGGCTGTTGCTGTATTTTAGTGAAAAATACTTTCCTATGGCTAATAAATTTGAGCCTCGCCCAGGACTGATTATGAGACAGTTATTTGTAGGAGTTGCTAAATTAACATTACAGCTAAGTGAAAAGTTTTGTAAGAGGGGTTTTGGCACTGAGGCTATGTCTGCAAAGGTCTTGTGGCTGATGCTTGACATTTCCCTTTAAAGCTTTCCCCTAAATCTGGGATGGACAACTTTAGAATGTTCTGCCTCTGTGACCCACTGGGAAGTGCAGGTACTACAAAAATGGGGGCAAAAGGGTCCCAAGAATGGCTGGAAGTCTACTTCTGCTTTTGAAAAACTTGTTGTTATGTGCCTTCATAAGTCAACTTCAACTTATGGCAAGCTAATTTAGGATTTTCTTGGCAAGATTTCTTTATGGGGACTTTTTTTTGGGGGGGTGTCACTAGTTTGCTCTTAGGCTGAGAGAATATGATTTACTCTGGCTCAGCTAGTGGGTTTCTATTGCTGGGTGGGGATTCAAATGTCGATCAGGCACACAAACCACTATACCACACTGGCTCTCAACACTCAACCAGGGCTTTTTAATGTTAAACGGGGGGAAGGGGGGCTTGCGACCTATTTCAGAGGTAAAAATACAACTCCTTCAGGATTACGGGAAAAGCAATTCACCCTTCTGCCTGTAAAAGAGGAGGTTTGAGAGAGTCAGTGAGGTTTTGGAGTCACAAACAATAGTCTTAAGGGGCTACATGAAACCTCTGGGCTGTATTTTGCCCATCCTTGTCATGAAGAAAGGGAGGAAACACTGCAGTGCCCTTGCTTTGCTGAGATTCAATTGATGGAATATCACTTGGAAATTGCTAAAAGCAAAAACAATGTTTCCTGCCCTTACTCTAGGAAGCACCCCAAGAATGTCATCAGCAATAAGTTCACTGTCAGCTTCACTTCCTCTGACAGTTTCCTGAAACACCCTCTCCCATAGCTTAAACCTTGCTCCCTGCTTATAGGGTGAACTGAACTTCAAAACCTTAACTCTCCAGCTAAGCAGAAATGAAGTAAAATCATCCAGAGAAGAAATCATGACAGCCTTAGATAAGAAAGCTTATCCTATAACTGAGACAGGGGAGTAAGGGAAAATTGAGGAGAACATTTTGGCTTAGCCCTTTCTAACAAAGTAGTATGAAGGAAGGTGGTGGTTAAGTGTGGGTAGTCACTTTTCCTAAATGATTCTTTTACATGCACTCATCACATGTTTATTTGTTGCATAGTTACAATAAGCAGTCTGAGAAAAATCCCAAGTAGGTTTAATATGGGGATGCTGATGCTGGTCAGTATGAGCATCTCCCTTTTAGCAAATGCACTTTGGGAGAAAAAGTATGGACTGAAACACTAACATTCACTCTATTTCAATCAGGTTTTTAGAATATTTTTCTTGCAATGTGTGTAGGTGTAGCTCATTCTTCAATTGTAGTATGTTGTCCTGAATGTTCCAATGCCATTCTTTTTGTTCCAATGCCATTCCAACTTGAAATACAGAATGGTGTGCATATCAAATTTCATTCCATTACAGTATTACTGAACAGCAAACTGGTACGTGGAATGCTGATGAGCAATACGTTTAGGCCTTGTTTTGCTTTGTCAAATATATTTTCAAATATCAGAGGTAAAAATCATTAATAAGACAGCATGTATTTTCATAAAACTCACAAATTAGCAATATTTTTTTAAAGGAACACTTCAAGTACTACAAGTAGAGCACTGAAGGTCCACAGATTTTCTCAGAGCCTGATCCAGGGGATAGTATGGAAAGGTGGAAGATGATGAAAATTGCAGGATGGAAACATTTAGTTACTTACCCATTCATAGATTTCTGGTGCATGATCACAACCATTATCACTTACTTGATGCATTTCATTAGGTAACGAAGTAAATACTTCATATTTGCACTAGCTTCCAAGTTACAAAATCCTGTTGTACAAACTATTAACTTCAACAGTACTGCTAGAAGAGAACATGTTCTGTGCTTCTGGTTATTAGGAAAAGAGTCTCCTTTCTTGATGGAAAAGACAGTGGCAGTTCAAGAGCAGAGGAATAGCGTAGGTAACTTCTGGCCAAAGCTGGGTTTGGAAAATCCTCACATCAAGAAGGGATACAACTCTTTCATGCACAGTGCCAATTCTATACAATAGAACTCTCCAGTAGTCCTTAAAGGCACATTTGTATCTTGGCTTTCACATTGCAAGCAATCAAGAAAGAATTCAAGAAAACAAAACTGTTTCCCAAGCACCATTTGCTGGTGCCATAATTAATATAATCAAACAATTCCACAAATTGCTTCCAATTGCTGGCGTCACTTTCATGTGCAGAGCCAGACGTTCAAAGAAGGGCCCTCTTTTCCCTAAACCCTTACAGTGGGAACAAGGCTTTGCTAAACAGTTTAGGATAATTTGTACTGTAACAGGTCCCCAGGCACTCTTGACACAATTTCAATTGCCAACTAATGTTCCTGAGTAATTGAAAGGCAGCTACTATATTTAAATAATTACAATTATAAACAGTTCACAGGGGTCAGTCCAGAAGTTCCCACAACTGAAGCAGAAGTCTTTAGGAAGAGTACTTTTTAGTGGACTCAACAGCCCATTATACAATATGCTTTTATTCAACTAAAGACTGTGACCTTGTTTCATTCCATTATTTTCACACATTGTAGTGTACATCAATAGAGTTCAGGTTTGAAGTCTGAGGGCCTCCTAAAGACCACAAATGTATAAAAGTTTCTAAACACGTAGAAGAGGTGGGATTCAGTCCTTTCTCACCCAATATGGCAAGTCAGGAACAAAGCTGACTTTTTCTCCCTGATATGCTAGCTTTCTATGTAGAGAGAGTCCTCTTTTCCCATTGGGAAGTATAAGTCTTTCCTATAGCCTCAAGCTTGAGCCCAGGAAAGTCTTTGCTTCCTAATCCTGCTGAATATATAAATTGGGACAAAAAACCCCAGTATGAGTTGAATCTGCATTATCTGAAATGCTTGGGATCGGAAGTATTTTGGATTTTTCCTGCCAGATTTGTTCATATTTGGATATACATAATGAAATATCTTGGGAAGGGGACCCAAGCCTAAACATGAAATTCATTTATCTTTTGTATACATCTTATACATACAGCCAGAAGGCAATTTCATACATAGCATTTTAAATAATTTTATGCATGAAACAAAGTTTGTGTACAATGAATGATCAGAAAGCAAAGGTGTCATTATCTCAGCCGCCTATGTGGACAATTTTGGATTTTGGGGGGTATTTTGGAATTCCAGATAAGGTATATGCAACTGTATACATACCCAGAGACATTCCTCAAACTCCTACTATATTAAAGTAATATGAGACTTCTGGTTGGTAATAGTGTCTGATTAAGATGTCCCCATAGTGATTGCCTGGGGGATCTTTGATCACTGAGGTATTCTTGGCAAAGGACAGCTGACATCAATTCCGCAAGAAGGATTCCCAGGTATGGTGGATCCCAGAGGCTGATTTGTGGGTCTATTCCTGCGTCCCTAAAGTCGGAGCCCTGGATGAATTTGGATTCAGAGGCGAGACATAAAGGAACACCAGAGGAGACTGAGGAGGCATCTGCCTCAGCGTTTCTGTTTTGTCTAAGGACGACCCAGACGCCACCAATTTTAATTATTTGTGACTCTCTACAAAGTGAGTAAGAAAATATCACTGATTCTTGGATAATCTCCAGCAAGAATCCTGAAAGACACATAGATCTTTTGGAATTGCAAGTTAAGCTTCTTAGCTAAAATAAAAAATGAACTAAATGAACTAAATGAACTAAATCTGTATCATAGAATAATTCTATTGTAAGACCCTCTACTGCAAAAATACTTGGAAAAGAAAGGACTGTAGACAACTTAACTTTACAACTTTGCTGTGCTGGAGAGGAATTAGGAGAAAATCAGCGTCAGTACCACTCGGACCGGAGGAGGAAACGGAGAGACCTGGAGCTGAGGAGGCAGCAGGCTGAGGAGCGTGGTGTTGAGAGCCGAAAATAGAGAACTGAGAGCAGAGGAGAGTGAGAATGGGGAGGTGAGAGGATAGCAGACGGTATCCAGTTTGGAGGCAGGAGAGACCTGGGGACAATAGAAGAGAAGACAGCGTGGGGAACCGACGGGGGAGAGAAAGGGAATAAGAAACCCTGCTCCCTTTGTTTGATTGTGGTTCATAGTTCAGGAGGAGTGGAAGCTGAGGAAAGATGGTCTGGATGAGTGGAACGAGAGGCTATGATGGAGGGGATGGCACACGGTCCAGGGATTTGGGAAGGTTGACAAGGGAATAAGGAAATAAGAGGGGAGAAGAGACAACGAAGAAAAGGGGGAGGGAGGAATTTGAAGAAGAACTTAAGTCTTGGGAGAGAGGAGAAATAAATAAATAAATAAACAGTAGGGAGGCGTGGGGATTTGAAAGACAATTGAACTGATTTCAACTGTATCTGTTTTGGGAGACTAGTTAATCCACTGCATATTTTGGGTAATAATTGTGGAAGGGGCAGCTGAAAACGTGTCCCTTAAAGAGAAAGAAGAAAATTAAACTAAAGTTAATAAAGAGTTGGTGGGGTGAATTGTCCTTTAAACCAAAATTGGAAACAGAGACAAAACGGAAACAGGAACTCAAGTAAAAAACTAAAAGCATTGTGGGAGTGGGAGTTCAGTTTAAGCACCTGGAATAGGGAGAAATAGGAAAATAAATACAAAAATAATTAATATAATTGGGTATAAGTTGAAGAAGTGAGAAGTTGTCATTTAGAAATTAAGAAAATTAAGTAATAAAGATAAAGTGTAGTCAGAATTAAGTATAGCTCTGTAATATTGATTAGGAGAGTGAAAGAAGATAAAAAAAGAACACAATAACTTAGATTAAAATTAAAATAAAACAATAATAATAATAAAATTAAATTGAATTAAATTAAAATAAATAAATAGAAAACAAAGTAAAAACAAAAATAAATTTATAGCAGGGGAAAAGAAATAAACAAAAAGTAATTTAAAATAAATAATAAGGATGCCTTATAAACTAGACGAAATTTAAAATAATAAAATAATAATAGAAAAGGAATAATAATAAATAACAATAACAAATTAATAAAATAAAATAAATAAAATAAAAATTCTGTGAATTAAAAACTAAATATCAACTCAATAGATAAGGATTGACAAGGATTAACAGTCAAAATGTCAATGAATTTGAGAAGTCAATCATCAAAGAGCTACTCTAATAAATCACAGACTCAGCTACAATTTACAAGGGGACCCTCGCTAGAACAACAAAAGATGGAACCCTCTAACCAAGTTTTATTGGACGAGATAAGGAAAGAAAGACAAGAAATGAATGATTTCAAGGCGGAGATCCATCAAGAGATAAGATCGGAATTGAAAGAAAGAAATCAAACTATGGAAAAATTGACAAATGAAATGTCTCTAGTAAATCATAAAATCAAATCCTTAGAACAGGGGTAGGCAACCTTTCCCCTTTAAGGGCCGAGGGACTTCAGCTCCCAGAATCCCATGAGCTATTGGCCAACATGGGACTATTGGCCAACATGGCTGAGGCTTCTGGGAGCTGAAGTCCCTCAGCCCTTAAAGGGGAAAGGTTGCCTACCCCTGCCTTAGAAGATAAGGTCAAGCTCACAGAAGAGGAATTGTATAATATTAAATCCAAAAAAGAAGATGAACTAGATGAAAAGGCAATGCTGGACCAGAAGTTAAGAGAAAAATGTGTGAAAATTAGAGGATTACCAGAATCCAAGGAAGAAGATCTAATGAAAATAGTTGTTTCAAACATTGCCCGCTTCCTGGAAAGAGAGGAAAAATTCTTTGAACTTGAAATAGACAGAATTTTTCGATTGAATTCTAGAATAGCAAAAAAGAGAGACCTGCAACGGGACATGGTAATTTATTTTGTTAGAAAACAAACAAGAGATGACTTATTAAGATGTCATAATGATGATAATGATGATGATGATGATGATGATGATAATAATAATAATAATATTTATTTATATCC
The DNA here is from genome assembly GCA_020142125.1 of Phrynosoma platyrhinos. Classification (NCBI taxonomy): domain Eukaryota; kingdom Metazoa; phylum Chordata; class Lepidosauria; order Squamata; family Phrynosomatidae; genus Phrynosoma; species Phrynosoma platyrhinos. Next base: position 279,374,073 of record CM034703.1, read on the forward strand.
CGCCCCTCTGCAGAGCAATCGGGGCGGCTTACAACATTAAAATTTCCATACATATATATAATGAGAGACCTTTGAAAAATAAAAGGATAGTATTATGAGAGTACTGTAGACAGGGATACAACTGGATAGTCTTGATGTATCACAGGGCTTAGTAACTCTGGTAACCGGCTCGAAAAGCCTCAAAATTTCATTTCAGTACTTCTAAGAAATATAATGTTTTATCTATCATAATTAATCATATATCAGATCCAAAAAGGAGTGTTATTCCAACAGGCCAGCCCACAATGCATCTAGTGCACCTCATCTGCCTAACAGCTTTTTATGTGTGGATTTGAGTGCATCCAAAAATTATTCTGCATTGGCTAATCCTCCACTAAACATGGAGCTACTGTGTTTTAAAAATACTGTAAAAATAAAATAAAAATATGCCTGCAACCTGAGTAGCATTGCGCAGATACCTAAATTATTTGGGCAGTTTTACAAGGCTCTGCATTCAGTAACTGCTCTACAGTATCAATAGCAATTGCCCACAGCTGTATAAACGAAAAAGTGATGAAGTTAATAAAAAGACATACAGAGAAAAAAATGAAACACATTTATTTTTTATAACATAGGACATCACCTTTCAGTAAAAAAAATGAGATACAAGCTGTATGACAAAACAAAGTTTTGGAACAGTATTATGACATTATTATATCTTTATTATTCAAATAATGCACAATACTGAACTGCAAAATGAGAATCCTGATACTGCCCATCAACTGACTTTTGGTTTAGGAAGAGACTTTGTGGCTGACATACAGCATATTAAAATGAAATATGGACCTCAAGACAATTATGAAAAATGAACTACAGCAAAATTATCTTTTTATCTGTCCCTTAGAACAGAGGTGGGAATTATGTGGTCCTCCAGATTCTGTACTGCAACTCCCAGCTTCCTCACCATTGATAATGTTGGTTAAGGTTGCTGGGACTTCCAGCCCAACATCTGGAGGGTTGCATGATTCCTGTCCTTGCCTTAGCATCTAGAAATCTTCATAGCACAGATTCTGCACGTTTAGAAGAAAATCAGGACATAGAACAGGTGGGATAGGAAACACTTCCAAAGAATAGAAAAACATGAGAACTGCAGCCCCAGTTTTCATGTTCATTAACAGTCCAGCACTAGATAAATTAGGGTCTCCAGCTTACTTTTAACTGAAACATTAGGATACTTCCCAAGTGTTTCACCTAATCCTGATGGGGAACAACAATGGAAAGTTTTTAAAGAGGTTTGGCTTTATCAGACATAATTAGTTTCCATTATCTCAGGGATGATGTGCATTTGTTGCCACTCTTCAGTGCCTGCTTTCTGATCAGAGAGCTGCAGTTAAAGCAAGGGTGACCTTGTGTTGGCTTTACTTGTTCTTTTTCTTTTTTTAAAGATCAAAGATCACCTCTGTCTCTAATATATTTCTGTCCAAAAAGATTTAATTAGCAAGATAAATATTGACAGTGAAACAATGATGGGAGCTCAAAGCCTTCCTATTTGTTTTCTATCTGGGACAGTGCCTTTACATTAAAAAAAAAACCCCCGAAAACAAAAAACCCTTTGGGGTTAAATATGGTGCCTGAATTCTTGCTTACAAACATGAAAATTCAATCTTTGAAGGAGCTACAATGCAGCCATTTGGCATAACTATCGGTAGCATTTGTTCAACAATTGTACTCTAAACTAAACTGAAAGGGATAACTCTAAAAGGGGAAAATGTTGGTTGAATTAGATGCTTAGTAGGTAATGTGAGCATGATCAATATAATACTGAACATACTATGCATATATGGAAGGTTATTAAAACTCTCCATCACTATAGGTCAAAGATAACCTATAATGCAGTGACACAGTAATATAGGTCAGTTATAACCTATAATGCAGTGACCTGTGGGTCTGTGCTTTGCCATGTCTAGATGATGTCAGAATGGAAGTAAACATTATTTTAAAAAACAAGCAAGAAAGCAAACAAACAAACAAAAACAAACAAACAAGGAGCTAAAAATAAAAAGAGCAGACCATGTCATATCTCACCACCATTTCTTGCCTCTTAATATCTGGGATAATTTAGCCCACATCCTGCCACCATTAAACTTAGGATGCTCATTTCTCTTCCCACAAGTGGCAGACAAAGATGTGGAAAGGAAAACAGTAAAATACACAAGATAATGACACAATGTAAGTTGTACCACTGGCTATCAAAAAGGGTGATGAAAGGTGACATAGGCCTGATCCTCATATTTCCTATAATATGCACCCCTATTTTTTTTCTAACTACCTCACCTCTCTGTGTTGAGCAGAGAGCCAGGCATTATGCACACATAAACTCAAAAGGTATACACAAACTTTAATACAGAACAGCAATGGAAACTTGAAATCATTTCTATTGTATCGGGAAAGCAAAGGGAATTTAATAATACTTGATTACTCTGAAGCAGATCTTTGAGACAGTAAGCAATGTCATGTGTTTAGATTTCATACCATTGGTCTATTGTTGTTTAGAGTCTTGACTCTTCAAGATTAAAAAACAACAATACCACAACAACCCACTTTATCAACTGTGCAGCTCCACTTATGTTAAGAATAAATTTGACACAACAGGGGAGGGAATGTGTGCAAATGCACCCTTGCGCTAATTTGAGAATATTTTTCCTTACCATTATATTCATACCAAACTTCATCCCAATGCAGCGGATGCTTGCTGCATTGACTTAAAAGTGGACCCAGTATTACACAAATAACAAAAAGGTATTGTTCTCTTCTGCATGAAGGTGAGAATTGGTTCAACAGTTCTAGATGTTAGAGTGCCTTCAGGGAAGAGTAAGGAAAGTAAGGAGGAAACAATACAAAAGCTCAGCGCCTCATAAAACAAGCTTTCAAGAAATGCACACAATATGGGGAAAAGTTCAAGCTGGCACATCTGACATGGAATCAAAAGGCAACTTGTTACAAAGGTGCTCTGAATCAAAGGGCTACATTTGTGGGCTGGCAATCCTACTATCTTGCTTGAAACTCTTGATGCAGAGTAGGCACCATGGAAGCCTGTTAAGCTGGCCCAACTCTGCCAACTTATCTGGAGGCATCTGGTGCTGGGAGCTGGTTCAGGGTTTAAGTTGGGTAGATATTCATCTTCCCCTGGGCTGCGTTTTTAAACCAATCCTGAACAATGGGACTTTGGAATAAAGTACATTTTTTTAAAAAAAATTACACTTCTACGCAAGGGCCTTTAATGCGATTAGGGGGATGGGGGAGGATAGCAGGCTTTTCTTTTTTAATGTTATGTATATTGTGTGTAAACAAATATGCAATTTGCTTTAAAAAGATAAGGTGATTAAATTTTTATCAGACTTGTACTCTGTTGTCACCACAACAAAGAGAATTAGGAAGAGGAAAGAAAGGCCTTTTTATTTGAATTGTACTCTTACCAGAGGTTCTCCACAACACAGCTGTAAAGCCACTCAATGTTCTCCAAACAGGCTCTTTGATTGCATTTTATTCAACTTGTTTGCATTTGGAGCAATCGAAAGGAAAAGAACGCTCCACATTTTGATGTCTTAATGTTCCTTAATACCTTCTTTAATTTATATTAAGCTTCTTAACTAGGGTGAGGAATTCTTCAAAAACAATAAAGACCTAGTACAGAAATCTTTCACACACCATGAAAATTGAAATTATAATATATTCATGGCTTTTTGCATTTCATAAAAACATTATTTTGAAGAAAGAATGAAAGCAAAAAATAAAATCCTAAAGTTGTATAAAAATGACTTGATCCACAGAAGTAGATGAAACTTTCAAATAATTAATATACAGCAGGGAAAGTACTGGGAAAGGATGAATGAAATACATACAACTACAAATTTAATACTACAACACTTCAGTCTTAATGCTCTACCTTTTCCTTAACTTTCTCTTGTAAAGATATCAGGAATTTTTTGTTATATACTGAAAGAGTCAGCCCATTATCTAAATGTTTTTCTACAGCGTAAGTCCTTTCACTCTTTGTCTCTATTCCTAAAATGGACTTTTAGAACCTCTGAAGTCTCCATAACACACTGGTCTATTTATATCTTGTGGAGTGAGCCAAACCCAACAACATACATTCGATTTCTAAAATTCTTACTGATACATTCAAATTCCCCTTTCCATATGCAGCAGTATAATAAGGTATCAGACTACTTACAGTATATCCCCTCTGTCTTTTATTTGTTGTTGTTGTCAACTGCGTTTGCGTTGGTCTCGACCCATGGCAACACTATGGATGAGACATCTCCAGGCCCCCCTGTCCTCTACTGATCTGTCCAGCTCCTGCAAACTCATATTCGTGGTCTCTTTAATAAAGTCCATCCATCTAGCATGTGGCCTTCCTCTCTTTCTACTTCCCTCCACCTTTCCTAACATTATTGTCTTTTCCAATGATTCATGCCTTCTCATGATGTGTCCAAAGTACGACAGTCTAAGGGGGGAAGCAGACTGGCGGCACGGGAAGGTGCGCCGCGGGACCGAGGCATCCCCACGCCTCGATCCTGTG
>CM034703.1:279378733-279413828 GCA_020142125.1 Phrynosoma platyrhinos
GTCTTTGCATTTTAGGATCTTTTCTAGTTCTTTTATAGCCGCCCTCCCTATTCTTAATCTTCTTCTGATTTTATGGCTGCAGTCTCCCTTCTGATCAATGTTTGATCCCAGATATGAGAAATCTTTTACTGTTTCTATTTCCTCACTGTCTAGTTTGAATGTGTGTAAGTTCTCTGTGGTCATTATTTTTGTTTTCTTTATGTTCAACAGTAAACCTGCCTTTGCACTTTCTTCTTTGATATTCCTTAGTAGTTGTTCCAGGTCTGTGAGGTTTTCTGCTAGTATTATGGTGTCATCAGCAGATCACAGATTGTTGACATTTCTTCCTCCTATTTTCACTTTTCCTTCTTCCATGTCCAAGCCTGTTTTCCTTACAATATGTTCTGTACATAAGTTGAATAAGTAGGGTGATAGGATGCAACCTTGTCTGACTCCTTTGCCAATTGGGAACCATTCTGTTTCTCTGTGTTCTGTTTTGACAACAGCCTCTTGTCCTGAGACAAATTCCTCATTACGCACTCCCATGTCTTCCATAGCCTTTCATGATCTATGCAGTCAAAGGCTTTACTGTAGTCTATAAAGCACATGGTGATTTTCTTTTACTATTCCCTGTTACACTCCATTACTATTGTATATTTGCAATGTGATCCCTGGTGCCTCTTCCTTTCCTGAACCCTGCTTGGACCTCTGGGATTTCTCTCTCCATGTATGGTTGGAGTCTATGTTGCAGAATTTTGAGCATGATTTTGCTTGCATGGGAGATCAGTGCTATGGTCTATAGTTGCTGCAGTCTCTTGTGTCTCCTTTTTTGTGGATGGGGATGTATATTGATCGCTTCCAATCTGTTGGGCATTGTTTTGTTTTCCATATCTGTTGATAAATGTTGGTTAGCACTAGAGTTGACTCTGTCAATGTGGATTGCAACAGTTCTATTGGAATATCATCTGTTCCTGGAATCTTGTTTTTTGCAATTTCCTTTATTGCAGCTTCCTCCTTAGTTTTTAGAATTTGGAGTTCATCATCATATGGCTCTTCGTTCCATGTATCCTTCATGCTGTCATCTCTTTCATATAACTCTTCTCTATATAGCATCCATTGTATTTTTATTCCTTCCTGGTCTTGAATTATGTTATTTTTATTGTCATAGAGCGTTCCAGTCCTTGGTTTGAACTTTCCCTTGATTTCTCAAATCTTGTGGAATAGGTCTCTCATTCTTCCCTTTTTGTTGTTGTCTTCTATTTCTCTACCTTTGTTGTTGTAGTAATTTTCATTATCTTTGCACACTAGCCGTTATACTGTTGCATTCATAATTCTTAGTTTATTCCTATCTCCTTTTTGTTTTGTTTAGCTTCTTTCCTTTATTGCTCGTAGCATTTTATCTATCATCCATGGTTTCTTCACTTTCCTTTTGTCTGTTGGAAGTGCCTTTGTGCATTCTTCTTTTATTATGTCCCTGGCTTCAGACCAAAGCTCTTCTGGTTCATGATCTATTATTCTTAGTACTGCAAATCTGTTCCTTATATTGTCAATGAATTCTGTGGAAATGTTGTTTAAATTGCATTTTGGTATGATGACTGGTTTTATTCTTTTCTTGAGTTTTACTTTTATTTTTCAAATGAGTAGTTCATGATCTGTGCCACAATTAGCACCTGGTCTAGTCTTGGCCACCAGTACAGAGCTTCACCATCTTTTACTTCCAATTCTGTAATCTATACTCCCATGAATTTGACATTTTTTTTTATTGATCAAGGAAACATTCTAGAAAGGTTCATACTAGTCCCCCCCCCATCTGCTTTGAATGCATGAATGCACATTATAGTTACATTCTACCAAGCACAGCTGGGGTAGAAGCCCCTCTGGAATGCATAAAATTGCACAGAAACAATATTTAACTAACTACAGCAATTAACTTGAATGGGGGAACCTGCTTTTTACCAAGTTAAATCAGTCCGTCTCACTCACTACTGACCATGGCTCTCCAGCGTTGCAAGCAAGAATCATTCCCTGTCCTCTCCTAGAGATTCCAGGGACTGATTGTGGACATTTTATTAATTTAATTAATTATTATTTATTTAATTATAGTCATTTATATAAAATGCCCATTAGCCAAAAGTCTTGGTAGGGGAGTTTACAAATCATTCAAAGCCTAAGGGCAGGAAACTTTCAAATGAAGACACATGAGGAAAAGAGGATGATAGTAGAAGAGAGGATTAAGTCCAGCAGGTGCTGGCTGCTCTTCTCTCCCAGAGCAGCCAGACACAGCTTCCCCAGGGAATGGCCAGAGCAATGGCAGATGGGACATGGAGAGAAGGCCTCTTGCCAGCCTCTGGGACCAAGAAACAATGCAGCTGTGTCTAGCTGCTCTTCTCTCCTCAGTGGCCAGAGCAATGTCAATTTGAATATGGGTGGAGGGTACCTCAATCCTTCAGTTCCACCCTCACCCTCCACCCCAGGATCTGTGCACACGTAACAGCCAGCAAGAAGACGTAGGGCCTCTACAGACCAGCAAAAAGTGCCGGCATCAGGGTGGAGTGGGGTCATGGTGACTGCACACTGCATGCCCCAACTCAGCCCCGATACTGGTGCCATACACACACCCTACCAGATGGCAGGTGGGAAAAGGGCGTTTCTTCAGCCCAGCAGTTAGACACGCTGTGCTGAAGAAATACCGAAAAGCTGTCGCCACAGCAGAAAGGGCAACTTTTTGCCTTTTTAAAAAGGAGCAGCATTTTGCCGCAGTGTGTGGTTGATGCAGCCTTGATCCGACGAGCAAAGGGGCAGCAGCAAGCTGCCCTATTGGGCCCGTCTGTTTAGCTCTTTACTTGATTTGGGATAATTTAGGACAGACCACAGATGATGGAATGAAGTTCTTTTGATGCTCCCCATATTCACATGCTGTTTGCCTATTGGATTTGCCCAGTGAGGTGCCAGTTGCTTATAGCTGACAAAATATAATACTAAGAATTTCATACATTGTTTGAAAGCCATTTCTGTATTTAGGATATTAAACAAATTTAAAAAGGGATAGCTTTTGGATAGATTTGCTGTACACTTTATGCCTTTCTTACAACATGTACTTAACATACCAAAGTTGCTGGTGAGAAACTATACTTTTAGTTAATTTCATCAGGGGAAAAACCTTGTAATCATGGAACCTTAAGATCAGCTTGCTAACTTCTAATGAAGGGGAGTGTGCTCAGCAATTTAAAATTAGAATAGACAGGCTACCCTATTCTCATCCTTTATTGAGGCCTCTGTTAATATTTCAAATATACACTACCCAAATTTGTATACTCTTTAACAGTAGTTAATCTTCAATTAAAATACCTAGAGCAGAAACTAAGATAACTGGTTTAAAAGGTAAAAGCTTATTGACAAGGCAAAAAGTATTCTTCATACTGCCTCCTTTAATTCTGCATATTAAAAATTTCATTTTTATGACTTAAAAAAGTCTTCAGGAATAATGAAGGCTAACAAAAGAGTGAAGAGCAGTAATTTAAAAAGCTCCATATGTAGCATCCTGATTACTGTATCAGTCCCATTTCCATAACGAAGGGAGAAGTCACTGAACTGCCACTCGTCCTTTCTTGTGACAAGAAAAGGGCAAAAAGGACAGGGTGTTTTCAAAGTGTCACTCCTCAAGCTCCAGCAGAAGGAGTCCTTGTCATCTTCTGCAAAGTTACGTGTGTGGGTGTTGATGTCTGGCACTTTCCTGAAACAAAGTAAGCCCCCAGCTCCGGTGGTCCCTGCACATGCACTTAATTTGGAAGCAGCTAGGTTCAAAAGTTTATCCTCACTTTTTGACCTGAAAATGTTTAGGATGTGGATGTGCACTTGAAAGTATACAACATGCCACACAAGCCGAGGAAATGCAGTCCCAAGATGGGAAGTCTGTGTGCAAGGGAAGTCTGTATGCAGGGGAAGAATACAGGATATACTTTTACATTTACAAGAGCTATAACATACATGTGGTCCAAGATATATCTGACACACACTAGACCATGTGGCTGGCAACTAGGCCCAATTAACCAGTTAAAAACGGAATGACTGTGTTGCAAAACTGCTAGACATGTATTCATTGGTGCATGCCACCCAAAAATCCCAAATAATAATTTGCATTTAAACAAGTGTCTCCACCAACAGTACCCTTGATTTCTATATGCCCGTGTCCTTCCACAGTTAACAAAATCTACACTTGTTCTTTCTTGATGTTTCCTTTCAAGTACCCTGTGGTTGATGATCAAGTAGATATTCTCTTGCAAGTGAAAGAGATGTTGGAAAGAATAACAGTATCAAATTAACCTCCCTTTAAATTAGGATAGACATTTCCAGTGTTGATATAAGAACAGTGGATTTGGCTCATAATCACCATTTAACATGGATATGTATTTTACAAGGTACTGTTAATGGAAATACAACAAGGAATTAATGCAAACTACTGTTATATGGCTATCACAGTGCACAATATAACCATTAACAATGGTTCAGATACTCTATATGAGGAGAAAAACATAGTCCTTGCTCTTTTCTGTGGACCCAAATACCCTGATTCCCCAAGGCTCCCCTTCACTGCCAATTTAAAAATAAACCAGGTGAAAAAAAATCACTCAAACAGAACACTGCCTTTCCTAGAGGCTTCTTGGAATAGCAGAATAATGTCTCAAACATCTGCAAAGGCTACGACAAACAAGAAAGTATCTTTGAGTTATGTTTGGCAGAAAATGATGCCGTACCGCTTGCAATGAAGATGGGGGAAGTAACTGCTGGTCCTTGTCACAGCTGCCCACCTCTATATCATAGAACAGGAGTAGAAAACTGTGGCAAATCTTATCCCATTCAGCAGTCCAGAGCACTCCCCAAAATCCAACTTCCAAATTTCTATTTCCAGGGGTTCTGGAGTTTGTAGGCTGAGAGCTTTTTGAACAGTGATCAAGCTATTTTGGGTGATCTTTCCTCCCCACTGGAGGAATCACTATTTTGTGGTACTGAGAGCAAATGAAAAAAAAAGAAAAAGAAAAAAAGGGGGGTGTTGACAATGCATATGGCTTACACTTCCAATCCCTGCTGCAAAGTGATGTGGCTCCAGCCTTCAGTATCTTCAGTCTTTAAATAGTTGATCAAAAGAGGCCAAAGAGATGTGAACTCCAGTGGAAAACTAGAAATGTAAGCAGTATATGATTAAAGAGGATTCAGATGGCAATAGGGAAGCTCTTATGATGTAGAATAGGTTATATGATAGCAAGAAGGGGTTCAGAAATCTGTCCTGAAGAATGGGGGACTTAAATTATGATGCCTATATAGCAGAGGTTTTCAAATTCTGTTGTAATTTAGGATGTATCTACAAGTATTTTAAAACAATGGTCCCAGGTCTATTACATTCACCATCAAGGAGGTAGAATTCAAAGATATAGCCATGTTAGTCTGTAGAATCACTATGTAGAGAGATCTTGTAGCACCTTTGAGACTAACTGAAAGAAAGAAGTTAGCAGCATGAGCTTTTGTAGGCTTCAGTTTACTGAGGAAGTAAACAATGAAAGCTCATGTTGCCTGTGCCTTTTTCCATCAAGGCAACAGTTGAGGCAAGGGACTTGACAGAGGGCGGGGCTAAGGCCCTGAGGCTTTTTTGCCTGTGGCCTCAACACCATTAGCCAGCTCCAAGCCAAACTGAGAGTGTCCAGATTGGGGCGTGGACTTTCTTCCTGCCCCTCTCTCCATCTGCTTGGCTTCTCGGGGATTACAAGATATTGGTGAGATGGAGGGCCTTGAGTTATATCAGGACATATGTCCATCAATCAATGGTTCTGGGAAGAGGTTAGATGTTTTTATTGGAGCAGCAGTTCAAGTTGTGTGGTGCAATGGAAGATATGGCATTAGTAGGGCGAAAGGTCGTTATAGAGGAAGATGTGATAGATGCTTGATATCTATCTCGCTTTCCATTCGCCCTACTACCCCAAAAGACCTGGTGAGCATGCCTAACCAGCCGCTGAACCTTTCTCTGCTATTATGCAATGCCAGGTCAGTGAAAAATAAGTCTCACATTATGTATGACTTACTGATAGATCATGGTGCTGACCTGGCATGTATCACGGAGACCTGGCTGGAAACAGATAGTGCTGTAACCTGGGCTCAGGCCCTCCCAGCCGGGTACTCCGTCAGTGAGCAGGTAAGGGGAAAAGCGGGGGGGGGGGGGGTGTAGCCATGGTCCATAAAAACAACCTTGCCTTAACCAGGATACCTATCCATGCATTAGACCACATCGAATGCATTTACCTTAGCTTGAAGACCAGGGAGAGACTGGGGATTCTGTTAGTTTACCATCCACCCTGAAACTTAACAGTGTCTCTATCTGACCTGACACAACTAGTCTTGGAGCTGGTGTTGGAGTCACCTAGGCTATTAGTCCTGGGTGTCCTCAACATCCCCCTCGAGGTTGGTTTGACTAACCTTACTGGTGCAGCTCAGGAGTTCATGGTTTCCATGACAAACATGGGCCTCTTCCAGATAGTCTCTGAGCCTACACATCGTGCCCTCGATGTGGTCTTCTGCACGGATCAGGCATATCCATGGGCAGAGTTAATTAATATCTCCACATTGTCATGGACGGATCATTTCATTTCCTGGTTAAGACTGGACTGAAAGCCACCACTCCTGCCTCTGGGGGTGGAGGACCACTTAGAATGGTCCACCCTTGAAGGCTGATGGAACCAATTAGGTTTCAAGAAGCCCTAGGGTTTTTTATGGTTGGCAATACCAGTGATTTTGTTGAAGCTCTGGTTAATATGTGGAATAACAATCTTATCAGAACTGTAGACACGATCACTCCCAAGCGTCCTTTCCAACCTGCAAATAATCATAATTCATGGTACATCCAGAACCCTCTATCAGAACCAACTATAGCTTGCTGTGATGCTTTTAATGATAATTTTACAGACAAAATCTCTCGGATGAGAGCTGACCTGGATGCCAACTTTAAGTCAGTAACAACTAGTATCCAGCACCTCTGCCATTACTGTTAGACTGGATCAATTTGAGTCGGTAAGTACTGAGGATGTGGACAAGCTCCTTAGTAGTTTGAAAAAGACGACCTGCCCCCTTGACCCTTGCCTAACTTGGTTGGCAGTCCGGGGGGGGGGTGATACTATCAAGTTGATGCTGAAAAATGTAATTAATGCATCTCTTAGCGAGGGGACCCTGCCTTCTTGTCTTAAGGAGGCAGTGGTTAGACCACTCTTAAAAAAGCCCTCCCTTGACCCCCTGGATAAAAATAATTATAGACCTGTTTTTCTGTTGCCATTTTTGAGTAAGGTGATTGAGAGGGCAGTCGCTAATCAACTACAAGTTGTCTTGGAGGAAACTGATTTTCTGGTTCCATTTCAAACTGGATTCAGGACAGGATATGGAATTGAGACTTCCATGGTCGCCTTAGTCGATGATCTCCGTCTGGGCATTGACAGGGGAAGTGTGAGCCTGTTGGTGCTCTTGGACCTCTCAGCGGCTTTCAATACCATAGACCATGGTATCCTTCTGGAACGCCTGAGAGAGTTGGGTATCGGTGGCACTGCACTCCAGTGGTTCTGGTCCTACCTCTTGGGTAGGTTCCAGATGGTGTCGCTTGGGGACAGTTGTTCGGTCAAGAGGGAGCTCAAATCGGGTGTTCCTCAAGGTGCGATTCTGTCCTCAATGCTATTCAACATTTTCATGAAGCCACTTGGTGAGATCATCCGGAGGCATGGGATGGGATGTTATCAGTACTTTTCTCTATGTCTCAGACTGATGCAGTGACTAAGGATGGCATCTCTCCTCTGAATGCCTGTCTTGGGGTGGTAATGGACTGGATGAGGGAAAACTGAATCAGGCTGAATGCAGGTAAGATGGAGGCACTTGTCATAGGAAACCCAAACCCGGGAATGAAGTTATGTCAGCCAGTTCTGGATGGGGTCTCACTTCCCTTGAAGGACTCTGTCTGCAGCTTGGGAGTACTCCTTGACTCGTTACTTCACTTGATAGCTCAGGTGGATGCAACAGTTATAGAATCATAGAATCATAGAGTTGGAAGAGACCACAAGGGCCATCCAGTCCAACCCCCTGCCATGCAGGAACTCCCAATCAAAGTATCCCTGTTATCCAGGAGCTCCTGTTATCAGGTTCGGCTGATATACCAGCTGTGCCCCTTCCTGGAGCCGAAAGACCTTGAAACAGTAGTATATGCACTGGTAACCTCTCGATTGGACTTCTGTAATGTACTCTACATGGAGCTACCCTTGTGCCAAGTTCAGAAACCTCAGCTTGTACAAAATACGGCAGCCAGGTTGATTACAGGTACTTCTTGTAATGACCATATAACATCAGTCCTGAAGTCCCTTCACTGGCTGCCAATTAGTTTCTGGGCAAGGTACAAGGTGTTAGTTATTACCATTAAAGCCCTACATGGCTTGGGACCAGAATATTTAAGGGATCACCTCCTTCTGTATTGTCCGTCCTGCTCACTAAGGTCCTCGGGGAAGAACCTACTACAGACGAGAAAATCTAGGCTAACTTCAGTTAGTCGAAGGGCCTTCTCCACAGCTGCTCCAAAGCCATAGAATGACCTGCTGGAGGAGGTCCGTCGCATCTCTACTCTTATAGCCTTTAAAAAGGCTCTTAAGATGGATCTCTTCTGGTAGGCCTTCCCAACTGAACTCCTCTCCCCGCACAAGGTAATCTACATCGCTCTCTCCACCAAATACCTCCCTTTTCTTTTCAACTTTTTGTATCTTTTGTTCTTAAATAGTGATTGTTTAATTGTAATTTTAGTATTGGGACGGAGGAGGGGTTGGGAAGGGACTAATTTTGAATTTGGGTGGGCTAAAAATAAATAAATAAATAAATAAATAAATAAATATTATCTTTCAGTTAGTCGCAAAGGTGCTATAAGATCTCTCTACCATCAAGGAGGCTAGTGGCCAATGCGCATTTGGAGACAATTGGATTCTGGACTATCCAAAAGAGCCTGAATACACATCTACATTTTTCCTTTAAAATGGATTATTCTTAATAACATGCACACATGCATATGCATACATCCTCCAACAAGACTTGCAAGGATGAAGATCTTGTGACGATTCCATCATTTGGCAAACTCCCTTCACTATTAATAAACTGGTTCATTTAATTTCTTATGGAACCTACAAAAAAGTGATTGTAGAAGAGGTATACTATCATGTACATATGGAAGAAAATAACTGTGAACACACCCAGAGTTATCGCTAATTTACCTACAGCAAAGTATTTCTTATCTTGTTTTTACATATTAGTCATGCCATAAGCTGTTAGAAGCATGGAAATTCAAATCTGAGCAACTCAAGTCTCTTACACTACAGAGAGAGCATGGAACTTGAAAAGGCAGAATAATTAACATATCAGAAATTACTTGTAGTTGTAGATGTCTAAGATCTCTAAGAAAGAGAATTGAAATAAAAAATAATGGTCAGAATTCCCTGGGGTACTTACATCTGTGTAAGTGGGCTTATGTCTGCAGCAAACAGAACTGAACAGTTTCTCAATGTCCATATCTAGCAAGAGGCTGCTGTTATATTACTACATAGGAGAGCCAGAAAACGGCCCTGTTGTGCATTGGGATAAATGCACAATGGGACCTGATGCCCATCAGGACTCATGTGCATTGGGACACTGGCTAAGGAGTGCCAATGCACATCAGTAGAGCCCAATGTGCATAGGGACACTCTTGCCAGTGTCCCATTGTGCAACTTCGCAATTCACTAACAGGGTTACATAGCACATGTGCTACATAACTAAGTACATGTAAAGTTATGCAGTATAGGCTGTAGTACAGAATTCTGCCAAATATAAATATGTTTTGCCTAAAAATAGAAAAAAGGAATTGAAGATTTATTTCTTCCCATATATATCTAACTAGATGCTGAGATGTTCCTGGGAGATAAATATCCAGGTGGAGATTCTGCTAGCTTTGGGAGAGCTGGCAAAACGAGTTGAGAAATGGAAGATGTTATTGATGAGAAATGGAAGATGTTATTCCAAACTAGGTTTTGGAAACACATTCCCATTCTTTATATGCAAGCAGACAACCTCAACTGCTCCCTATGGCCTTGACCAATGCTGGCACAAAATGGCCCCAGTAGCTTTAATTGAAGTTTGTGAACTTATTTTAAATCTTAAATAAGGTGAATATGAAGATTACATTTTGCCCAAACACTTATGGCTAACATTAAGTGGGCCTCAGTATCAGCAGTCCTGTTTACTAGTATTGATCACTCTTCAATCACTTTTGATGATTGGAGACTAATAATCATTGCATCAGCATACTAGAAAGCGAAAAGACCTGACCTATCAAACCTATTAGCCCTGTAAGTCTTATTAGTAAATTATATGCTAACCCAACTAGTATATTGGTTGAATTGGAAAAACATTTTATCTGAAGCACAAGCAGGATTTATGGCTGAACAATCAAGGGCTAGGGCTTCAAAATCTTGTGCATTAATAAATATGCATTAATAAATGGGAGGGTCTCCTTATGAAGCTTTTATAGATTTTTTAAAAAGTCTCCTTTTGATCTTGTCCCATGAGATGGTCTATGGGAAAATTAAATCACACAAACCTAGATAGATGCCTTCAGAGAAGGAGAACAATTTATTACAGCAGCTACTCAGGTATTCACGGCAAAGATTATTTCTCAGCTTTATATGGTGCCTGGGTGTGGATTTATAAAAATTTTGCTCCCTTTAAGTTTTGCAAAATATGAAATTCATTTGCACATTCCTGGGAGTCCCATCCAGTGTATCTCATGCAGCAATCCAGTTAGAGGTGGGCCAAATTATGATTGAGGCTTGGGCATGGATTCTTAAGATTAAATACGAGTTAAAAATGATTTTTTTCCCAGTAGGTCAGACTCCTTTAACACTAATAGATACCTGTCAGAGAAGATGTTACTGATTTTACTGAGTATGTATGTTCTGGTCTATGGCTGAAATAAATATACTCCTTCATTCATCTCCAGGTGCCCTTGCCAGGTGCAAGAAAGCAGGTACTGACTAATCAAAGGCTATTTCAGTGGTGGCACCCTAATTATGAACATCCTCCCTCAAAAGACTCACCTGGCACCAACACTGTTGCCTCTTTACTACAAGTGAAAGACTTTATTTAAATTGCCCCAGACTTTTGAAACCTATTGGAGCTTTTAATCTTGATTTAATATTATCATTTTATTCTTTAAGGACATGTTATAGTTTACTGATTGTTTGCATTACTTTTAGTGATTTTTTTAATTCTGTGCTGCAGGCCTCCATCAGAAGCTTTTGTTATACAGCAATTGTAAAACAATAAAATATAGCAAGGCAATGCTGTTGCCATT
Source organism: Phrynosoma platyrhinos (assembly GCA_020142125.1). Classification (NCBI taxonomy): domain Eukaryota; kingdom Metazoa; phylum Chordata; class Lepidosauria; order Squamata; family Phrynosomatidae; genus Phrynosoma; species Phrynosoma platyrhinos. Next base: position 279,390,102 of record CM034703.1, read on the forward strand.
TTAAAAAATCCAAACATTAAATAAACATGTGCTTTCTTTGCAGGTTTGGAGCTTTTCAGTCATGCTCACACTGATGTTTTAGTGTCTCAGATATAAAATTAAATAGAAAATGACTTTGGATGCAGAATACAAACTCAACAAAATAAACAGATATTATGCACACAGACAAAATGGTACACAAAGGAAAGTTGTTTAACAAAACAGCCCATACATCAGCAACTGAAGAAATAGGAATTAACTCACTAGCTAGTGCCCCAGGGAGAGTATTCAGCACAAAGACACTACAGAAAGCAAGTCTATGAAGACCAGACTATTTGGCTGATGTCAAAAAATGCAAGTCTCATACTTCAGCAGTCCAAGCCGTACAAAAGGAAGTTACTGATCACAGTGATTGGGGATATCTTAGTTCAGTGCAAGAACTTTCTAAATGAATATATTTTATACTTCTGTCTGTATACAAATCAGTTCTGAAAGGTTTTGTTGTTACAGTATTGCCATCTGCAAACTGAGAAATTACAGTGTATGAAAATTAAGGAATCAGGTACAGTGAAAATAATCCCACCTCAAGAGAATAACTGTACAAGCTGAACCTCTATAACAGGAGTCATTATCTAAGGCCCACGAGGCACCTCTTAATTTTTTTTTTGGCAATTTTTAAAACTCAAAATGACACCTATGCCTCCAGGTAAGTACCTAAATCAAGGAATCAACCTTTCCAAATGCAGGAGGAAATCTGGATGGCCCTGCCCTGAAAATATTCAACTCAGCGGATGTAGAGCTTCTTCTGGAAAGCAGCAGAGATATTTTTCAGAAAAGCCTTATCAAGTTTGCCCATGTAATATTAAAAATTGATTCTTGAAAAATGTTTTGAGCCATCCCCATGTCAAAGCAACTGTGGAGGGGCACATACAGACAACTTCTGTCATCTGCCTAAAGGACAGTGCAGAAGAGTAACTGTAATAACAGCAGGCATTTTAACTTAATTATTTTTCAAAATTCAAAAGACAATATCGGTCCAAAACACACTGCAGAAATAATCCAGCTTGAGAGCGTTTAACTGCCCTGGCTCAATGCTATGTACTCCTGGGAATTGTAGTTTGTTGTAGCCAGAGTTCTCTGGCAGAGAAGGTTAAATGTTTCACAAAATTACAGTTCCCAGAATTCCCTAGCACTGAGCAGGGCAATTAAAGTGGTCTCAAACTGAATTATTTCTGTAGTGTGTTTTGGACCACAGTCTTCTAAATAATCAGATGGCCATGAGCTCACTAGTTATCTGTGGACAAGGTTTTGCCTCCTATCATCCAAAAAATTGGGAACATCAGTGTTATCCCACAGTTGCCAAGCCTATCTTTCTATGGCCCTGTTAAGACAAGGCTTTAGGATACAAGTGGGCAATGCATGGCTCTCTGTATGTTGTCGGCCTGCAACTCTCATGATGTCTCAGCACTAGATAAGGATGATTTGAATTGCAAGCCAACATTTGAAGAGTGATCATTTGCAAACCCATGATTTAGGACATCATGTAAATTGGTACTTACTAATTATGCCAATGAGAGCCAGGGTGGTGTAGTGGTTTGAGCGTTGGACTAGGACTCTGGAGATCTGGGTCTGAATTCCCACTTGGCCATGAAACCCACTTGGGCAAGTCATACTCTCTCAACCTATGAGGAAGGCAATTGCAATTTTCCTGAAGAAACTTGCCAAGAAAACCCCTTAGGGTCATCATAAGTCAGAGATGACTTCAAGGGTCACAACAACAACCACAAACTATTTGTGCATTAACAGCACACCAGTTAAAACCTTTCAATTTTCCACAATAGCAGCACAGATGATCAACAGAGTATCATGAGCAACACCCCAATTTGGTGTTGCTGAGTGAACTATAATGCTGAAGCAGCTCAGCTGCAGCATCACTGTTCACTCAACACCAAAACTGGCGTGTTGCTCATGATAATTTGTTGCTATACTAAAGATGTGTCTGGTCATAAACTGCTTATTTTTGGGAGCACACTGCACAAAGCCTTTTTGAGGAGGCACACCATTTTCACTGTAGAAAAAAACCAAACTGTATCAGAAACACAGAATGTTTTCCTCTGATGCCTTTTTGATATTGCTGCTGTTTAAAATTAAGATGGATCATGTCCCTGGTGCTTGTTTTTTGGGATTTGACAGAATTTTAGAAAAACATTTTCTTCATTTTCTTGGTGGGGGTTTTGAGAAGTTTAATGTTGCATCAAATATGCTTTTGTTAAGTGCTGTCAAACATGAACATAGCTTAAGGTCATAACATACTTTTAAGTCGAATTACAGGCAACTTCTGCAGCTCCTGCCCTTTTTGTGAGGCCTCCATGTCTGCTACAGAAGACCAATTATGTCAGAACAAGATGTGAAGAACATTCTCTCCCCTAGAGCCATTCTTTTTCACTGATTTGCTTCTGTTTGGATGAAGGCTCAAATTGTGCTTCCAGAGCATGAATTCCTTTCTATAGTTCCTGCATTCCCACAACAAAATGGCGCATGATTAACATCAACCCCAGCACCCAAAACCTACCACACCAAAAGACTTGTAATTACAATCTTAGGCTCAAATATTCGTTTTCAACCACTGCACAGTTTTACGTACAGAGCATAAAAATACAGTTATAGAAATTCTTCTCTTTCAGAGATCAAAACCTTACAGAATTATTGAAAATTAAGCTTCAGAATTCATGGCCAGTTGTTAAATCTAGAAGTTTTATACTACCCTGGAAAACATAATACTGACTGCAGGTCTTGGCTTTTATTCAAGTTGAAATAATAATATACAGCCTTGAGCTATTTAGGGAACTTGGACAAGAGAATTTCCCTATCAGTACTTCCTTTTATATGTCAACAAGTTAAAACCTATTGCCCTTCTTCAAAATTCTCAATCACTAGAATGATGGTATAAGCATGCACATAAAACCTGCATTCCTGTGACCATCTGTGTGCAAAGCACAACTATAGTTAATACTGGAAGCACAGCGATACAACTATGGTTTAACAGGCTGTTTCTTATTGATGATTCCAAACAGTAAATTTATCAGGAAATATACATCTTAAATGATTGATAGAATGAAAGAGCATGGCTTAAAACAATCTATTGAATGGATGAGTGCATGATTTAAAAGAACATTTTTGCATAACATTACCAAAACTTGATGTAAATTGGCATAAACACAGTCTGACAGGGGAAGCAAATTGTGCATAAAAGTCTTACATAAAATTTTAACAAGGAGGGAAGGAGCCCTAGGTAAAGAAAATCTTCTGTAAAGCCATCAGAATGCAAAGAGATCTTCTAGCATCTTTGAGATTAGAGCCTGAGAAGACAGGAAGGCCCATGGTATCCTGCCCCTGGTTCTAACTTGGGTCAGTCTGCTGGCCAATGCAGTGAAAGGCAGGTATTTACATGCCTGCCTGCCGCTGTGCCATGAAGCCACTGCCATCATGTGCCCCTTGCTTGCCGCCACTGTCACTTCTTCTCAGGAGGCTCCCATCATGGCCAGTAAGCTGGAAACGGGCCACCTGACGACACCTACATGGCTAGGGACCCCTATCCGACATCACAGGCTGTGATTAGGGCCTTCTGAAAGATGTGGCAGTGAAAGCAGCAGGTAAGGAATGTGTGGAGCTGTGTGGCCTCCCCCCCCCACCACCATTGCTGTGGATTTTCCACAAAACTCTGGGGCAAACAGCAGATCTTTTAGACCCACGCTAAGACCCCTTTGGTCTGGGATAAGTCCAGCATCAGGACTGGCCCATCCCAGCTGGAGCTACTGGCCTGTATCATTTGTACAGGACAAGGCCAGAGGGATCATGGGCCTTTTGGCTGTGCATACAGACCCTGCTAAAGTAGTTGTTGCATAAGCTTTTGAAGTCTTGCATGTATTTGAGTAAGTAGCCCAAATCTACAAAAGCTTATGATACAACTTCTTTCACACCATTAGTCTCAAATGTGCTACAAGATCTCTTTGCATACTAATATTCCAGATTAAAAGGGTTATCTCTCTGAATTTTTTCAAACTGATGGACTTTTGATGCTGTATCGTTATCATAGTTCAGTCCCAGTAAATGGAGCTGCCGTTGAAATTCTGGTCAGGTTGCCTATGCCACCTGAATATTTTTCACCACTGGGTTTAGGTAAAGGCTCAAATTATAAGTTAGATATGAAGAACACTGAGTGACCTTGGACCGACTATCTCTCAGCCCAACATACTTCACATAATTATCAGAAGCTAAAATACTTCTCTGGGCCTCTTGGAAGAAAAACAGAATATACTTGCAACAAGTAAACTAGGACTGAGTGAAAACAGCCTCCTGAAAGCCTCCTGAGTGAAAACAACTTTTTATCCTATTTGTAGTCAGCCAAATGTGGAGTGACATATAAAATGGAGTGACATATAAAAGAGTCCATTCCCTCCTTCAACAATACTAAAAAATAAAATAAAATAATTGTCAGTTAGATCTACAATTCCACCCAAAACTATTTATCTCATTCAAAGGCAGCAATGCTGAAATTCCCTTGATAGTTTGGGGCATCCAAAACATAAAATTTTGGCAAAATTACTCGGAGGCAGAGCAAAAGTAAAAGAGCCCTAAATGACAACAAAGACCTCAAAATCTACTTCATTTGGTATTAAGAGCTGCTGTACTGGACTGCAATTTAGTTCTTTAAAAAGCTGGAATATGCAAATTTTTAAATAAATAAAAATAAGTAAAGAATGTGCAAGAAGAGCCACTGAAAGTTAACTCTTAATGTAATGGAATATATTTTTATGACCATATTTATGGGCTTCAGACCTGTTTATATCAGTAGGACTTGGCTGTTTTAGTTTTCTTCTTCATTATACTTGTTCTCAGAAGTTGTCATGAATCTTATGTTGTGAAATCCTTTGTCACAATGCTTGTATACTAAAGACAAATTAAGGTATTTATTTTATTTTACCATTTATAAGAACATGTTTGAAACCAATATAGAGACTGTTACCACCTACCTAAACTAGAAGAGATGCTCATATCAGGTTTGGAAGGGAAATTATTTGGAATCATATCAACCTGTTTTAATATTCTTATAAAAACAGGCAGGGATAAAGAGGAATAGTTTTGAAAATTAAAAAAAACCCACCAAATTAAATAAATGACAGTGACCACCTAATATGAATTTTAGTTAAGCTAACTTAAAGTAAGAGAAGAGAACAAAAACAGCAAAGCAGCTATTAAATTCTGAATCCTAAAACAAACCCATAAAGTCAGAAGTACTTATCTGGAAGGGTGGCAACCTAATAAAAATTTTATGAATGCTTTACAATTCTTCTGTTATGGAGCTAACCACTTAAGCACTTCCCTCCCTTCTAAAATCAACATGGGCAAAAATTATGTATTAAACTCTGAAGTAGAATTTAGAAAAATGGAAGTGCCCTCCTCCTCGGTCTCTCATAAAAGCCAACAGAAAATGCATTCTTTTACCTCTCACCACATTCTATGAAGGGCATTCTTAGCATTGACTATGCCATTTTCTCATCTTTTGAATGAATAAGCCTGTTTTTCCTATAGTGTGCTTGTCCCAACTTTTTAAAAAATATTGTTCCTCCATACACTAATTAAGTATTCTCACTTGTTATGAGCATAACCTATGTTAAACGTTTCTGCCTTGGTCTCTTATACTCTTATCCTGGACATTGCACATAAATAGCATAAACCAGCATATTCTGTAGTTTTGCAAACTGTTCCACTCACTTCTGTTATCTGGCACTGGCACTGACACTGGAGCCCTATTAATGGGCTTTGATAGTCTATGCTCTATGTCAGCTAGTCCAAGTTGCTGAAATCTGAGCTGCTATGCACCTTGCCATGCTAGACACTCAAAGTTTATGAATGTGGGCATAAGATGACAAGGATTTTAATTTTGAGCATTTTTGTATTCTGTTTTTTCAGTAAATTAGTTTCATCATAATTTTAAACACATATTGTTAGCTCTCTTGAAAAAGCATAAAAAGTTAAGGTATATAGCATATAACTTAAAATAGCTTGTTGAGAAACGTTGTGCTTAGATTCTTGGATCCACTAATAGTTGCTATGGTTCTGCAGAGCTAAACTGATGGTTGCTATAAACTATTTAAAAACATGTTTCTTGGGTGGCAGGAAATCCTGATATGAAGAATCCTGGACTGATGAGAATCTTTGCACTTTGGAACATTTGTGTATGCAGGCAGAAAACAATATTTTCTGCAGAGAAAATACATGTCCATCTGGTGCTTTTTTTCTTTTCTGAAATGCAGTTTGGACATCTGGCATTTTTCATTCTATATGTGGTCTTTGTTATAAAATCTTAAGCATTACTTTGCTTGTGTGGGTAATTAATGCAATGGTCCAATGATTAGTACAATCCCTGGTGTCCTCTTTTTTGGGGACTGGAATGTATATCGAATGTTTCTCACAAGTGCTTTGAAAACAAACTTCACATTCTAAAATTGTGGGTTCTTCAACAACAGATTCCTCCTTTCTTTTTTTAAAAAACATGTCTTTACCGAATGAAATATAACTTAACTCAAAAATGAAAAGGCCTACACAATTCCCTTTGGACTGATGGTATGAGACGTGCTCTGTTGCTCGCATGGAAAAAATGGGCACAACTGGTTCACAATGCAAGAAACAAACTTCTTGATTACTCCTTTATTACAGACCAATTTCCATTTATTTCTTTTATTAATTGAAACAGACTTGGTTCTCATATAAGTCTTTGGAATGACATAATAACTTGAAGGCTACAAAAATGTGTGTGTGTTTGTGTGTGTGTGTGTGTGTGTGTGCATTTATTATATGTTTTGTTAAGGAATGCTAACAGTCTGTACATTTTATTTTGTTCTGTTGAATTTTGTTAAATAGGTTCCTTGTTGAAGGACTCTGTCGTCTTTTCATTTCACTTTGTACAGTTTTTCAGTATATAGCTTCCATTATCTTTTAAAAATATTTGCATTGATCATATATAATGTGTTCCCTTGTTAGTCATTCAGCATCCCTGCTCTTGCCTTAAATTTTCCTTTCATTTTCTCAGATCTTGTGCAAGAGATCCCTTGTTCTACAGTTTTGTTGTCTTCTTCTATTTCACTGCAATGATCATTGCAATACTTCTCTTATTCTCTGATGTTGCATTCAAAGATCCTGACCCTATTTCTGTCAATTTCTACTTTTGCTTCTTCTCTGTCCTTCACTGTTTGAAGGGTTTCAATTGTAGTTTTGTATTTTTCATGCACTGGACAGTATCTTGGCATTCTTCCCTGATAATTTTCCAGGTTTAAGTCCAGAACAAAATTAGGTTTGATAATGCAAATCTTTGCTTTATATAGTCTTTAAATTCTACATAGATGTACTTTATTTTATATTTTAGCACTATGACTGATTTAGTGTACTTCTTTAGCATTAGGTTGATTCTATTATCAGTCCATAGCCTGTGCCATATGCCACTTCAAAATCCAATTTTTATTCAATGAAGCTCATGTATTTAATTCTTAATAAAGTATTTATACTTCAAGTTTGGAGAGATAAACATTAAGTATATATTGTTCTATAGTCAGAAGATATCACTACTTTAGCTACTCTGGAACATGTGTTCTAACATGACCCAAACACTATACTGAATAAAGATGAGGAAACTTTAAAAGAAAAGATCACAAATCATTTTAAAGGCAAAATATCTATTTTTAAGGAAAATGCAAGGCTAACAGTAATGGCTATCTATATTGAATGAGTGTTTAATACTTTCCATAATACAGTGAAAAGAGGAACAACTTAAAGCAATCTGCAAAATCTAAGACATACGTCGGCTATATTATTCTGTTCACTCACCCACCGCAATTCTGTAAAATGGTCATGTTACTATGAGTATAAAGCCAATTAAGACTTAAGATTTCCATTACTCTTAGCAAACTATATATTCTCAGCTCTCATTTTAAACTGATGATCCAATCAGATTTCTATTACTTGTCAACTAAGAAAACAGATACAGTTTCTAATTGATGATCTATAGGTTCCAAAGATGTGCTCAAACTGAAACAATTCCTTTCTCTCAAAACGCCCCTCCCTTTTGTAAGATTTGGCTTTATTATGCAGTCACGCAGCATAGTATGAACATAATTCCTTTTTCCTTGAAAGAAACGAAAGATCCTTCTTCCAGTGTAGAACTGCAGCAAGAACCATTTGCAGTGGTTTGCAGACAAGACAGATGCTTCCCATCAATGAAGCCATGTTTGCATTAAACAACAGATATTTTTAACATATTGTGTTACACCATCCATCTCTGTGAACTGCCCATCTTGTAAAATTATTTTAATTAGGTTATTTTGTCTCCACTATCTCTACCATCTACAATTATTTATAGTATTATTGTCTTAGTTTCTCTCTAGACTTAGCTATTAACATTGTTGCAACAGTTCCTAGACGGGGAGGTTTATTTGATTTACTGTTTAATAACTAGCCTGAAATGCTTCAATGGGGATTGTTTCTTTCATAGACATTCCTCCCTCCACATTCCCCCAAATATTCGGAGCACTGCTTTTGTCTAGAAAACAAGACTGACTTCTCTATTCAATGGCAAATCTTGCCCTGACACTGCCACTTATTTCCGGGGAAGCACAGTAGTATAACCTCTGAGCACTGATGGATTAAATTTCAGCATAATGTTCTCAATAAGAATCAGAGCAGCATCGCTAAAGTGCATGAGGAGGGTAAAACGCCAACCACCAAGATGGATGGTTTGTTTTTATTTTTACAGAGATGTTCTAAACTTCATCTTTCACCCTGCACTCTCCTCTTCAGCTCACTCTTTCCTCCTCCTTTCCTTGGCCACCTCCAAATGCCCATCTGTCAGTTTTATTTAATAGAAACCTATAATTCCTGGCTAATGGATGCACTTGGCTACGGAAAGATAATCTCTTTGGGCTCGCTTCAGTTGTTTCATCCCTGTTATCATATTAATATTGATTAAATGCAAAGCACAACATTTAAGTGAGACCGCACACGTTATTTAAGAGGGACAAAAGCACACAATGTTGGGCCTGAGCACTAATCTACATGAGAAAAACTATCTCCTTCAAAACTGTCTGAGTCTGACTTCAGAGGTACAAGCACCAGCCAACTATATACCCCAGCTGGATGCTATAGTCAACCACAGCATTCCTGGTGCACTGCTTCAGGGAGACTTGGACCTAAGAGGAGAGAGACACTGGAGTATGGAAAGAGTTTACGTGACGCTGCCAAAGTCATGTGGCCCTTGAACACTGGCTCAAGCTGGCTTGTGTCTTAGCTGAAACTATTAGTGCCATTTACTAATTTTTTCAGAGAACTCTCTCATGTTACGATGACCCCTGTGTGCATGAAAACAAATGAATCCATAGGATTTAAGAAATCAAAATAGGATTTTTTAAATAAAACTGCAGGACAGAGAGGGAGGGAAGAAGAGAAAGAAAGAGAGAGGCTTAACGTCTAAAATCCCTCTGGGAGTTTTGTCATCATCTACATAAATAAATGTTTGTGCGCATAATATGAATTGATTAAGTATAAAAAAAACACTTTAATGTGTCAGAGTGGTATATTCTTGTGTGCACTGGACTATGACCCTGGAGACCAGGGTTTGAAAACCCACTCAGCCATGGAAACAGATTGGGTGACTTTTGGCAAGTCACATTGTCTCAACCCTAGAAGAAGGCAAAGGCAAAAACTCCTCTGAACAAATCTTGTCAAGAAATGATAGGTTTGCCTCAGTCTCGCCATAAGAAACAACTTGAAGGCACACAACAAAAAAACACTTTAAAAGGAAAGAGCTACCACCAACTAAACGCACAACATAAGAAGTGTTCTTGAACCAGTTCTCATAAAAAAGTACAGTTGGCTCTCCATATTCACAGATTCTACATCAATGGAGTCAACCATCCACGGCTTGAAAACATTCCTACCCCCTAAAATTCCAAAAAGCAAACCTTGATTTTGCCATTTTATACAAGGGACACAGCTGTATTATCCCATTGTATATGACGGAATTTGAGAATCTATGGATTTTGGTACCCATGGGTGTGTGTGGGTGTGTCCGTGTGTCCCACAGAAGAACTAAACCCCAGCAGATACTAAGGGCTCACTATAATATGCTGCACATTTTTAATAAACACATGAAGCAGTAATGACCTAATATAGTAAGGAACATAAAGGAGCATTTCCCATACAAACATATCTTAAGGCTGCACCAGGTCTCATGCTATACTTCATATTTGACTGTAGTGGGAGACTGTGGAAAGAACACTCAAGTGCTAGGGACAGAACAGGCTAAAACATTTCTTACATATAACATTGAAACAGTAGGGGAGGGTGCTGAGATGATAATAATAACAGTAGTCCACATGATATCAACTGGCCTTAGCTGGGAAGCCAGTGGGAACAAAGGACATCATCAGATGAGACTATCACAGGTTGATCCTGGCAATGCCAAACACTAGAGATGAACTACACTTTTCCTTAGTTGCCAGGAGCATTTATGCATTCAGAAATAAACCTGGGGGGGGGTCTCATAGGGAGGGCCTGAATGGGATGCTGCATAACCTTGGCATGCCTCAGTCCTTAAGTACACACCCTTGCCTGAAGGTAATGCATTCCTTCCTACTGGCCAGCAGCTGATTCTAGGGATAATAAATTCTACTCCTTGATGAGCTTGAAAATAATCCCCATACTTCCTCCTGAAGTTTTATGATTTTTTGTTTAGTTCACCCCAACAATGAATTTGCACACTGGCACCCATGCATTCATATATTTATAGCCACCTTAATAAAACCTGATGATGTGTGTTCCAAAAACTTTGACATTTGATGGCACGCTAGCCTGGTTTTTAACTCCCATTTGTGGGCAAATGTAAAAGGTAAAGTAAAGGTTTCCACTTTGACAAAGTTGTCAAGTTATGTCTGACTAAGGGGGTGGTGCTCATCTGTGTTACTATGCCGAAGAGCCAGCATTGTCAAAGATGACTCTGTGATCATATGGCCACCATGCCTGTACGGAACGCTGTTACCTTCCCACCAAAGTGGTACCTATTTATCTACTTGCACTTTTACATGCTTTTAATCTGCTAGGTTGGCAGAAGTTGGGACTAGTGATGGGAGCTCACTTAATTTGTCACCACATCCCTTCATTTGTGCATTAGTGAGCAAATGTATATTTTACATAATTTTATTTATTTATTTATAAGAAAAAGGGATCTATTTCACAATAAAAGGGACATACCAGGCAGGTTAAAATTTTGAATGGGATCCAATATGCACCAAAGTGGTACCTGATGGAGGGGGGGAATAAGATAAACTACAAACAGCAACAAATCAAGGGCTGCAGCCTTCGCTTGGCAAATAACAGCAGCAAAGGATCATATGGAACACTGCTAGTCTGGGCATTTACAGAACAAAGGGCCTTTACAGACTGCTAGAAATAATGCAGTTTGAGGCCACCTTAAGTGTCCTGGCTCAGTGCTAAGGAATCATAGGAACTGTAGTTTATTGTGGCACCATAGGTCTCTGACAGAGTAGGATCAATGTTTCAGAAAAAACTACAATTCCCATGATTCCCTAGCACTGAGCCAGGGCAATTAAAGTGGCCTCAAGCTGCATTATTTCTGGCAGTCTGTAAAGGCCGAAACACTTTCTTAGATATCTATGCTGCTGGAAACCTAGATACTAGCTGAGAAAGAAACAACATTCAAACAATGTCCAGTAGGGTGGAGAATATGTGTTCTTCAGGTCTTTTTTGTATACACACAAACACACACACACACACACACAGAAAGAGAGAGAGAGAGATTTTCTGTTTTGTAAATATAAACATAATATTCTCTCTCTCTCTCTCTCTGCATTACATATGACTGATTCTCTCTCTCTAGAGAAAGCATGTATAAAATCGCTACTAATAAACATACATTATTATTTACTTTGTACTTTCTGTTATGAGAAAAAGCTTTGTTAAGACATTTATGATATCTACAGAAAAAAAAAATTAATGAACAGAAGCTGGGGGAATCTACCTCCAGTTAAACTAGTGACAGTACAACTTCAAAATTAATTCAAATATGTTCAGATACTATGAACCTCTCTATGATCATTTTAAATTGAGCCAAACAACACAAGTAAGCCACTATCACTGCCTTATGAGCAAATAATATATATCCAATATGATTTTAAAAATTAAAAATGTTTTTCTTTTTTTAAAAATATTCAGATTTTTTCTTTTTACCACAAGTCATACAAACTCCAGTCAAACCTCTAATAACATATTATTTTGTTTTTGTTCTGTTTATTTGATTTGATTATTTTGCTGTTCTGTCTTTCAGTGAAAACTCTCAGGGTGGCATACACATGAAATAATTATAGCTATATGGTGACCTTAAGCAAGTCACACTTTCCCAACCAAAGAGGAAGGCAAAATCAACCCTGTTCTTATCAAGCTTGGCAAGAATACCCATGATAGGTTCACCTTAGGATTGCCATAAGTTGGAAGTGACTTAAAGGCATACAAGCACACAACAATATGGCGATCAATGCAACAAGACTTGAGCACGGCTGCTGATGATAGGGCGACTTGGAGATCTCTCATTCACAGGGTCACCATAAGTCAAAGTCAACTTGATGACAATTAGTAACAACAACAATACTGAAGAAAAGGGTAGCTATTATAAAGTACCTAAAATGCGTTCAACCACACACACACACGTAGGGTGGTAGTTCTGTTGTCCTATGCCATTTTCCCAAGACACATGAACATTAAGCACAGATGTAACAAGCCAATACCATTAACACCCTTGCTATTATGTTCTATATAATTTCTGTACCATGAAGATCAACACTACTGTTTCATTGCTTAGAAAATGCCTTTCCTTTCAACACAAGCCTTGACCTCCAGTATGCTTTCTGGAACTCACAGAGTAACTACATGGAGGAATTTACTTGGAATAGCTGTTAGGCTACAGTGCTGTCAAGGCCATAGTCGGAAATTTACTTCCAACTAAATGCAGTGAATCAATCAGGGGAAAGTTCTAATTCAGTTGTGTAAAGTTTCATTTTTAAATGAGCACTTCTATACTCTTATCTTCAGCACCTGATCACGAGACAAAAAACAACACATTTCAGTTTGTGTGGTGCCTTGCCTAAACAGGCACACTAGGAGTTGGGACTTATACCATAGCTATGAAGATTCCCTTGAGATATCAAGAAGTCTAACCTAACCTTTTGAGATCCATAAAAACAAGCAACTGAACATGGAAAGCATTGAACCAAGGGCCTGTTGTTTATTTAACCTCTGCACTACATCAATCCCTGCCTTATTAAAGAAATGCACACAATACCAGCCCAGCATGCCTGCTCAAACAGCTCTCTCATATTCACAGTTTCTCAGAGGTCGGAGGAAGTTCTGGAGAGGCCTGTGCCATAAATAAAATCCTTGTGCTTGCCGATAACTAAATTGTATTAAGACTGGCTCAGAAAGCTCCAATTAGAATCCTTTGGTGGGGACGGACTAGAGAACTCTATCCTAGATTGTTCACAGATAGTGGCTTTCTCCTTATCCCATTCCAGGTCAGCTCTACTTTGCTAGCAAAGCAGAGAATCTGCAACACATGCCCAAATGCTGTTAATAATGGCTGTACAATATTGTTCCTACAAAACTGGTCTACAAATTGTGGCAGAGGAGTGATAGCTCAATATGAAAACAGAAAGGATTCCATCCTGTTCCCCACAATTCAGGCCTACTATCAGATTTGAGGAATTCTAGCTCTCCCCAAGATACTTAAGCTTTGGCGTAAGAAAAGCCAGTATATATATGTACAGTAATAAACAAAAATCAGTGTAGTTACAGAATACGATTTGCAGCGTGTTGACAGCTGTCTACACCATGGCTAAGTATTCCATTAAAAAAAGCTTCCCATCTCCTAAATAGTAACTTCACATTTTTTTGTCAATGACTTTTTTGTTTATCCCATGAAATAAATACTGCTCTATAACTAGTAGCACAATTCTAGGGAACAGCAAGGTACTATATTGGCTCACATAATGAAAGGGGATAGTATGTGCAATAAGATTTGCAGGCATGTATAGATTCAAAGGTACGTATCTATCTACAGAAGGCAAGTACTTATGTGTAGTACCATGTCCTATCCAGGAAAACGGTCCAAGAGGAAGAAACTTCTCCATTAACTATTGAATTTGTGTTTGCTTTCAGAGGCTTAAGGACTTCTCTTTCTTGCTAGCCTTATGCTGACAACTCAAGCATGTTACATGGTTAAAGAAATTCACTGAGCTGTTACCTACAGAAACCTGCTAAATGGGAAAAGCCTGTGAACAAAAAGTTTGCTTTATTAATGAGTGTGCTTCATTATCTTGCATTTGTTCATGAGGGCTTTCCTTTAAGATAAAACAGGTTGGCTTGGTGCTGGGAGGAAATGAATTAAAGCCAGCTATGGGCAGCGTGTGTGTTTCCCTACAAGCATATGGGGCTTTAATCAATGAAATCCCATTGCCAACTAAGACAAGGCAAAAAAAGAAAGCCTCAATGAATTCGTACAAGAAATACATATTTTAGTGAAGTTCAAAAATGCAGTACACTAGAGTAAGGTGCTGGAAGAACAACCAAAGCTCAGTTGATGATCAATGACAATTCAGAAAGGTAGGTCCAGTGTCATGATCTAAGGTCAGCTGGGTCAGAAATCTAAACTGCAAGATTCAAAAACTACCTAGCCAAGAGGAATTTCTCAATGGCTGTTTACAGATTATGGACCTCCCTTTCAAGACAAGTTGGACCAGTGAGGTTATCAAATGGGGTGAGTAGGTGGGATCCCCAGGGTGGGAATGAGAGTGGTTCAGGGAGGATACAAGACTTGTGGGTCCTATCCCTCCTTCTCCTCCTCTTCCCAAACTTTTTATGTGTAAAATGTACACATGCATTGCATTAAATATTTCATTTACTTAAACAAAACTGTTCTAATCTGAATGATGCTATTTCCATATAAAATGTTAAAATATGAATATGTGGATGAAAATACACATGCTGAATAAACAAAATATTTTTATTCATATGCTTCACAGAGTGGGAGGGAGGCATGTAGAAGAAAGAAAGAAAGAAAGGTCCCAAACATGGGCTAAATGAAGTGGTTTCTGGCTGTTTTGGGGGCATGGTTTTTTCATGACACTCCCATAGCATCCTCCCATAACACAACCCACCCACCTACTCCAGTGCATGAGGGACATAGCAATTGCTGCTAAGTTTCCTTCTTGCCAGTTTTACATTATATACAATAACATAGTCAACTCAAATGCACCAAAACAGAAACACTCTAATTCACACTTGTCAATGAAGTGCACAAAGTACAAATCTCATTTTAAACCCACTTGAGGTTGAGTCAATAGATCACCCTATTTGATATGTAGTTTCAAAAGCCACCAACAGTGTACTTAGAGAGTAGACAAGATTTTCTTCCAGTCAGTGCCACTCTAATCAATAAATTCCAGCTTTTCCACCTCCTCTATATGGTCAGCAGGACTTTTATACTGGCATAGTTTAATCCTCTCAAGAAGGGATCATAAAAGGAAGTGATGCTTCTCTGGCAACCAGCCTCTGTCAGCTTCTGTGCCCATGTCACAGCAGCCAAGTTTTACAAAATAGGAAGAAGGAGATTTATGCCTGAAGTACCCCCTTAAGGATTTTCATTTTTTGTTTATTTTAGAGGGTTCAGGAAGAGAGACTATGAAAGAACAAGCCAAGCTAATCTCCAGCTTTTAAATAAAATGCAACTTACACAATTGTTGTTGCTGTTTGCCTTTGGGCTTTTGTAGAAAGCCCTCCTGCTCAACTTCATCTGATATGTTAAGAGAAGGCAACCCAGAAAGCATTCTGGCTACTGGTTCTTCTTTTTCTTGTAATAAAAGAGAATGCAAAGAAAACCATCTAAATTCAATATTGCTAAAAGACTACAAGTACCTTGTTTTAATGCAACATAACCAAAGGTTTGCAAACACTAGGATCTCCTGAAAAATTAAGCATAAAACATTCTGTGCTAGCATAAAACATTCTGTCCTTCATTCAGACATGCTTAAGTATAACATACTTTTTTCTCCCTCATCACTGTGCCTATATATTACCTTTCTCCCCAAAGCTATGTCATTGGTATAGCAAAGTACGTCAAATAATGTTTCTGTATGGAAACACTGGGCAATAAGAAAACTGAACATTAAAAACCAGGCTTGGCATGACTGCCATCTCTTGCAATTCAAAATACTTTCTGTTCCCCAGCCCTAGTAAGACACTATCCCTATTTTGCTCTAACTTCTGTCTTTTAGGGAGAGGTTGAGGATACCATTTAAAATGTTTTTGTTAGCAAATGCTATTTGGGTAGTTTGCTACCCAAGAGTTCTTCATGTTTCAAGCTGCTGTTTCCTAAATATCCAAGTGAGAGACAGAGTACATCTTTTTATTTCAGTGCACATGCATGTAAATGCACCACATGGGCTCAAAATGTCAGTGCATTGCTTCCCTTTCATCCCCCAGTAACTGCGTTTCCAGATAGTAAGTGTTACTAAATATGTTTGAGCTGCATTCATTCTATAACCAGATCCATCCTGAGATTATACATTCCAGTTAGTGTTCAGAAAGAAAGGAAGAGAGAAAGAAAGCTGATTAGTTTTAGGGATGGGTAAGAACTACCACTCAATCTGAAAACCAATCAAGCTTTTCACACATTCTTATTCAATCCACTAAAAGCAAGGGAGGGTGCACTGACCATTGCAAAGAAATATTTGATGGGCCAACAGATGCCATCCTTCAACCACATGCATACCACCACCACCCTCCGCTCCCCACAAAGGGCAGAAAACCTTTCAAGAAAAGAGACAAGGGAAGCAAAGGAGGACTCTAAGACAATGCTGTAGGAAATGGCACTCTTAGAATATTTTCCCCAATAAGAAACTATGGAGTTAAAACACAAACATCAACATTCTTGGTAAGACATGTCACTCACAGCATCTTTTCTTACCACAGAAGAAGTATACTGGATGCAAACTTGAGTGCAACTGTTTCAAGGTCTCACCCCATCCCAAGTAAATTTGTTAATACAGAAGTCAAAGAAGAGCATGCTATTGTAGAATGAAATAAATGCAAAGTGTATTTCTCTTCCAAACCACATATTCTTTCTAAAATCTCAGAAAAAGAATGCTGCATTTTTGAAAGCTGGATTTACTCTCAGTTATAGTTCACATTTGCTTAGGAGATGAGCTCAAATGGAACAGAGGTGTGGGTGATGCAAATTTTCCATGCAGCTTTTTTATAAAAATGCTTTGCTGAAGGCTTTGAAATGACTATTCTATATAAATACATTCCATCATTGTTCCTAAAAGTTCAACTGATGTTCTTTTTAATTTTCAGTGGGAAATTGGGCTGAAACATCTCTAGGATGTTTTAGCGCTTCTTGATTTCTCATTTTTACTTAGATTGAAATAGAATTGTTTTAACATTCAGAACACATCCCCCCCCCCAAAAAAATATACCACTAGCTCAGTAGTACAGAAATTTAAAAAAAATTAATTTGCATATTAAATCAAATTTGAAAATAAACTGGCATTTTATCCTTACAGAGAGTAATGACACCATTTTCTTTTGGATTAAATAAAAGAAAGCATTCTAATTTTTTAAAGACACAGTAAACTAACAGTACTGTAACCTACTGAGAGAAAGCAAAACTGCAAACAGAACATAGTAATGGGACAATCAAAGAAAACATTTAAAAACCATTCTTACAAGTAGGTTTGTCTATCAACGCTCAGAAAATGTCTTAGACTACTGAAATTAATAAAGAAGGAAAATAGCTGATACTTCAGCTTGGCTCATTTGTCCTTCCTTATTAAAAGCATGATGTTTTATATTTAAAGTCAAACTAAATCAGAAGCGTTCACTGAATGGTTATGAATATGTTGGATATGCATGGCTTCTTCTGAATGAAAAACACTGCTGCTTTTAAACAACACATTCATATAGCAACCTCTCATTATTCAGTTCATGAAGAGTAGGGGGTGAAACCCTGCAGGCAAAAAGTGCCACAGAGCAACAGGAAGAACAAATCTTTTCCTAACAGCTACCTGATTAGGTCCAAGTCAGGACAATGAAAAACAGCCTGGATGCCTGGGAATTGTCTCATGTATCCAACAAAAAAGAGGGGGGGGGGAGAGAGAGAAGAAGGAAAGAGATCAACTTAAAAGAAATGTAATGCCATAACAACAAATTGAATGCAAGCATAGCAGAATTTTGTTATACTGTAGTAAATATGAATAGCAATTGATTGAGCAGCAGAGGTGAAGCAGGATTGACTATGATACCAATTTCTCTATTTTACTATTAAGCTGCATCTGCACTGCAGAAATAAAACAGGTTGACACCACTTTAACTGCCATAGCTTAATGCTATGGAATTCTGGGAAATGTA
Source organism: Phrynosoma platyrhinos (assembly GCA_020142125.1). Classification (NCBI taxonomy): domain Eukaryota; kingdom Metazoa; phylum Chordata; class Lepidosauria; order Squamata; family Phrynosomatidae; genus Phrynosoma; species Phrynosoma platyrhinos. The sequence continues at coordinate 279,408,606 of CM034703.1, forward strand.
GTTTGTTTCGGCACCAGAGCTCTCTGACAGATAAGCTAAATGTCTCACAAAGCTACAGTTCCAGAATTCTATAGCACTGAGCCATGACAGTTAAAAGTAATGTCAACCTGGATTATTTCTGCAGTGCAGATGCAGCCTTAGACACAGTTCTTAAACTTGCTAGTGGCTACTTTCCCTTCTTCTCTGATGATGTATACAAGAAGGAGACATGTGCCAATGAAAAGGGCCAATATGAACACGTTGTATGCCTTTGTCTTTGTCTCTTTGAGCAATAACCAATAAGCTCACATATATGAGGTTTCTCTGAGCCAACAAAAACATTTGGAACGTTCCAGAGCTAAACCAGAATCTTTTGGCAAGAGCACACACACACACCACCCCCATGGTACATGTCAGTGTGTTTTCCTCCATTTCTCCTCCATGCCAAGTCTGTTACTGTTTCACAATAATGCAGCCCTGAGATATACAAGAGTGGAGGTAGGAAGGTACTCCAAGTTCACAAATGACCACAGTTGCAAGTGAGCAAACTCTTCTTTTTCTTCTCTCTGTGACTGGAACATATGGAGGACTGTAGAGAGCACACTGGTGAGGATGGGAAGATGTCATGTAAGAACAGAAGACAGCACCAAAAGAGTGGTACTCACAGCCAGTTGTTAATGGCATACAAAGTGAACGGTTGGGATCACATGGTGCTTCATATACATCTGGGATGAATAGCCCTTTCAGAAGCACTATGAATATGGTTGTGACTTTAACTGAGTACCCCTTAATTATTTCTCCTAAGGGCAAATTAGCAAGATGATAACATTGCATAATGTGCTGCTCCAGTCATTCAGGAAGACATCTCCTGGAAAATTCAGTTCTTGGTGTCCTCTTGAGCAAAACTATATCCAATGGGTATTGGCAGTAGCAGCTAAAAGATCAACATATTCTATGCTCCAGTTCTGAAACAGAGGCCTAGAGACCTCTGGAGTCAAATGCCATTTGTGAGATGGGGCACCTTTTCAGCTGAAAACATCTGTTCTTATATTGTCTTATCTTGGAGCATGTACAAGTACTACCCAAACTCATTTGCTATAGCAACAATCCCAGAAGTGCACAGTCAAGGAAAGTAGAATCCCTAAACAGGTGCTACCTTACTCTCTGAGTTGTGTTTTCAGTTTCCAAGTTGAGTCTGCACCTGTGTAACACAGGTTTGAATATTCTGAATGGCTTGATGAAACTCAAAATGTTCCAGAGTATTCATATAGTATTTTTCCTCTGCATAAGACAAATGATTCTCAATAGTAAGATGGTTGCAATGAACTTCCCAGCCTATGGTGGTGGCATACTTGGTGATTACTCCAGATGATCCTGATTATTAGAAAGACAGATCTTCTAAGGTTGCAACAGAGTATGTGTTTATGTCTCTTCAACTCGACTTATGGCAACCCATTAATTTCACAGGTTTTCTTAGGTAAGGAATAATCAGAGGTAGTTTTGCCAGTTCCTTCCTCTGAAATATAGCTTGCAGCACCTGATATTCACTGTGGTCTCCTATCCAAGTACTAACCAGGGCTGATCCTGCTTAGTTTCCAGACTATCATACTAAACGAATCCCAAATCCAGGAAGAGAAGCAGCGTTTTAAAGCAAGAGTGATCCCTTTATGCATGAAATATTCTGATGAACCAATTCTGAAGTCATCACATAAGGACTGTTGTTCATGAAGTAACAGCTGCCATGAAACGCCTGCAGCCCAGCAACACTTGGGTGCATTTTGCATGTACCACTATTGTGAACAGTACTTTGTTGGTGGCAGACATTTGTTGTGTTTTCAGAAAAACAACCTCTCCCCATAGCAGAGTCAAGCTGGGCCCAGGTATGGACCAGAACTGATTTCTAAAAGTAAAGTACATGCCTTCAGTTCACCTCTCAACATATGGCAACGCCATGAACTCCACAGGTTCTCTTAAGCAAGGCATATTCAGTGGTGGTTTGTCATTGCCTTCTTCTGAATAAAGCCAGTATCACCTGGTATTCCTGGACTGTCTGATCCTACTTGGTTTCTAAGATGAAACAGAAACTAGTGTCTTCACAGTACTTAGACCTGAAGACATTTGTTCATTTTTAATCCAAGGATAAACAAAGAAAAAACAAAGACTTTTTAAAAAAATATGACAGAAAGGAACTAGAAAAGTATTAAAAGAAAAATGATCAGAAGTGACCAAATAGAGAACAAATGGAAGAGAATATTCCAAATTTGCCTGCTGAGTGGTGGATGAAGGGAATTTAGGTGAAATGGAGAGAAAAGGCACTGATGTATAGTAAAGAGGATGGTACTTCTGATAGCTCAACACAAGAAGATTACTAATATTCTATGCAGGTACAGGGAAAACTGATATGTGTGAGTTTCCCAGAAACCACACAGGAAAAAGGAAGCTTCTTTGCATTCATACAAAAGCTCCTTTGGAAAAAACCTCGATCTTGCTTGCATAATTACTTTATGAACATCTCACCAGATCAGGAAGAAGCTGTTGGCAAGTACAAATCCATCCAAATATTATGTTAGGTTTTGTTCTAGTTATCACCCTTTACAGAACAAAGTGTTATATTTCTTCACATTTATCCTTCTAAAGATACAGTGCTATGTACATTCATTTGGGAGTAAATCAGTGGTACACACTCCCATATAATTGTATACAAATTTGTTTTGTGTCATTCTCCTCTGCAGAACAGTCCAGTACGATGCATCATTGTACATCAAGTCTACAATAACACCTAATCATCATACGTGTAGATTTCATCATTATGTACTGTATTGATTTGTAGGGCCACATTATTGGCATCCATCCTATAAAACAACAATTCTCTTTAGTCATTTTATATTTTTGTTGTAATCCTTGAGCCCCCTTTTAATTTCTAAGACAGAACTGAAGGGATATTACATCCTAAAAGGAAAGCAAGGTCAGGAGAATGGGAAAAAGCATAGGAAAGAAGCAGGACACCACACACCAAGACTGCCCAAAGCCCTGCTCAGTGTCCCTATGAATGTTAAGGTCTCACCAGACCTTGGCCACATACAACAAGGCTCCTCTTTTCAATTTTGAGTTTAAAACTGTGGTTTATTTTACAAATGACAAATTAAGACATTAAATAAATAAATAATACTGTTACAGTGCAGTCATCTGTATGTCTACTCATGAATCCATTAAGTTCAATGGCATTTAATTAAGTGTACATAGAATTATTGCCTTAAAATAACAAGCCCAGACCCTGCCCTTGAAGCATGGCCATACCATTATCTGTTCTTAACTGATTATTATCCAGCATAGTAACATGGTTTACAGATTAGGACAGGTTGTCTCACTGTGTATTCATGAGCACAGAATGCACTATATAATTTCTTATTTTCTCCAATAATTTTAGTATGGTTCAAGAATTATGGTGCATCTAAAAAAATCCTATTAAGTCTCTCAGCTTCCAATCATCCCTCCACAATGTAAACATCTCATTTGTACTCATGAGAAGTGGGAGATGTTTGTATGCACCTAGGTTTGAGAAATCATCAAGAAATTATTTCAAACATTTTTATAAATTTAATATAAGTAATCCTTTATGAAAGGAACTTTATGAGAAAAAATAAGAGATCTAACAGTGTGTATGAGGAGAGGAACAGAAGGGGGGATGTAACCAGTTAAACTTAATTTTAAAAAATCTTCTTTAAAAACCCACAAACAGGATACAGACATATTAAATAAGCAACACTGACCTAACAATGGAATGTGAACTATATTTGACTTAAACAACGTCATATCCACTACCCTTCTCTCCACTGAAATGTTGGTAACTCTTAAAGAAACAGAGACATCTAGCAATTTTCTAATCATGCTATTATTTTCCAAAGACCATGCTGTTTTGATTCTACGAAACTGTCTTGCTTAGGCCTCTGTCCCTGCATAATGGGTGGCAAAGCCTGAAGCTCCAGGCTAGAAGGTGGGTGGGAGGAACCCTTACTAAAATATTCTGTAATGTCTTGTAAAAACCTAGCATGATCTATACAACTAACAGTTTAGTGAATTGAAAACAGAAACAGACAATTCCTTATTTTGTTACAAACAGCATTCTGTATCCACAGATTCTTTATCCACGAATTCAAGCATCCACAGTTTGAAAACATTAAATATATATGCCGTAAATTCCAAAAACCAAGCCTTGATTTTGTCATTTTATATAAGGGACACCATTTTACACTATCCATTGTATTTAATGGCACTTGAACATCCAAGGATTTTGGTATCCACAGGGGGCTGTGGAACCAAACTTCAGGGGATTCCAAGGGCCCACTCTATTTGATTAATTGTGTAACACTGAACAATGTCACCAGAATGATATACAAGCAAAGAAAGAATGGACTGCTGAACATCCAGCAATATTACAGAATCTAGAGCAGGGGTAGGCAACCTAAGGCGCGTGGCCCAGATGCGGCCCCCCAAGCCGGTCCTGCCGCTGCTGCCACCCCCCGCCATGATGATATTGATTATTGTTATTACTTGTTCTTGGGGTTTTCTTGGCAAAATCTCAACAGGGGTTTTGCCATGGCTTTTCTGGGGCCGAGAGATTGTGCATGCATATTTTTTTTATTTAAAAATTATATTTATTTATTTATTTATTTATTTATTTATTTATTCATGGTGCTTCGGCCCCCCAATTGTCTGAGGGACAGCAACCTAGCCCTGGTTGCTTAGCCCTGATGTAGAGAGATCTTGTAGCACCTTTCAGACTAAGGTAAGAAAGAAATTGGCAGCATGAGCCTTCCTAGACTTCAGTCTATTTCCTCAGACGCATTTAGTCAGATGCATTTAGCCTGAAAAGCACTGTTTCAGAAGGTTGTGAGGATTCATTTGATATAACAAAGATTTGAGATGTGACAGAGAGGCTGACAAGACTGGTCAAACCTACTGACCAATACCCCTTCCTTTTAGTCCATGTGGAAATGAATGACACAGCCTTCAGAACATCAAAAGGGATTACGAGGCTCTATGTAAGAAGCTGAAAGAAATGGAGGCACAGATTGTCATCTCGTCTCTTTTGCCAGTTGAAGGGCACGGTCCAGGAAGAGAGAGGAAAATAGCAGATGTCAACAATTGGCTCCGCAGATGGTGTCATCAAGAACCATTTGGATTCTTAGATCATGTGCTGCAGTTCCATGAGGGCGAACTCCTGGCAAGGGATGGGCTGCATCT
>CM034703.1:279426734-279445331 GCA_020142125.1 Phrynosoma platyrhinos
CCCATTGGAAGAGGGGTCGTCTTATACGGCAAGTATATCCCAAACTCTTTATTTTAGCTGGAAAAGTTGGGGGTCGTCTTATACGCCGGAAAATTCAGTACTTTTCGTTATAAATTTCAGCCATACTATTTAACTATTGTTAACTTAAAATACAAGAAGAAGTTTCCAGTTTTCTCCTTGTGGCCATGCTGACTGGAAAAAGAAGAACAATGGTTCATAGTTGTGCTCTTATGCAGCCACCACAGTGTACATCTCCAGGACAGCAAGGTTTGAATCCCCACTCAGCCATGGATACCCACTAGATGACCTTGGCCATGTCACACGCAGCCTAAGATGAAGGCATTGGCAAACCTCCTCTGACTAAATTTGGGCAAGAAAGCCCTAAGACTGAGCTGCCATAAGTTGGACTTAAGTTGAAGCAACAACAACATTCAACTGACAGCTGGCTACGCTTTTGGAAGATAAGAGGGATGCAGGAGTAGATTTCCACACTTCAGCTCATTACGGTACATAAAAATGAAGACTGCTAAAACAAGAATTGGACAAGAATTGGAGGAGGTGCTATAATAAGGCCAACAGCAGTACTAAACTGTCAAGGGAAGACAACGTAATAAAGACTTAGCATGGAATACAGTCACTTCAAGACCAACAGGACCAGAAAGCATTCTAAACTTCCAGAACAAAGCAATCACAATCAGAACCTTTCCAACTTAAATGGCTCTGACAATTCTAGCAGATGATAGTTACTACAAGGTTTGCAAGAAAGACTCACTTTCAAGAACAGAGGTGACTTTACCACTATCTGCAGGGGGAAAAAGAAAACTATTGTGGTGATTAGTTAATTCTTACTAAGAAGTATAAAAGCAGTTGTATGCTGACTTGATCTGTTAATGTGTCAAGTACGTTAGGAAAAACCTGTTTGGCAGCAGCATGATAACCTTTACGAAGAAGAAGTCTTTAAACTAAACCTTGTGGGGGAAAGAAGACACTAGCACAAAGGGAAGTACAAAGGTAAACACCAAAAACAAGGACTTGGAAGAAAAACCAAGGGATTTGAGGGGGGCAGTAATCAAACTCAACAATAAAATAGGAAGAAAAATGCTGGTACAAAATACCCAAGTGCAAATGAAATGATCTATACTACTGTGCAAATGAAATGATCTTGAACCCTTACTATGAGCAAGTAAACAGAAGCTGAAAAATATACCAGACCTGGTGGAATGATTCCTGAAATGAGAATGAAAAAAGTGAAGGATTCAACTAGCTCAAAAAGAATAGATAAAACAGAAAGGTAGCATTATGAATAAAAAAAATATGTTTACCTGCACAGAAAGGAAAAGATAATAAATGCAATATATGTGAGGAGAGCAACTGAGTAAAACAAATGTAGAAAGTAATAAAAACAACATTACACTTGAACTCTACCACAAACTACTAAACCAAGGGAAGGCTGTTCCAAAGATGTTTCAAAGAAGCAAGAATCAATAGTAAAATAGGATTCCAACTACCTAGATATCTGCTGGAAGCTGAACTCCACCAAGCATGGAACATCCAACAAACCACCAACACGCAAATCTTTTAACTTTCTCTTTCAAAAGGTGAAGGCCTTGATTTTGATTTAAAAAAAAATAGGCACAACAGTGACTGAGATTAAAATATTGGGAATTCTGGGGGGAAGTGACCATATAATGCTAAAATTTATAATTTATGGAAAGTTCAAGTATGTCCAGTAAAATGTGCCCTTTCATTTCAGAAAACCTGATTTTAATAACCTTACAGAAGTATGATTCATGGGGAAAGAAGCCCAAAATTGGAGGAAGTTGATGAAGGAATTACTAAATCACAATCAATTTCAACGAAAGAGAGAAATGGAGGAACAGGTAAGAAAGCCACTACCTGTATTTTGTCTCTGTCTTCAGCCAAAAGATAAACTGTGTGCAACCTCATACAAGAAATTATCAAATATCTCAGTTTCCAAATTGTGGAAATGGAAGTCTTATGAAAGTATAGATTTATTAATATCTACAACAGAGAAGATGCTAGAACAGATGATAAAGTTGCAAACAGGGCTCCTCAGGACTCTGTCCTGGGCTGAGCATTTTTATCAATCATTTAGATAAAAGTTGAGGGAATTCTTATCATATCTGCAGATGGCACAGAACTGAGAGGTAAAGTCCTCAGGAGACAGGAATAAAATTTAAAATGGCCTTGATAGAATGGAAACCTGTACTGAAACTGGTGAAATGAAAGTTAACAGAAAAGAAATGCAGCGTTTCATATCTAAAGGAGGGTGGGAAATTCAAATAAATAGGTAGTCAACTGGCCAGTAATATGTACAAAAAGGATATCAAGACTCTAATGAACCACATGTTGAATAGTAATCATTAGTGTGATGCAGCTGCAAAATCAATAAAGATTAAAAAAAATTAAAGTTCTAATACAGTTTCAGGTTGCATTATCAGATCCACAGTTCCCAAGTTAGGGAAGCAGTAGTTCAATTTTATACTTGAATTTTATATCTCTGAATTATTGTATTAAGTTTTGTGGTTTTTTTTAAAAGGGTATAAGCAAACTGCAATGAATTCAGGAGAAAGTCAGTAAAGATAATCGTGTGAAAAACAAGTCACACAATGGACTGTTGAAGAACCAGATATGTTTGGCCTGAAAGAGAGGACTGAAGGAGGACATAGTTTAAGGTTGTTGAGTGCTGTCAAATCAGATTCACTTTACGGTAACACTATGAATAAGCAGACTTCCGGTCCAGTTAGTATTTATTTGGAAGAGAGACTACCAGGTGCTGTGGGCTATATTCAAAGGAAGGGGATGGCAAACCTCCAATTACCTCTTGCCTAAGAACATCCTATGAAATTCATGAGGCTGTCATAAGGCATGAAGCAATGTGAAGACACAGATATTACACTACATTATGAATAAGACACTTCATGAGACCCTGTTACTAACAGCTCTCCTCATGTCTTGCAAACTCAAGGATGTAGTTTCCTTGAGTATATTCCCCTGAAATGAGTTCTTCCTCTTTTACCACTGCCTTCAACTTTACCAAGCATTTGGTAACATTCACCAACGTTCAGCTAAAATCAACCTTCCTGACATATTAGACAATTAATTCTACTCTTATAAAATAAAAATATAATCACTTCTAGTGAATCATCTTGTTTCATGATATGTTCAAAGTACAATAATAGCCTCAATTAAGTCATTTTGGCTTTTGGGTTAGTTCAGGCTTTATTTGCTCTTGGACACATTTAGGGCCTTTGCAGACTGCCAGAAATAGTGTAAATTGAGTCCACTTTAACTGCCCTGACTCAATGCTAGGGAATCATGGGAACTGTAGTTTATTGTGGCACCAGAGCTCTCTGACAGAGAAGGCTCAATGTCTCAGAAAATACTACAATTCCCATGATTCCCTAGCACTGAGCTAGGGCAGTTAAAGTGGGCTCAATTTGCACTATTTCTAGTAGTCTGCAAAGACCCTTAGTTGACTTTTTGGCGGTCTGTGTTATTCGTAGAACTCTTATCCAGTACCACATTTCAAATGAATTCATTTTTCCCCCACTGTCAGCTTACCATACTATTCAGCTTTCACACCCATACACAGAAATCAGAAAGACTATCACATGCATAATCGTGATTTTGGAACCTGATTACCATAGTAATGTTTTCCAAACACTTGAAAAGCTATCACAGAGAAGACTGCAAAAGATTGGTCTTTGCTACATTGGGAGGCAAGAGTAGATTAAATTGTCTTGTTTCAGGAAGATTGATTTCAGCTGAACATTAAAAGAAATCTCTAATGACGAGAGCAGTTCAAAAATGCAACCAATTATCAAGAATGATAAATTCTCCCTCACCAGAAGTCTTCAAGGAGAGGCTGGACTCTGTACTATCTGCTGAGGATGCTTTAGGGCAGGGACCGGCAACCTACGGCCCCCGGGCCGGTTCCGGCCCAGGTCGCTGGACCTGCCGGCCCAGGCAGACCCGTCGCGTGCCACCGCTGACGCGCGTTTTGCCATCCATGCGGCCGTGCACGCCGTGGCCACCATTTTGATTTTCAAAATGGTGGCTGTGAGTGGTGGCCACCATTTTGTTCTCCAAAATGGCGGTCGCGATGCATTTGCACATGCACAGTACTCCTGCACATGTGCAAATGCATCGCGGCCGCCATTTTGAAAATCAAAATGGCAGCCGGGACATGTGCTGTGGCGACGGCAGCAGTGCGCATGGGGGGGGTCATTGCGGTGGTGGAGGGTGCGCGCACGCGCATGAGCACACGCGCCACCATTCCCCCCTCCCCTTGGCCCAGCGGAGACCTGGACTTCGGGGGACTGGCCCAGGTCTCCAAAAGGTTGCCTACCACTGCTTTAGGCTTTCACCACAATGAAACCCCAATCGAGTGTCACATATGAACTAAACCACTGTGAATAAAGACTATTCCTGAATAAGACAGAAACAGCTTCAGCTGGTGAAGAATGGCATTGTGCTCTACAACAGGGATGAGTGCAGAATACTGAACTTCCACTTATTAGCATTCCAGTGAAGAGTAAACTTAACTACAATGGGCTCTTGATATCCACTGGGATTTGGTTCCAGGACCCCCATGGATACCAAACTCCATGGATGCTCAAGTCCCATTATATGCAATGGCAAAGTAAAATTATGTCCCTTACATAAAATGGTGAAATCAAGGTTTGCTTTTTGGATTTAATTTTTAACAAATATTTTCAAGCTGTGGATGTTTGAATCCATGGATACAAAATTCATGGATACAGAAAGCCAACTGTAAATGGTGTGTACATATCTTGTAGAACAACAGGCATTCAGAAAACATTGGTTTCAAAAGAGTACTCAAAGTAGGAAGACAGAGTGGCACATGCACACAATAAGAGACAGTATGCAGATGTTCCAAATAGGGTGGGTATCCATTAGGTGTCAGTTATATATTTTTTTCTTCTACCAAGATCCTAATACAGGGAAGGGAGAATGAGAATGTGATGGAAGAATGTGGAATTAAAGATGCATCCTTGACCCACATGTCCAGGATCATTGATGCTAAAAGGGCCGTTCCATATTTCACATGCTAAAGGGCTTCTCCATGATTCACAGTGATGCTAAAAGGGCTTCCATCCTCAAGTCCTCGGGTCTGGCTCTAAACATTCAGATATGAGTCTGTACCACTAAAGGAAAATCTGGAACATCCAGCCTCAAACATGAATATTATGCACCACTTTCTAGTCCCAAGGTTTACAGTTAATAATGTGTCTTGGACAGAAACCTACAATTAGTATAAAATCTCAGGCCTGGAGCTTGATAAAGTCCTAGGCAGAAGCACTGAAGGTCTAGTGCTATATGGCACTGAGGCTAACAACATATTGAATCCTGAGGAGAAGCAATAATGCTAGCACGCATCTGTTTAGGGTTGCTTTAGAGTGCTACAGCACTCAGATTCAGGATAGACATAAGGAAAAAATCAATTTGTCTTGATTTGGAGGGCACTTCCTGGACTAGTCTGCAATTATCCCTCGGTCTGAGCACAAACATGTGTACATTGAGTTAAAATTCATACAAAAATTGATAATTTTAGGTATGACATTTTGTACATTGGTTTGAATTGCTAGGAAAATCAAATGTTAACTCTTGTTCATGAATAATTCAACACAGACTCACATGCTTTTCTGCATCAGAATCCCAGGTAATGTGCAAAGACGTACATATCCACATAACAGTTATATTCTCATTATAACCAGATTGTGAATTACTCTTATGCAACTTCAGAGAAGTGAATGACAGTTGTCCGAACAGCTGTGCAAGCCAAAACTTGTTAGTACATTTAACAGTAACAAGAGCAATGGTGATTGACAATATCTGTTAGCAAGCACTGCCAAATTAGTGCTTGTCCCAAAGCAAGTAATTTTATTATGTTAAAAATAAAATATTAATTATTTCCTTGGAACTGCCTTCACTCGAAAATTGTATAACCAATTAACCAAAGCCATACAATGACTCATATTTTGTACATTACCGTATCTTTGTACCACTAAAGTTCATATTTGTCTCCATCTTCTGCACTTTGAAACACAAATGGTATTTCAAATGAGAATGCCATTATCTCCACATTCCTAAGCTTTACAAAATTGCTCAATCGCAAACAGAACAGCAGCCAAAAAATAAATACATCTCTTATGCTCTTATTTTACTATGGATTTTCACTTGGAAAAGCATTGTGCATTTTTATTCACTGAGTGCCCTCATTGCTGTGTTATTATCACATTTAGCATGCCATCAGCAGCCAAGCACAACCAAGCAAACCCATGTTCAGACTTCAAAGCAGCTGAAACATTAATTGTGGCAAAAACAGGTTCTGCTAGGCAGTTCAGTTTACTGCCAAATGCTGACATCATGCAACATCAGATTTATACAACAGGATTTAAATGGGAAAACTAAGGAAGATCTAATTCACCAATATTGTATCCCATGGGCAGTAGCCAATGCAGGATGATGGCAAGACACCCTTTAGGGATTTTTGTGATGCCCACATACTTTGTTAAGTCTCAGTGATTAAAGAGATGCATGATAGGATTGTATATCAAAAAAGCAGGTATAAGGAAGACTTGCATAAAGCTGTGGCAATGATGACACATGATGATCTTCCTAGCATTGGTCAGAAGAATGGCTTTTCCACAAGAAAATCCAGAAAATAATAAAGTATGCAATTACTTTCCAAGCAAATACAGTACTCTACTTTATTTAAACATGTCAAAATAAAGCTTTGCTGGTCAATGGCCTTCTAACATATCTGCACATGCCAAAGGGCTTCTGTATATAGTTTCTGTAAAATTTCCCTAAAGTATGTGTTTTATTTTTACAAAACAAATCCAAAACAATGACAAGTAGTGCAGCCTATGCTTTACAAATACAGTAAAGGGCTTTATTTCCCCCTTCTCTCTCTATTCCAGCAAAGTTACTCATTGACAAGTTTCCCCTACTGTAGGCAAAGCAACAGTATTTCAGGATGTAATCTTGCTTGCACAAACATTTGCAAAACAAAGGTATGCAAGAGGTCATAGTATGAATCTATGCGTCACCTTTCACTTTTTGAACTCATTGAAGAAGGCCCTACAAAGGCTTATGACAGACTAGATGTAATGGAGTTTCCTCATATGATTACACAACCACTAATGCTTTTCAACTTCTAGACAAAACTAGAGATGTCATGTTAAATGGGAGTACTGAATCTTTCTACCAGATAAGATTTTTTTAGAGACATTATTTCAGTTACTGTGAACCCATAAAATGTACATAAATTGATGGAACAAAAGGTACATAAACTGCATTCCCATTATTCCCATTGTACATATGCCGCAGGAGTAGAGAGACGAAAAAGAATGGCTTACATTAAGACAACATGGTTTGTGGTTGAGGTAAATATGAAATACAGGTCCCAGTGGCCTCTTCATGAATGTACACACATTAGGACATGCACACAGATGGTGTGAAGATATTTTCCACTGTGTGAATCCACAGTACTGGGCTACAAGGGCATGTGTGTATGTACATGTGCATACCTGCACTGATGGGAATTGCAGGTGAAATGACCCACTCTTAACCGCTGTGTTACACCATATCTAATGAGAGAAACGGAGTTTGTAATCATTTTTACAGGATCTCTTCTCGATGACTGTAAGAGCTACAGTGGCCTGCTTCATAGAGATGGAATACTCACAAAGAACACTTTCTAAATACCATACATTTTATAGAAAGGATAAACTAGAGACATCTGATATCATCTACAGCTTTGTGAGAAGATCTGTTGAAGCACAACAGCTGGAGAACTAGCTAGGATGCAGCTAGTGGCACCAGAAGTAGTAAAGACTTGGTGCTAAGTCTTTACTACCATCTAATCCAACCTACTAAAGCCATTATTCTTCTTACTGGGAAAAAACAACAGCTGAGCAATTATTTGGTGAGTGCCAGAATGATCTCTAGTGGATTCTCTCTGCATGTTGACAAAGCAGAGCAGAACTAGGTAATCTGAGTGACTATTACTCAAACTATTAGAGCAATATAATCACCTGATCTGAATTTCTGCAAGATAAACTAGCTATTAATTCAGTGTGTGGCATGATATGAATTCAAGAAAGATATGAATTCAAAAATTCCTTATCAACAATGAGGAATATGGTCAACCAAAACTCAATTCAATTGACATGTTTAATCTGTGAACACCATAAATATCTGCAAAATCTGTTTTTTTAAGTACAGACTTCCATTAAACTGGAAAACTACAGCCTCAGCCTCTCCTTCATTCTCAGAACTTACAATGCTAGTTTGTCCCCTGCAGTATTTTAATGGGGTCTAATTCCTCATGGATGTAAAACATTTATTACCATTATTATTTAGTGCCTCCCTAGAACAGTAAGCAGGGGAGGGGAGGTACCTACTTCCTTTCTTGACAAAGGGAAAGCAGTTTTCCTCTATCAATGCCAAGAATAGACACTATAAATTCAGTTATTCTAATCTCCAGGCATCCATCGGCAGCAGGGTGGGACCATCTGAATCAGTATTTCTATTAAACCAGAGTCTGCTCTTTTCTTAAAGCACTCAGTGATTTCATCACCCATTTGTTCATGTTTTCCTGCACTGAGACCAAACATTTAGCTGCAACTTTCTCCAAAAGCCACTCCAAGATAAACAAACCTCATACCAAATACAAGTAAGATAAAACAATGTAACATCACTACAACTTGGAGTTGGAAAAGCTGTACTTCTATGCCTCTATAACCCCCTACAAACTAAAAACTTACGTCAAGGAAACACTTCAGAGGAAGGAAGGTAGAAATAAAGTGGGTAGCACCTTCCTTCTCTGCTACCCTGAGTTATCCAGAACACCAAAAATTTCCAAAACAATTTCCAGCCCTGTCTGAAATGCCCTCAGGCTTCAAATGAAGAAACTGGACTGGATCCAGTCTTGTGTTCATTGCAATTCGGCATTCCCTGAAAGAAGAGCCAAATGGCAACTTTCTTCCATTGCCCCTTCCCCTGGAACTACCATCTCCCATGCTGTTCTAGCATGGGACTTCCCCAACAACAAAATGGGAAGTGGCACTTTCCTTAAGCATGAAGCTATCACTGGACCATGGTTCCCTCTTCAAATGGAAGAACCCTTTTTCTTTGTGGATCACAATTTTTTGACTTGTCGACTTAGTTCCATTTCCTCTACTACTACACTACTGGGTACAACATGACTAAATTCAGTGCTGCATATCCTCAGTGTTGTATGCCCCTTTCTATTGTGCTCTCTTCACCTTCACATTGTTTTTTTACAAACAATCTAATGGCTTTAGGATGGTCCCACAAATTAGTTTATCCAAACTTACCCGTTCCACTTGTCCTTCTTTATGTTTCAGCTTGTAAACTTTGAGTTTTGGAAGAAATGACTCCATATAATTTTTGTCTTCCATTCCTTGAAGGAGCACGCCATGAAATGCTAACCTACAAGTGTTTGTATGAATATCAGTATCCAGCTTTGAACCAATCACAAGGCACAATTTAGGACAAGTAACTGGTTTCTCAAACTCAAGTAAGGCCCATTGTTGGTTGGGGATCTGTCTTTCTGCAGTCTGGTCATTCTCCTTGTTTTCTTCTGAAGACCTAGAGTCTTTCCAAAGATATTCTTCTTGATAAAGATATTCCTTGCCAAAATCAAAACTATCCTCCATGGGTTCACTGCTGAAGTCATCAGGAGCTGGGCTGAAAAACATCACTCTTCCCATAACAGTTTCATGGCCCACTGTGATATGAAACTTAGCCTTAGTCTGAAGGGTACCTCGGAAATATTGAATTTTCTTTAAAGAGATGATGGCTGCATGAATTGTTTGAAGAGATTCAGGTGTACAGATCAAACCTCGTTCCAACAGCTTTGGATCAAACTGGGTTACACAGATTCCTACCCTGTCACCCTGCATGGCACAGGTGACTGGAGTATGGAACATCTGCATGGACTTGACTTTCTTTGTCACCTATTATGGAGGAAAACATAAAAAAATTAGATTCCTATTGTTTATGTTTTTATGTATTAAACCATTCATCAATTAAAAATGTATATCTCACCATCTAAAACAAGCAATATTTATTGAGATCAGGAATTATTTCTAGGTATTTATACACTGTTCCTTCGTAGGGAGTCATTCCTATTCGAGCAATTAGTTTAAAAAATTATCTACAGGAATGCTTTTTCCTAAGAATTTCTGTGTTCATCTTTGTCTACCCTTTGTATCAGAAAATAATAAGACAAATTATTATTTTGAATTTTTTCTAATGTTTAGAATGTGACAGGATCTAGCAGATCATTTTTTGTCTGCATAAATATATGATATATTTTTGGGAAGTACAACAAAGTTACATGATAGCAATCAGAACTCTTTAAAAACTATTGCCTTTCACTTCCCATTTTTCTCTTATTTTCCATATGCATTTGCTGCAGTCTCTTAACATTAGGCTGTTCTGTTTCATTGCAATAGTCTGTGGCTAAAAGGAATAAAATAATTTGTCTTAGTTTGGTTTGTGCTAGACTGTTAGCTTTTTCCTGCTAAATAAAAAGTGACTGTGTTTAATGATATATTAATGATATATGTGATCATGTTTCATGAAGTATCTGTGCATCAAAATCACACATATGCATATTCTGATTTAATACACATTGTAAGACAATAAAAATAAGAAGAAAAGGCCTTTTTTAATAGTGTTCAATTATCCAAGTTCGATTAACTTCTCAGTCTCATAACATCTCACTCCTTTTGGATAAACTCTTCTACTAAAATAATGCTGTACAACTGTAACATTTATGAAAATTCAGTTTGCAAATAATAAGCACAAAACTAGTCTGGCATGTTCAGGACTATACCCACTACTTAGCAATATAGTCCATTTACCCTTTCTTATTTTGCCTGAGAAAATTGAAACAGTACAAAGGTTCTGGATGTATTACTTTGATGCTAACAGCTTAGAGATGCATCAGTTATTTTACTTCAAAAACTTCTAAGGATAGAAAAATAAAGGAGAAAATAAGATTTTTATCACAGTTCATTCAGGTTTATTCAAACAATCCAGTTCAGTTTAATATTATTTTACTTCTGCTTTGTTTCTTTCTTCTGGGGCATTTTATTCTTGTATGTGTCTATTAAGAATTGCACCCAGTTCTGATCATCCTACTGGAATAAGGTGTATACTGGTAGAATAAAAAAGGAATGCAATTTTGGCCATTTCTATTGCCCCCTGTGGCCTCCAAGCCACCAAATCTGCTCTGGATGCACTCTTCATTTTGGCCATTTGAAGAAAATTTAAAGGAATAATGGTGGCTACAGGGAGAGAGAAGAATTTTTTTAAAAAATCACCTCTCCCTTTTTTCTAGGGGTGAATTAATTCCATCAGCAGAGTGATCACTGCAAGCGAACACAATAATAAGAAGACAATGTTCCTTTTTATGTTTTAGCCATGTCTTTCTCCAGAGTCTCTCGTACTCAACTAATCAGGCCAGACTGATCTGAGAGAGATGTCTTAACATTGCAAACAAACTCCATGCATTCAATATGTACAGAGTTATGGAACCAAGATAGTCTTCAAACATAGCACAGTAAAAGTCTTTTTCCTTCCCTGAAAAGCTTGCAAATTGTCCACTGTGCCATTCTGGACAGAGAATGCAACTTTGTTGTTAATGGCCCTCAAATCGATCTCGACTCTTGGCGACCCTATGGATGAGACATCTCCAAGACCCTCTGTCCTCCACTGCTCTGCTTAATTCCTGCAACCCCTTGATACCCGTGACCTCCTTAATAGAGTCCATCCATCTGGCATGTGGCCTTCCTCTCTTCCTACTTCCCTCCACCTTCCCCAGCATTAATGTTTTTTCCAAAAAGTCCTCTCTTCTCATGATGTGTCCAAAGTACGACAGCCTCAGTTTGGTCATCTTGGCTTCCAGGGAGGTTTCTGGCTTGATCTGTGTAGGACCCACTTGTTGGTCCTTTTGGCTGTCCATGGGATCCTCAGCACTTCTCCAGCACCACATCTCAAATGCATTGATTTTCTTCCTATCATCTTTCTTAACTGTCTAGTTCTCGCATCCATGCATGGTAATAGGAAAGACAGTGGCTTGTATGATTCTAACTTTTGTGCTAAGTTGTATGTCTTTGCATTTTAGAATCTTTTCTAGTTCTTTCATAGCCACCCTTCCCATTCTTAATCTTCTTCTGATTTCCTGGCTGCAGTCCTCATTTCTATCAACTAAGAATGCAGTCCCCATTTCTATCAATGTTTGATCCCAGGGATGGGAATTTTTTACTATTTCTATTTCTTCATTGTCTAGGTTGAACTTGTGAAGGTCATTGGTGGTCATTATAGAATGCAACTATTCTATATTTAAAATACAGTGTTTCATACAGATCCCGATTTCAAGTTTGAAACACTGTCACTGTACCACTTTATATGTAAACCATAAATTTGAAATGAATTAAGTCACAAACTTCAAAACTTCAAATATACAAAACTACATTTATAAAATCTATCTAAAAATACTATAAATAGATACAATGCCTACTCAGCTGAACAATTGTGTACAAGTTTTTTTAAAAACCAAGAAAATGGTATCTTGCTGTTCTAGAGGAAGCATTAAAGCAAGCTGCATAGATCAAGTGAAGTGACACAGAAGAGTAGAAAGTACCACCTCCATGTTGAAGAATCTTTATTTTAATGCTGTCCTACATAAAAGATTAAGCTTGAAAGCTAACAACTAGTGTATAAAGAAGAAATGCTCTAAACCAGCTCCTTTTCCTTGATTTTGCCCTACATCGCAGTTTCCATGCAGGGATTCTTTTTGTAGAAGAGAGCCTTCAAAAATGTGATTTCTCCACTTGCAATTTAAAATCATACACAGTACAGAATTCTTCTACTTTAGCTTACAATCTTATTTTTCATGGAAAATAATATAGAAATATTCTGAAACCATTCATAACTGAGCAGGGACTGGATGAAGCTCTGAGACCCAGAATATTATCCCAACACTGTACTTCAATTTTATTGTAATTTTAATAATTTGTAATTTTATTGTAATTTTAATAATTCTATTGTATTAATTTTATTTTTATCATTTTAATTTATTGTTTTTTGCTATGTTTTAATGTTGTATTATTCCCTTTTATTTCTGTACTCCCGCTTCGATCCGCAGGGAGAGGCGGGATATATAAATAAATTATATTATTATCATTACTATTACTATTACTGTTATTATTATTATTAGTTCTGGATGGCTACAGTAATATTATCTTCTTAAAAGTAACTTCAGGCAGCATACATGCAACATTCTCTATGAAGGTGTTTTGTCTACTGTTATCAAGCCACATTTTATACATGCCACAGAGTGCTGTTGGCCTCTCCCAAATCTTTGGAACAGGAGAGGTCTTCAAATATATGTACACATGATGGTAATAGCACTTTAAGCACCTTTACATATTATACCAAGTCATATACACATGATACACATGAAACAGTCTTTTCTATATATTATCTTTATGTATTCTTCTGAGCTGTGTAACAGAAAGTAATATCATCCCATTTGGTGAGACTTCAATCTTATTTTTGAGGCAGCAAAAAGCCGCACTTTCAGCTGCCATCACAGCTTTTTTGCACACTTTTGGTGCAGCGTGTGCGCACAGTGTGCCAAGAACATGTCCTAACGCCACACGCCGTGCGGAGTTGCCCCAACCCAACTCCACCCCCAGGCTGGCCCTTTCTGCCGGTCTGCATCGGCCCAATGTGGGCAAGCTGTGGCCATTCAGTTGTTGCTGAACTGTATGTAACTCTCAGCTTTTCTTACTGGGTATATAGGCTAAGGGTGATAGGAGTTGCAGTTGGCCAACACTTGGAGTGCTGCAATCTGGCAACTCCTGGTATAGACAAAAGCATCTGTTCCTTCTCCAAGTTTAGCATACCATAAAGGGAAAGAGCTAAACACATCCTGACTTGTTGCCTACCAGCATATTATGCTTTGTGGGTTTTAAATTTTTTCTTTTGTACTTTTTTAAAAGTTTACCCTTGTTAAATTTTTCTAAATTCTTTCAAAAGCAACAATTACTGCACGTATGATAATTCATTAGTAAATCAACCCATGTCCTTTGGTTAAGGTGGGCTTGAGGACTGGTATTCAAAATTTAGATACATTTCTTCTTAAGTAGAAGCACATCTTCACTTGATTCCATCAAAGAGAATATTTTCAAGATACACAGAAGAACATGAACTGTGAAATATAAACTTTTCATTTAAGAGAAGTTAAAATCACAGTAAAAAATAAAAGCCTAGCAACAAATTAGAAGAACAGAAGAAAAGAGAAAAAGCAAAAGAGAGAAAGAGAGAGAGAGACAGAGAGACCATAAGGATACGTATGTGTACATTCTTCTAAATTTTGTTGTGCCTTCTATTTAAAATCCTCAAGTAAATGTATGGTTAGCTCAAAGAGGGATGCATAGTTTTCACCACTTTACATTTTATCCTTTGAAAAATTATGCGGGTCTGTGGGGCTGTTAGACAAAAACCCAGAACTAGGCCTAAGGCTACCAAAAGATTTGAATACAGGCCTCCCTAATCTACATACTACATTAATCATTACACCAAATAAACTTTGAAAAAGAATGTAATAATCTTGCATAACTTTACTTTTTATTTTCAGATCAGAATTTTTAAAATATTCTGTAGAACACTGTTCTCATCAAGTGATCATTCTCCAAATAAAGGGGAGGCTTAGACTGCTCCCAGTTCCCATGCATTCAGGTTAATCTTATCTGGAACACCTGAATAAGGTTTATGTTGAACCTAATGTGTGACAATTGTGTTTTAAGAGGCTGCTGAATTACTTTTCATTTTTTTTAAAAAATTGAGTGACTATGCTTTTAAAAAAGCACAAAAGTAATCCAGAAACCTCCTAAAACCATACCTGAACATCACAAATTTGGTTTAACCTAAGCCTTATTTTGACATGCAAATAAGGTTAATTACATCTACCACCTACCTCCACTATTGCTCACTTCATTTGGAGAATGATAGTTTGAACAGGGCAGTGTCCTCTTCATGTCTCCACATGACTTGTGAACCCTGATTTTTCATCTCTAGTGTAGCATCTCCTTTTCAGATTGTCGTTCTTAAAACAGGCTGAGTCTCTCTTATCTGAAATATTTGGGACCAGAAGTGTTTCTAACTTCGGATGCTTTGTCTCCTTCTTCTGGGTTTCAAAATATTTGTGTATATGTAATGATATCTTGGAGATGGGACCCAAGTCTAAACATGAAATACATTTCTAATATACCATATACACATAGCTTGAAGATAATTTTATACATTATTTTTAATAATTTTGTGCATGAAACAAAGTTTGTGTACACTGAACTATCAGAAAGCAAAGATGCCACTATCTAAGCCACACACTGAAAAAGTTTTGGATTTTGGAGCATTTCTGATTTCAGATTTTTTTTAACTTTTATTAATTTACACACAAATAAATATTACATCTTATCATTAAGATACATTTCTATGAAAATAGTACTTCCATAGTTCTTCGAAAGTAAGCATGTCTCCATTATTATTACTTTAACTTATCTCTATTTAACCATTCCTTTTGTTACCATCTCTCCTACTTTCCCCCTCCAAACCATCACATACTAATTAAAATAAGACTTTTAGCCATAAATTCTCTAAATACACACATAATTCTTCAATAAACAGCTTCATAACCTCTGTTTTGGTTCTGCTTTGTATTGCTTTTGCCTTTTATTTCCATAATTCTTCTAAATATCTAACGGAGCCCATTCTTCCTCCAAATCCTCAGAATCTTTATTATTCAGTATCCTCATCAAACGGTCCATTTCTTTCATCTCAGTTAATTTCAAAAGCCATTCATCTAAAGTCGGCAATTCTTGCTTTTTCCACTTTTGCGCCAGTTGTATTCTTGCAGTTGTCACCATATAAAGAATAATCCTCCCATATTTCCTCTCAACAATTGGGTCTATTTTATTTGTCATATTTAACAAGTATAGTCTGATTTCAGATTTTTGGTTTTTGGATTAGGGATATTTAACTTGCATATGAAGAGCACTGAGGGAGAGAGAGCAAGGCTGAACTGTTACCTGTGCCATCTGTTCAGGTTAGCTATATACAGCTTAGGTCCAGGGTGTATGAAAGACCGTATGCACCCATATGAACCTGCTAGAGTTCTGAGATCTTCAGGGGAAGACTTTCTTTCAGCTCCACCGCCATCACAGGGTCACAGTGAGGATGCAGGAGAGAGAGCCTTCTCGGTGGCTGCTCCCACCCTCCGAAATGCCCTTCCACAGGAGGCTAGGCTGGCTCCCTCCTTGCTTTCCTTTCATCAGCAGGGAAAGATCTTTTTGTTTAAATAGGCTTTTAATGAGGAAGCAGGGGATCGTCTTACTGGAATGTTTTATTTATCTTTTAAAACTTTTGCATGTCTTTTAAATTATTTTGTACTGTTTTATGGGGTGAGTTTAATTGTTTTATCGTAAAAGATTTTTAATTGACTCTCTCTGGCAGCTGCCTTGGTTCACAGTCTGGGAGAAAGGTGGCATACAAATGAACGTTATTATTTTTATTATTTTATTTACTGATATCCTCCCTTTCTCCTAATCAATGTAGTGACCTACCGAGAAAATAAATAAAACACTACACCCAAAAAGAGATACAGTCTCAGATTTACCACAATTATTGAAGTCTGGGTTTCCATTTCCATGCCATCGAAAGATTATTTTTTTTAAAAGGCCCATCCTTTCTATCTATTTTGGGCAATTATTCCAAAAGGAATCAGTGTGTCTGACCAAGATTAATCACATAGCAACTTGAGGTTCATAATGATTTATCAAGTAGCACCTTCATATTCCTCAAGAAACAAATACACTACAGAATCTGTTCAGAACAGATTCGTAATTAATAGGAGATGAGGTGGGGATGGCATCTTATATGCTTGAAAATAAATCACAAAATAATGCTCAATATTTTTATCTGGATGATCACATTAATATTTCTAAAAATGATGTAGAAGCTTTGTGGATAAGAAGGACTAGGGAAGTCCATGTGTTCATATGCAGATAAAAAAAATGCAAAAAGGAGAGATAAATTAAAAGCACCCAAACTGTTCAGGCCCTTAAGATAAACAAATGTGTTCAATATAAGAAAAGAACCTGTTATTTGAAGACCAAAGGAAAAGCCCACTAAGATTTTCAAAGCAGTTTAACTAATAGAAAACAGCATACAAAAACTGCACTAATGGCTTTTTCTCCAGATACAATGAAGCTTCTTTTCCTTTATTTATCCAACTTTCATTAAGTTATCGGTACTCCATATGCCATAGCTCTTAGCCTTTTCAGATAAGAGCCCAAGCATCCTCCTACCTCCAGTCCTGTCACTGCATCTTACTGATACAAGAGATAAAGGCAACCTAGCCTCTCTGATAAGTGAAATCACAGCAAATTCACCTAACTAGCAGATTTTTATAAAATGGGGGAAAATAAAAAAATAAATAAAAAGCAGATTGCAACACATAGTTTAGATATTTGGTAATCAAGCTGTTTAAAATATGTTAAGTGATTTTAATTAAGGCATAAACATAATGTGTAGTTCCTCCTCCAATAAAATGATTCTACTGGCATATACTTAAGTGAGAGGTGAATTATATTCATGAGACATGACATGGTATCAGCAAACTGGGAAAATTGAAAATATAGGCTAATGTTTGTTGTTTTCTAAGAAAGAGAACTCCAACTCCTCTTGTTCAGCAATTATGACTGGAGAAAGAAAAAAACGAACAAAGTTCTGACTGCATATTTGTTTTTTCACAAGTACATATTATTTCTGCCACAGAATTTGCCCAACCAATATATGTCACACAGAATAATAACATCTGTTGATCAGGAAACAAAACAAACAAACAAACAAAAAACATTCAAATTGCTTATTTGTTCTGGATAGAATATAACATGACTATTTGTTATAAAACTCTGCTGAAAGCCAGCTTTTAAAAACATCTACAGTTGTCCATTCCGATTCGTGGGGGATTTGTTCCAGACACACACACCCAGTGAATCGAAAAAATTGCAAATATTGCAGGCCCATTGTTTTCAATGGCTGCACGCACAAGTGTGTGCACCATTTTATCCCTCCCTGCTTGCTGGTTCACAAAGGACAGAGACCACGGACTACAAGCCCGCAAATGGGGAGGGATGAGTGTACTCTAGAGTACCAACACCCTCTGACAAAATTCAGCCAAATTGCGACCTTCTGTTTCAAAATAAATTCTTGTTCTCATAGACATAAATAAAAGACTGTAAATGTGACAAGAGAATTACTGGCATGGTATTATCTTCTTGGCTTTGGTGACAACATAGACCATTAGCTCTGAAGGATGTATCATGTGTGCCATACATCTTGGTGGGATGTTACATCCTAAGCATGACCATAAAACTCTGAAGAATCTTGGGAAAAACACAATCACAGTGAACCAACTTCAGTAGAGAAATTGGGGGGGGGGGG
>CM034703.1:279445346-279458374 GCA_020142125.1 Phrynosoma platyrhinos
GAGCACAAGACATTCCAGATGTCTCAATTTATAAACACACTCCCTTTAGCTCCATTATATGAGCAGGAGCATAGGGTTCAGCTTGAAGAAGTTCACTGGAAAAGGGACCTTGTTCGCCATGAAGACTTTGATCAAATGACAACATGACTAGGAGGGACATAATTAATTTTAAATCATGTTAATGAAGATGCCAGATGTGAAGAATGCCCCTAATTCAGGACAGAATGGATTTGTGTGTGAAGAGTCAGTGTAGCTTTTGGCATTGGATGATGACTCTAAAGACCAGGATTCAAATCTCCACTCAGCCATGAAACCCACTGGGCAAGTCAAACTGTCTTAGCCTCGGAGGATGGCAAAGGCAAGCCCCTCTGGCCAAATATTGCCAAGAAAACCCCATGACAGGTTCATCTTAGGGTTGCCATAAGTCAGAAACTGCTTGAAGGCATGCAACAACATATGTTGCATAGCACATAGCACATAAGATTGCCATGCTACTCTAAGGTATGAAAAATAACCACAACAAATGCTCTTATCATACAGTGGGGTTTGGGATAATTCAAGAATCTACACCAAACCAGGCCTCTGAATCTGATGAATAAAGGAATATTGTAAATTAGCAATTGTATCACTATATTCATATTACCTACTGTACTGTACTGTACTGATAACAAATTTCTTTCTTACTGTACAGTATAAATGCCTCAGCTGTTATGGTTGTCTAATACCTGTTATGCTTACAGTCATCATTTCCAATGCTCATTAAGCAAGTGAGCACTTGAAAAATATGCAGAGGTTTATGTTGAAATAAAGAGCAGGTGTAATAAATATATCCCTTTAACACTGCCATACAGTGGGTACTCAAGGTGATGATTACATTAGATAAAACAACACAAATAATAATAGCAATAATAATAATAATAATAATAATAATAATAATAATAATAATAATAAATTATTTATTTATAGCCTGCCCAAACACAAGGAATCCAGGTGGGTTACAGCAATAAAAATACATAGAATACAATAAAATTCAAAATTAACTATTATATGTTTCCAGATTTAGTCACCAATAAACAATTTTAGCCACCAACATACAATACCACTTTACATATATTTTCCTATTTTTATTGCTTGTTTCAAGATGAAATGCCCATTTGGTTAAAATTTAGGTTGCGAAATTGGGAAATTTTAATAATTCATAGCCAGTTTTGGAATAGGTCGTCTGTTTTATAGCATCTCTCTTTTTGTCTTGTGTTGAATATGCAAGAGTGTGCATTTTAAATTTTTTCTTAAGAAATAAGAAAGAGCAGTGCACTCCTCCTCTGATGGTACTGGGAAGGGCAGTCGGTGCTAGGCTTGCCTTCAGAGGAATGGATAGACATTAGGGACTGGGTGTGATCCAGAGAAGTGTAGACATCCTTAGCAGCTGTTTTGAAGGACTCCCTCTTGCAGTTCCCAACACTAAGTATTACAGTGGTAAAAGAGGTTCATCTGACACAATACAGTCGGTCATCCATATCGACTGATTCTGCATCCATGGATTCAACCATCCATGGGTTGAAAATATTTTTTCAATTTTTTTAAAAAAAGTAGATTTGATTTTTCCATTTTACTCTGCTATTGTGAGCAGCTATGGATTTTTGTACCCATGGGGGGGTCCTGGAACCAAACCCCAAGAGATGCCAAGGGCCTAATGTAGCAGCCACTTGCTTAGAAGGAAACTTCCTTTTAGCAAGCACCCTTTGGTCAAAAGGTCCTTTTAAACAGTTCTTTCATCAAACCACTAAACTTACCCTCACCAAACCCTTAAACTTTGATGAATTGGCTTTAACCCTCATTAAAGACAAATGTGGTATATAAATTAAATGAATAAATAATAAAATAAATAAAATATGTTTCAGTTCAGCTTAAAAGGTGATTTGACAGCAGCATGCTAGCTACAGTGGCAGGCTGAGACAAATAAAAGTCATCATATAAATCAAATTAGCAAGTAGACAGCACATGTCTGAAGCACATTTATGGTCAAAGGAATACTCACTGTTGTCAGAACTCCCTTCCTACAGGACTCATTCATTTGCTGCATTTACAGAAGCAAAGATTTCCTAAGAAGTATAGTCTGTGTGCCTTTATTGAGTCTACTGATGTATTCTCACATAAAAACTATTTGTGGGTTCGCTGTGAACTCTCATTTCCATTCCACAACAAAATATATATTAGTGATTATATTAACCTGTATCTAGAGTGAGATAAACTATGAACCCCCAATTAACTGGATGATCTTTTCTTCCCTTCCATCTTGCTGGAGATTGTCCTCAAGATCCTGAGTAGATTATCAACACATTATAAACAAGCATAAGATGAACAATGGATGTGCACTAAGAAGACCTACTTTTTCTGAAAAGGTCTTCTACTATTTATTCCTAGATCATTAACTTGAAGTTTCCTACATTTGGTCTAGCAACATAGACTCTCTCACATTTCCCAATAAACAGACTTGAAATGTTTTCAAGAAATAATTACAAAATAGCCATAGGCAATAATGCTCTCCATAACAAAATTTGATGAAACACTGTAACAACAAGCTAGCTGAGAAATCCATAAGAATAAAATATTTGTGTTTAATTCCAATGAGAGACAGTAGCTGATGAAAATGCTTCTGTTAACAGAATCAAGAAGCAGGAGTTGCCCTCGCCCCCACTACAGTGCCCCCACACATCCCAAAAATCTGTTCCAAAAGACTGGGAAACCCACCAGCCCCAGTTTTTCAGCAGAGAATGTAAGAAAGGGGAAGAACGTTCTATTTTACTAGTGCTGGAGCACAGCTAGATTTAAGTCTTTAATCTATTTTTTTAAAAACCCACAAGAGAAGCAGTACCTCAGCAAAACTGGTAACCAGGGGTAGGCAACCTTTCCCCTTTAAGGGCCGAGGGACTTCAGCTCCCAGAATCCCAGGAGCTATTGGCCAACATGGGACTATTGGCTAACATGGCTGAAACTTCTGGGAGCTGAAGTCCCTTGGCCCTTAAAGGGGAAAGGTTGCCTACCCCTGCTGGTAACTACGGAATCCCCTTCAAAAATGTGAAGATTTCAAGCAATAATCCTAATTTCCATTTACTGTGAACCGCCTTTGCAGTCTGCTGGGCAATATATATACAGTTATCCCAGTGATGACACTCCTAAGGAAATCAAGGGAATAATCAAAGAAGAACTCCCTCAGCTATTTGATTTCAGGAGCTTATATTGACAACCATGTAGTGATTCACTACAAATGTTTAAAGCTGTTCAACCGTCTTTTTTATTTTAAAAATTAAGGTTGAACAGTTTATACATTTTGTAGTGAATCACTACATGACTGTCTGTATAAAGCCACTTGCCTCAAATAGTTGTGCACATTTTCTTATTGTGACCTTCATGTCTTCAGGAGTGTCAGTAGAAGGATAACTATTGGACCACACAGCAAAACAAGTTTTTTCATGTTTTACATCAGGTGTGTATTTTTCATTTGTTCATGTTTGATACCAGGCGCAATCGGACCTCAACATCCACATATTTTGTGTCCATGGATTCAGTCATCTACAGCTTGAAAATATTTCCCTCCCCTCCCCTCCCCACATAAAAAAATGCCAAAACCCCAAATCTTGATTTTGCCATTTTATATATGTTTTACTACTTCAATGTATATAATGGGACATGAGCATCCTTGGATTTTGATATTTGGGGTGATACTGTAACTGAACATCAAAGGATAACAATGGTCGACTGTATACGTTTTTCATATATATACCATATACAAGGAAAATTGTAAGCTGCTGTAAATTACAATAATTTTAATTTAAAGTTAGCATGAACTGGAAAGTTTTCTCAAGATTCACAAATACAAATACAATATAAGTACGGTATCTTTTTTTTCTTAGGATTTTCTGGCTAAACAACCTGAAATATCAGATGAGCCAGGTACATGCACATCTAAATCACTGCATATTCTTCCACTATAACATTTCACCAGATAGATACAGAATAAGGGAATTTCAGCCTGTTCTTCTGTAATTTATGTATTATAAATAAGCTTAACTTTTAATACCAATTAAACCTCCAGTTATTAAAACTGCTTTCAAGCCACATGGTTTTTTTTTTTCTTTCCGATTCTTTCAACTAGGAAAAAGCCAGGTAATAAAAGTTAAATGTGGGGAAATTCATTCTTCCAGTGAAATAAATGTTTTTTTTCCCCTGTTTTAACTCTAGACTTAGGTTTAGAACAATAGCAACACTTTCATCCCAAGACTTCAAAGTGTGCCACAAAACACTGTATCACAGTAAACAGAGGGCTGAGCAGTTTATAGAAGAACTTCCACAGGGAAGGATTGCCCTCCCCCTCTTTTAACAGGATATTTTTGTTTATTACAAATCTTTGAAAAGCATAAAAGAAGGGAAACTATATGCTTGAGAAGTAAAACTTTTTATGTGTAAGCAACATTTGGAGCTTTGTCAGGCGGATGGTTTCGGTAGAATGTGTGACATGTAGCCCAATGTGAGTAATATTATATCTCAAATAAAAATCAGCCCATGAATATACATAATCCAAAAGGTAATTCTCCCAATCTCTGAAATGTAATGGAGCTCCTCTAGATCACTGAGGCATGAATATTTACCGTATTCAGGCTTTACTGCTCTCGATCTGGGTTCAATTTTGCAAATTAAAATGAGAGCTGTGTGGATAGAGAGATTAAAGAGCATCCCAACGCTTGCCTGTTTCCTTGGTGTGGCAGCAGTGATCCGGTTACCCTTCTGTTAGGTTATTTCTTTTTTACTTAACAGAGTAGGTCAGAAGCAATTAAGAATGAGGAGTAGAGGTCACAATTAGTTCATAACCCTGCCATTAAAAAAACAAAACATTTAACACTCACAACCCTACCATCACCACCACAACCACACACAAAGGACGGGGGAAAGTATTTAAAATAATGTCTATACTGGAATATAGTATTATCAAGTGTTTTCACTTTTACTATAAAAGTATGGGGGGGAGAGAGAGCAGAGCAGTCTTCTTATACTAACTTTTTTCATATGAGGGGGGGGACACTACTGTTCCAAACCCAAAACATCATTTTGTTATTAAACAGCATTAACATGCCCAACTTAAAAGGGCCATGGAAAAAAGGAACAAACATAGGTAATTCTAAAACAACTCTGTCTTAGTTCATGACAGATATTTATATTTTTCTGTGGTAGTTGTTTGAAATAGAAGAAAAAACCTGGAACCTGTAATGTAAGATATAAAAATGATGCCTGAGACATATATACAGAGATACTGAAAATATCTGACTGATAAAAAGAATATGAATATGACTGATATAATAAATAAAAAAGAACATTCAGAAGCTTTTGTGGGTTTACACACCTTTGGATCTAAAAAGCCAAATTAGTTGTTAGATTATGTAATTTTAAAATTAGTGCGCACACACCATGTACCCACCCATTCTTCTTATCCCCAGTATAAGATATAAAAGTGATATATTTGCTATAAAAATATATGCAATAATGGTTCAGAGATTTCAGAATCCCCAAATAGCTGAAATTTTCCACTTTCAAATTCTGGAATATAAAAATAGACTAAGAAAAAAAGTTTGTATTCTTTAACACCTTAACAAATAGAAGAAGAAGAAGAATAGAGGCAGTTTTTGTAGCTTTGTAGCACCTTTACAAGGTACTACTGATGCAAATCAGATAAACCCATGGCTAACTAAATTACTGTTACAAACACATACTTGGGTTCATCTTGGTAACTTTGTGAAAGTACACTCACCCGGACGAAAATACTGAAATAAGGCTGGGGGAAGGTTAGGAAAAGGCATCTAAATGACCAACAGAAGTGACATAAGTCAAAATAAAACATTACTTGAGTAAGAAAACAAACATGATGAAACAGCATATGCCAGTTGATGAAATGCTGTATAACAAATTCACCACTTTTCAGCCTTCAAGTAGAATCCTGGTACCAAAGGGTTACTGTCATTTGAAAACCCTCACAGAAGTCTTAATAAACGTTTAATATTTTTCTTTCTACTTTCTTAAAGGCCCCAGATGTGTTCTTGCAGATCAAAAGAAGCTAACGTATAAAGTTAAACTAAATCAAGAGCTTTTGTTCCAAGGCATCGTTGCTGAACTAATTATTCCTGGATGTTGTTTAATGAAACAGTGGTGCCATATATTAAAACATTTAACAGGATGAGTTGTATGAGTTATAGGGAAGGACTGATCTTGGCTTATAAATTTAACCTTTTCTTCAAAAGAGATTAAACAAACGACTCAGAACTCCCTTGCACTAGCACTGGGAGACATAAAGTCAAGGCACTAATCTATATCAAAGCTGAAGTATATTGCTATTTATTTACCTTTTTCACGGCACTGCAACTGGGGGAGTGGACAGGCTCTCTAGACTTCTTCCCCTCTACCTCAAAATAAAAGCTTTACTTGGGCTTCTCATCATATTGCTATGTAATTAAATTTCTTTCAAAATATTCGGTTTTGAACCCAAGCCAAAATAACAGAACTCAAATGGAGCTATCATTGTGTACCAATATAATATTATATTATACTCCAATAAACCATTCCTGACAAATCCAAAAGATTTTTTTCCTGTTAATGGGTGTCTTGCTTTGAAAGCTGCTGTGACAGAAGGAAAGATACCTTTTAACCAACTAATTACTATTTCTCTCTTTATCTCATAATCAAATATGTTCAAGCCATGGGTTGTAATCAATGTTGATAAAGCCAGTATGGAACCTGATAATAATTACTTCCAATAGTATGAGAAAAATATGTTCCAGTTACTCCCCCCCCCCCTTTCTATACGATGAATTTGCATCATTCAGATATAATCTGAGCAGTAGTAGTCTCCTTCAGATTACAGTCATTCCTCCCCATTCATAGACTTTGAGTCCGCGGTCTCGGTCCTTCACAGACCGGCAAGCAGGGAGGGATAAAATGGAGTGCGTGCGGGGTACACACAAGAGCATGCAGCCATTCAACCCAATGGGGCTTGAATGTTTGTGATTTCTCGTTTTCTCAGGGGTCCAGCAGATAGTTCAAGAGCCTCCCAAACCGAAGTGGACTTCCTCTGAAAGCTTACAGAGCTGAATTTGTCACAACCTCAGTTTTGGAAAGGCAGACAGTTCAACGCCAACAATAGCAGCATTTTTATGAACACCCAGAGCAGGAGAGAGGGAGGAAGAACGGAGTGAGGGCAAGTGAATAACAGATATAGGCAATGGGCATGTTTTACAAGGGACTTTCCAATCACTGTACTTTGGAGGAAGAATTATAAATTTTGACAGTTGCTTCTCTTCTTAACACTACCACATTTCATTATTTTAAAAGCCTTATACTGCTCTTCAAGACCATAATTCCCTAGACCCTGTACTTAATCTTTTGAAACTTGGCAGTCTTTTGGCTTCTAGAAAATTCTATGTATGTGCCATTTTCATATAAATGTCCCCAAAAACAAGGGGAAGGGAAGCAAATCACTCTCAATTTCCCAATTCTTTCTGTGTGCACTACTACACCTTTCTTTATGGAACTTTGCAGAACTGTTATTTAGTGCCACCTGAATGCTATCTATAAGTTTCATGATGATGATCCAAAAGGAGATTAAGGGCCTAAGCAGACTGCCAGAAATAGTGCACATTAAATTGAGGCACTGCCCTGGCTCAGTGCTAGGGAATCATAGGAACTGTAATTTATTGTGGCACCAGAGCTCTCTGACAGAGAAGGCTCAGTGTCCCAGAAAATAATACAATTCCCATGACTCCCTAGCACTGAGCCAGGGCAGTGCCTCAATTTAATGTGCACTATTTCTGGCAGTCTGCTTAGGCCTTAAGTGAATTCTTTTCTGAATAACCTCAAAACAGACAGGCTCCTCTTGCACTGACCCCACTGCATCTATTTACATTTTGGCAAGCCTAATCCCCTCATAAGGAGTTTCTAAGCCTGCAAACCTATTCTAATTTTGCCAAGAAACAAACAAACAAAAGGTTATTGCCAATGAAAGGTCCAATACAAGTTAAAAAGTTAAAGGCGTGTAGCAGAAAATAGCCACACGTGTATTTGTCTGCAATTTGGCAGATGCATCCATCCTAAGGCCACTAAAATTGCAAATTTCACCAAGTTAAAGCAGAGAGCACAAAGGTCGCAGTTATATTTGTTTTGCCCTGATGGTAAATTGGAGGCATAAATCTTTATATTTGTGAGATCATTATACAGAAAACTCATGTTTGAGACCCAAGCTGAAGCAGACTGACTCTAAATCAGGCCAAATAAAAGGGGGATTTGGAAGTGCCAAATGAGGATCCAAACTAAATCTGGGGGTCCATATACATGTCTACTATGCATTACAAACTGATCAAGGAGGATTTGTTGCCACTAGTGGCTGAAGCTGCATCTATACTGCAGAATTAAGGCAGTTTATACACCACTTTAACTGTCACGGCTAGAGAATCCTGGGATTTGTAGTTTTGTGAGATATTTAGCCTTCTCTCTCAGAGAAACTGGACACCACAACAAACTAGAAATCTCACAACTCCACAGGATGGAGCCATGGAGGTTAAAGCTGTGTCAGACTGCATTAATTCTGCAGTGCAGATGCAGCCTGAGACACACATAGAATTCCAAGCCTACTATACACCACACAGTGGTCAAAATTAAAGCACATCATCCTAACTTAAAACAACATTCTTACACAGTTACCAGGATTCTACCCAATACTAAATGACCAGAATTCCACTCATGCCATAAGACTTGCTTTCCCTATACAGTGGGCCCTTGATATCTGCTGGAATTTGGTTTCAAGATCCCCTGTAGATAGCAAATCCATGGATGTTCATGTCCAATTAAATATAACGGCACAGTAAAATTGTGTCCCTTATACAAAATGGCAAAATCAAGGTTTGTTTTTTAGAATCTACATTTTAAAAAATATTTTCAAGCCATGAATTGTTGAATCCATGGATAAAAAAAAATCAGTGGATATAGCGGGCCAACTGTATTCCCCAAACCTGATGCCGAAGGGATCCCAACTCTCTACAGCAGATTTGGTGTGTGAGTGTAAGAAAAACAGACTCTACTTATGCATTACACAGTTGGATAGACCCTTATAGCCATACAAGTCCACAAAGCAATAACCTAGCCATTTCAATTTCAGCCTATCCCACTGACATGGCCTGACCCAACATTTGTAGCCTAATTAACAGATGTAAAAGTTGGAGCTCCATTTATTGATAACAGTAGCTGGTATTAACTCAAAATAAAAAGTTCACAAGGTCTTGACCGAACTATACCACAACAAGTGTGACAGCTGCTATGAATTTGCACACGTAGTCTTCCACACCTCTGTTGGGAGAAATTCACTTCCAAAAGCAGTGTAGCCCCTAAGATCATAAAAGTTCACTTAACAATGTCAAACTGTGTGGTTTTATAAAATCTGCACTTGTTTGCATAAGTCTTTATTGACTCATTGAAGTAGACCCATTATGATAGCTTGCCTTAAAACAGCATTAAGGTTTCTTTGTATGTAAAAATGCATATATATATAATAAGCATGGAGACTCATTAAACATGCAGAAGAAAAGCTGTCCAAGTTTAAAATTAGCCTGCACAGTAAAATAAACAGTTCAGTTTGCTTATTACATTCTGTTGCTGTTACTACAGCCGCATTTAAATGCTAGATGCTCAGCTCCCAACTATTATCTTTTAATATATCACCTACATGTCTAAACCTTTAAGCTATCATCTGGAAAAAACAAATTCTTCTATTTACATTTTTGTGGCTTTGGCAAATTTAAACTTCACTCTAACTAAGATACCAGTTAAGAAAGTGGGGTGGGGTGGGGGTGGAATTGACATTTACCTGAGTCCAAAAGCCCAAAGTGGCCCCCATCCCAGGCCATAAGTTCACTGTCATGAGAAAAAAAAGGAGCAACTCATTCCTCAGGATGCATTTTACAACTGTTTTTCCTTTGTAGCTTATATAGATCATCCAGATCCCATGAGATCCTCTAAAGGCAATCAGAAGCAATCTTAGAACAGAACCACCAACATTCTGGCCCAGGCCCTTCTCCAGAACATAGGAAAAAGTGTATAAGAAACTCTGGGAAAGAATGTGAGAGGGAATGGCCAAGGTCAGACATAATGCTAAATCCATGTACTAAAGCTTAATGAGCTGGAATAAGCCCCAGTGAGACTCATGTGCACGTGCTCTGCCCCTTATCTAGCATGGGTTGGAGGAAGATTTAGCAAGATTTAACTGTATTTTCACAGAAAGTTGGGTTGTTGCATAAGAAACAGAGATCATGGTTTATAACATTAAAAACTTTCTGGTGTGGACATTCTCAAACACCAATGACATATATAAGCAGGGGTCAATAACCTAAGGCCCGCGCGTGGCCCGCGGAGGCCTTGGGACCGGCCCATGGCCGGTTCTGCCGCTGCCGCCGCCACCCCACGCGTGAATGCGGGCGTCATTTTGGCATCCAAAATGGCACCCACGCTTGCGCATGCATGCACACAGTGGTGGGCGCCATTTTGGAGCGCCCAACAGCGCCGGCGTCATGTTCATGCAAGAGGGACGAGTGTGCAAAGGAAATATCCAGAAATAAAAGGAGCTTAAACAAAGAACACTAAAAAAAAGCTAAAAGTCAATCTTACAGTTTTTCAAAATATACAAGAAGCTTAAGGCAGGGCTGTGTTATAAGTTTACACAAGGCCTGGAAAACTGGTGTTTGGCACTCCATGCCAATGTGTTTTAGCAATTTATCATCCTGTGAAGCACAGCAGGTCACTAGTACTGGAATGCAATAATCAATGCCATATTTCAAACAATCTCATTTCAAAATAACCTTTCCTCTTCTTCTTCTTTTTAATTCGATGGTAAGAAACCACTTCAGAAAGTTTAAAGCTAGAAATATGTAGGAAATCTGAAGGATAAAACTGCAACCTTTCAGTTTCATCTCGACAACCAGGTCCATATAGTTAACATGTACAAGATAACCCCAAACTAGACCACATTTGTAACTGTAGACCTAGCAAGTAAATTCATTTTCAACTGAGTCTCTAAGTGATGCATCCATAACCAAGATATATTCCTTAGACAAAAAAACAAACAAACAAACAACCTCTTTATTTTTATAAAATAATATACAGTCACCCCTCCCTTCTCGTGGACCCACCCACCCCGCAAAAACAGAAAATCACAGATATTCAAGCCCCACTGGCTTGAATTAAGGGCATGCAGGCTCATGCTGTGGGCATACACACCACTTTGTCCCCCTCCATTCACCGCCCGCGAATGGGCGAGGAATGCAAACTTGAAGTCTGCAAAAATGGAGAGGCGACTGTATTATTGTTCATAGAGCTCACATTCATTTCCAACACCGATACTGCCCATTGCTATTTGGGGCCATTCAAATTTCCAAAAAAGATCAAGAATCCCACATTACAGAAATGAAGTGTGACAAAGAAATACACAATTTATGCAGTTATATGGAAGCATTAAGAGTGACCTCTAAAATTTAGGGTTACATTTACAGTGAACTTAAAGGCCTATGGGTACAGAGCTCCCATGAGATAAGGGCTTCTAGAAACAAAACTACTACTATGACTATGACTACTACTTCCTCCTCCTCCTCTTCTTCTGCCTTTCTCCCAAAATTGGGATTCAAAGGATCTTATAATAAAAAAAGAACTAAAACATATCAAAAGGTGATCATTAAAATAGAATTAAACTATTAAAATGCACTTTAAAAGATCAAATACTATTAAATAGATTTTTTAAAAAGCCTTTTAAAACAATTATATCTAAAACAGTTCAACACAGCCCATACTCTAAAAACTTTCTGTTTCAAAAACCTGCAGGAATAAAAAGGTCTTTGCCAGGTGATGGAAGAACAGCAAGGAGGCGAAGGGAGTTCCAACATCTAGTGGCAGCCATTTTGAAGGCTCTCTCTTACACCTCCACCAACTGTGCTTGTGATGGTGGTGGGACTGAGAGAAGTGCCTCTCCTGATGACCTCAGGACCCAGGCAAGCTCATGTAGGGAGGCAGGGTCTGCCAGATAGCCTGGACCTGAGTCATATAGGATTTTGTAGGCATAACCAGCACTTTGAAATGTACCTGAAAAGAAACTGGCAGTGGAGCTGTTTTAACAGGGGAGCAGTATGGTCGCTGTAACCTGCCTTGGTTAATACTCAAGCCACAGCTCTTTGCTGAAGTTTCAAAATATTCTTTTGAAGTCAGTTCCATGTAGACCACATTATAGTGGTCCAAATGGGATGGAATTAAGGCATGTACCATCATGGCCAGATCTGACATCTCAAAGAATGGGTGAAGTTGGCCCACAAACTTTAAATGTGCAAAAGCACTCCTGGCCACTGCAGAAATCTGGCTCTCCCAGTTCAAAGCTGAGTTCAAGGGTACCCCAAACTGTGAACCTGCATTTTCAGAGGGAGCGCAACACCATGTAATACAAGTTGAATCCCTATTCCCTGATCTGCCTCTATAAATTCATGCTGTAAAGGCTATACCAATACAGATGGAGAGAACTGTGCTATAAAGCAAGGAACATTCCAAGCCACTGCCTCCCAAGAATAGTTTTTTGGGGAAAAGAGGGGGCTTCGGGAGTTGGAAGAATTAGCAAAAATTGTTACTCTGCCCACTTCTTCGAATACAAGTTGAACTCTATTGAACGCAAGTCTGGACTTTTAAAAACTAAGTAATATAAGCTCCTTTCAAACACACACACACACACTCAATTATTTTTATGTTTAACTTTGATTCCTTCCCCCACACTTTTCCAATCTGCCAAAGATGAAGCTACAGCACAGCAGTAGAGGAACTAGTCCACTGGCAACTGTAAAAGAACTGGCAAATGTAATCTCGGAGCCACTGGCAATAATCTTTGAGAACTCCTGGAGAACAAGAGAACTGCCAGCAGACTGGAGGAGGGCAAACAATGTCCCCATCTTCAAAAAGGGGAAAAA
>CM034703.1:279461196-279496365 GCA_020142125.1 Phrynosoma platyrhinos
TTCCCAGGGTTAAAAAACCGTCTTATACGCCGGAAAATACGGTAATTAAAACTACAATCTAAACAATTTAAAAAAATTAAAAACACAATATGACACCCCAATTTTAGCCTCTAACAGTGTTCCTCGTCCATCCAAAAATGGGCCACGTGAGGAACAATTGCGGGTCAGAATACCCTAGGCTGGGATGATTAATCTGGAAAGGCCTGCCGGAAGAGATCCGTCTTGACAGCCTTTTTGAAGCTGTCTAATGATGTCCCAGAACCAAACTCCAGCGAATACCAAGAACCCATTATATTTACACATCAACTATGGATGGATGTAAGGTACTCAGACAGCTAACAAGGTTTGTTTCAGTCACTTTTCATATATTAGAGACAGAGAAAGGAGTTTTCACCAACTGGTATCTGCAACACTATTAACAGTTGTTAAATGATAATCTATTCCTATAGGATTTTACAGTAAGAAAGCCAGATAACTTATTCCTATTGTTTCATTTTAATTTCAACTGTTTGTAGGCGACCTTTAATAGTCCTAAGGAATTGTAGTATCCCAATGTTGCAGTTCAGAGAAAATTAATAAATAGGAAAATTTAGTCAAATTCCATATTGTGAACTGACTACATAAGGACAAATGCTAGAGTTCTCAGACAAACTTTTAGCTGACACCTTATAATGAATGTTATACAAAGCTATAGCAGGCTTTAAATCTAAGTGTAATATTTATCTCTCTCATTTATCATTAATAGACTTACATTTTTAATCCATCAGGAATAACAATAAATTGAGAAAAAGAACTTTATCTGTATTTTTATTATTTTCATATTTGCAAGGACCTCCATGGACTCAATGGCATAACTGCACTCTGTACGTGTATAACAGTAAGGGCTAGGGGTGTTTGGAAGGGTTTCTGAGATAAAAATTTTCAACTCTTAAAGAGTTGTTTCTCTGACCCTTAGCAAAAAGGAAAGTACTTTGTTAAATTGCAAACATTCAGCAGCAATATTTTTTTCCTACAAGTCTTTGGCTCCATCTGCTGACTTTTAATGCTAAAAATAATTGACAAAGCTTGGAAAAATAAGCACCTTAATTTGTCAAATAATTTCATTTAGTTACTTAACCAATAACAACAAAAGCTCAGAACAGAATTATCTGTAAGGACTGAAGTCACTATACTCAAAGAAATACTGAGAGGAGCAATTATCAGAAGACATTTAAATGGGAAAATTATACTTAGTGACCGTTACAGCACTCATGAATTTCCTGTGGTTGAACCAAGTTAAGGCTAAAGAAGAGCAAGGTGGAGAACAGAAATCTATATCTACTTATGTGATGTCTAGAAATACTGTACAACACATCTACTTATGTGACATCTAGAAATAATGACTGTATTTCTGTAAGTATTACATAGAGGTTTTGCACCATTATCACTACCTATGTCTATACTATTATCACCATCAATTATCACCACCAATGTATACTATTAGACATTGCTGGTGATAATGGTACAAACCCCCTATGCAATATTTACTACACAACTCTTCCTACTTAATCACACACACCCCTTTTTATTTTAATGTAGCAAAAGGTCTCAGTATGTGAGCTCTGCCCTGTCATTTCCACCTTTATCTGATTAAAGGCTTCAGTCCAGCAATCAGAGCTAAAGCTCTTCCTTGACACAAGACTGCTTTCACACACGAATTGTCCGTTTTAGATCCCGGTCCCATAAAGCATGTTGCATCTGGTTGTGTCATATTATTGACTTATTTAAACATGTTTATCCAACCCTCTATCTGTGGATCTCAAAGTGACATACCACAGAATCACTTTTATTTGGGATATAAATTGGGATGGAGTATTGAGAAAAAATGTGAACAACTGGTTTGAAAGAGTTATCATCTTACAATATGAGAAAATTTTTATAAGATGATGTAATGTTGGCACTTAAAAACCAAAAAGAAGGGTTATGCCAAAGGAATAAAACCAACAAAGCCCCACCCAACTTCAAAAACAATGGTATATGAAATATAGAAAGGATTAACTAAACCCTGGAGCAGAAAAGCCACTAAAATTACTAAAAGGGTAAAAATACCCCACTAAATCAAGAGCCAATAATGAAAATGTAATAAAAGGCACAAAAAATCAAGGGCCAAATTTATAAAAGAATAACAATGCCCATAAAAAACACACTGATAGTTCAAAAAAAGGCCAAATTACTAAAAGGGTAACATTTACCCCACTAAAGGATCTGCAAATGCAGAAAAAGGTAAAATGAAAATTCATAAACCAAGGCCAGGTCCTGTGATAAAGCAAAAAGCTATTGGAGACAAACACAAAAATTAATCTAATGTATATTTAAATTTAGAATTGGGTTAAGACCAGAGTTGTTTTTCTAGGGTATATCAAAGGAGAAAAATAAAGATATAAATTATAAAGTAATGCATTATATAATTATAGCAGCAACACTGTTGTATACCCAGAAAACCAGCTATCTTCCTATAGAAGATGAGTGGACTGTAAAAGTTATTGAGGTGACTGAGATGGACATATTAGCAACACTGATTAAAGAAAAATCATTAGATAATTTCTTAAAAGATTGAGGACTATTGTTTTATCTGAAGAAGAAAAAAGGGAAGGGAAGGGAAGGGAAGGGAAGGGAAGCCCTGGTGGTGCAGTGCTTAAATGCCGGTAATGCAGCCAAAAACATTGTGAGTTCGATCCTGCAGGACTCCAGGTTGACTCAGCCTTCCTTCCTTTCACAGGTTGGTAAAATGAATACTCAGCTTGTTGGGGGCAATTGGCTAACACTGGAGCTTTGAAGCAATTTTGTTTATTTTTTAGGTCAGAAGTAACATAAGTTAGCACTACTGAGAAAATACACATATTGAATATTAATATTCTTATGTTTGGGAAGTGGGAAGTCAATTATAGTTTGTAATTGTGTTAATTGGGTTTGTGTTTATTGCTTATTGTATCAATTGTTATAGTTTTATATAGGGGAAGGAGTTGGGGGTTGGGGAGTAATTTACTTTGAGTTACGTTTATAGATTAGTGCAGGGTTATGTTTTGTATACATTATGTATGTAAATGAGGTTTTTATTGTATGATCTATGCATGCTTTTTTGTTTTAAAATTTAATAACAAGATTAGAGAGGAATTTAACAATTTAAAAGAGTAACAGCAATTTAAAGAACTAAACCATATGAAACAATCTGATATATTAAAGCAAATTATTTTGAAACCAGTTTAAATTTTTAAAAACCAAGCACATATTCAAATCTGGATTAAATCAACTACCTCTAAAAGTGCTAGTAAAAAAGTTGTGCCTGAATGACATCAATATTGGTTCCAATCAGGTCTTGTAAGGGATGGTATTCCATAATTGAGATGCTATAGCATCCCTCCCACATCCTTCCACAATTCATTGCCTCTACTGATAAGACACAGGTTAGGGCCCCTTGAACAGACCACAGCTCTTGGGCAAGTGCTCCTTTTAAGTACTGAAGATGAGAAGAGATGCTTATAGGTTATCTGACCATCTGGCTGAGTCACATCATAGTCAAACCTATAAACTTGACCTGAGATTAGAAAACCTGAGATTAATTATGACCCTTCAGATGACTTCAGTTACCATTGTCATTCACTATTAGTTGTTCTGGCCAGACTGACAGGAGCTGCAGTTCAACAATATCTGGAAAGCCCAGCATTTCCTATCCCTGAACCAGGGATAGTTTTAAAATCAGAGTTTTAAAATTTTAACCAATAGCAATGTTTTACATTGCCTTGTTGACGAAAGCTCTTGATTTCCTGTAAATACTTTCAAAAGTACACTATAAATTCTGGAGTCAAATTCAAAAGTGTCTTTTTTATTATATTTGGCAGCTTGCTTTAGTTCAATGTCAAAATTATACTTGAGCATAACCACTAGGAAATTCATGTCTGGATGTCACTTTGTGTCTGCACTTGAATCAAAGAGGACAACTAGAGAGGACATTGCCCTGTTAACTCTGAAGACACTAGCAATACACTGGGAAATGATATGCTCTGGCTGGAACAGCAATACACTGGGAAATGATATGCTCTGGCTGGAATTTACAAGAAAATTTCTATTAGAGGTATAAAATCCCCCAAGACATTTCAAATCAGTTGTTATTTTGTCCTATTTCTGATTTACGGGGACCTTAAAGCAAACCTATCATGGGGGTTTCTTGGCAAGATTTGTTCAGAGGGGGTTTATCTGTCTTCTTCTGAGGCTGAGAGAGTGTGATTGCTCCTAAGTCACCCAGTGAGTTTCCATGGCAGGGTGGGAATTCAAACCCTGGTCTCCAGAATCATAATCCAACACCATTTTAAAAATGTAAGATGAATTATTTATTGGGGATTTCAGTTGTTACCATCAATAGCAGGAAGTACGGTAATATTCCATCTAACAAAAGTGCTGTTGTCACCTCCACCAGCACATCTTTGGGGCATCAGGAATGACTGGTGAAGGACTACCCCCCCCAAAAAAAACCTACTCATTTTTTATAGGAGTTGCATGGACCTTGAAAATGGCACAGGAACTTGCTATGAAGAATAAGTAAAATAGGTCTTGCCGCCTTCTCTAGGATTTATTTTTTTCTCACTTGATTGAGTAATTTGGTGATATCTGAACTACAGACATTTCTTTCACTTATCTGTTGATAGCCCACTATTCTCATTTTAATGCAAACATTTATAGCAATGTGATATACAGCTGATTGTGAAGGGGTTTCTTCCAGGTTTATATTTCTAAAATTCTCTTTCAAACAGTTTCACTTGGGGGAAAATTCCCATCCTCTCTGGGTAGCAAGATGAAAGAGATTTAAATATTGTGTGAAATGTTATGATGTAGTAATGACATTGTAACATAAAGTTATTTCTCTTCCCACTTTGCTTTAGTGCTCTTTCCGAAGTAAAAAATATCATAACACAACACAAAAACAGACATGTTTTATGATACAACCATAAAAGTTATTATTTCTGTAGTATCAGTGCATCTCACCAATATTAAAATGCTTAAATCACATACCAACTTGTCAAGTAGAATCCGTTCACATTTTACAATGAGAATACTACAAGACAAGAAATAAAAGACTTATCCTAAATTGAATTAGGAAACTTCAGAGCCAACACAACTGGGAAATAAATATGGAGATCTACTGAGGGCAAGCCACGTAAAACAAAACATTATTTTATTGTTTCAATTAATGATTCTAACTCTCTTTCTTTCTTTTTTTAACCTCTCTTCTTAGGGGCTCCAGGACTTCTGTTCCTGCTGTGTTTGGTGTCCCCCTCACTCACCTTTGGTACTTTCATGTCTATTATTTTTATGCTATGAGTATATCTTACAATTTTCCCAAGACTGTTTTTTTTTTCTTCACTCAATATCTACCAATCTTACAACTGTCTCTTTTTAAAGGTCTTTAAATAAAATTTAAATCTGACCTCTTCATGTGAAGCCCTAGATAAACTTCCTTTTTCTCTCTCTTTTTGATCTGTATGTCCTTCTTCATAAATTGGTAATGTGGGTGCTCCCTTTGACAAACCTTAAAGCTAAAATCCTTTTCATTACCACCTGTTAAACATCTCTTTTGCTCTCATTCTTTCCTTTTGATAGCAGATAAGTGTTACACAGACTAACTTGATAATGATGTTGCTTTTTTATCTCATTTGTATTTCTTTTAATTGGTAAGCAGCTTTATATCCCAATTTTGGGAGGAAAGCAGGATATAAATAAATGTACTACTACTACTACTACTACTACTATTACTACTACTACTAAATAATAATAATAATACTAACTAATAATACTAATACTAATAATACTACTGAAGACAGAAGAAATACACAAATTCAATCTAGATGACGAAATTGAAATAGTCAAAGAATTCCCATATCTAGGGACCAGAATGGAGACTGAAGTCAAGAAATAGGAAGACTAGGAATGGGAAGGGCAGCTATGAAAGAACTGGAAAAGATCCTGAAGAGCAAAGACATACAACTGAGCACTAAAGTCAAAATTGTCCAGGCCGCTGTATTCCCAATGACCATGTACGGATGTAAAAGCTGGACAGTGAAGGAAGCAGACAAAGAAAATCAACTCATTTGAACTGTGGTACTGAAGAAGAGTACTTAGGATACCATGGACAGCCAAGACAAAGAAATGGGTTATTGAACAGATCAGATCAAGGCTCTCCTTGGAAGCTAAGATGATCAAGTTGGGACTATAATACTTTGGCCACATGATGAGAAGGCACAGATCACAAGAAAAAACAACAATGCTAGGAAAGCTAGAGGATAGAAGAGAGTAAGACCACAGACCAGATGGATAGATTCAGTCAGGGGGGTTATGGGCAAGGGCTTGTAGGATATGGGTAGGGCAGTAGAGGATAGAGATTCTTGGAGACGTCTCATCAGGGTCATCATGAGTCAGAACCAACTCGAAGGCAGCTAACAACAACAATACTACTACTAACAATAATGATCATCTCTCTAACCATTTTATCTTTTCAAATCTCCAGCTAATTTGACTTCTCTTGCTTTCAGTCTTATTCCTGTTTCTCCTCTCAGTTTTCTTCTAAACTACATTCAATTTTGCTAGAGTTTGTCAAACCTTTCCTGCTAGTTTATGTAAGCCTTCATCCTCTTACGCCACTTTATCTTCCACCTCTCTTATATCATTGTATGCCTTCTCCTTCTTAGGTTTTTTAAAAATGTTTAGTGATTCATTGAGTTCTCTCTAAATAACCCCTTCACAATTCAAAAAAAACCCCAAGAAATTAAAGAGTTTTAATAGTTGGCTATCTCAAACAGCTCCTTGGTTTAAAAAAAAAAAGCAAGAAAAAAAGTTCTGAATTAATGCAGCTATGATGA
Organism: Phrynosoma platyrhinos; assembly: GCA_020142125.1. NCBI lineage: Eukaryota > Metazoa > Chordata > Lepidosauria > Squamata > Phrynosomatidae > Phrynosoma > Phrynosoma platyrhinos. Next base: position 279,468,087 of record CM034703.1, read on the forward strand.
AGCATAACGCAAGTGAGCAGATAAATACTATAACATAATTATGACTTTTTGAAATGACTATGTAAAATCCACAATATTTACCATTTCTAAAGCACTTTCAAAACAAACCTCTCTATAGGCTGTATATGTACACCTGTAATCAACTAGACCACTGGTTTTCAACTTAATGGGGCATGTCTTGACTTTACCTAAGTTGTATTAGTAGTACCACTGTCCTTTTCTTTTGACTGTTAGTTTAAAAAAACACTAAGAGTAAAGGAGAATAATCAGATGCAAAGAAGAAGGGGACTGTGCCTCTTAAGGCTTATGCAGCAGAGAATTCAGCAGGTACAGCTTTTCTAATTACAGTTGGCCCTCCATATCTACAGATTTTGCATCCATGGATTCAACCATCCATTGATGCAAAATATTAAAAAACAAAAATTCCAAAAAGCAAACCTTGATTTTGCCATTTTATATAAAGTACACCATTTTATTACCACACTGTATATAATGGGACTTGATCATCTATGGATTTTGGTATCCCCAGTGGATACCAAGGACCCACTGTACTTCATGGTGAGCTGCACCAACAAAAATTTCATAGAACCATAGAGCTGGAAGGCACCACAAGAGCTACCTAGTCTAACCCCCTGCCATGCAAGATTACACAATGAAAGTACTCTTGAAAAATGTCCGTCTAATTTCTGTTTCTGGATCTCCGAAGAAGGAGATTCCATCACCTTCCAAGGCAATCTATTCCACTGTCGAAGATCTCTTACAATAAAGAGGCTCTTCATAATGTTTCAGTAGAATCTTTCTTGTCATTTGAATCTATAGATCCATATATCTGTGTCCTAGTCTCAGGAGCAGCTGAAAGCAAGCTTTTTTTCATTTTCTACATGACAACCCTTCAGATATTTAAAAATGGTTATCATGTCACCTTTCAGTCTTCTCTTTTCCAAACTAAACATTCCCAGCTCCCTGTTCCTCATAAAGCTTAGTTTCCAGATGTTTGATCATCTTGATCGCCCTTCTCTGGACACATTCCAGCTTAACAATATCCTACTTCAACTTTGGCCCCCAGAACTGGGCACACTATTCCAGAGGAGATCTGATCAAAGCAGAATAGATTGGCATTACTACCTCCACTACTACCTCCCTTGATGAGGACAATATACTGATGTTGGTGCAACTTAAAATTGCTTTTTTTGCCTCTGTGCTACACTGATGATTCATATTTAGATTGTGATCTACTAAGACACTGAAATCCTTTTCACAGATGTCACCAATCCTATATGTGTGCATGATATTTTTTCCTGCTGAGATGCATCTTACATTTACCTTTATTGAAGTTCATTTTGTTATTTTTGGACCAGCTCAATGTCAATATAATTTTGAATTCTGAACCTGTCCTCTGGGGTATTAGTTACACCACCACCCCCATCTTGGGGTCAATGTTAAATTTGTTAAGTATGCCTTCTGTTTCATCATCCATCATTTCTAAAGATGTTGAAAAACACCAGGCTCAGGACCAAACCCTGAGGCACCCCACTAGTCACTTCTCTCCAGGATGAAGAGAAACCATGGGTGAGCACTCTCTGCATTCAATCAATCAAACAAGTACAAATTCACCTAACAGTAGCACTGCCTAGCCAACAGTTCATCAGCTTGCTTGCAAGAATATCAAGGGGGGACACTGTCAAAATGAAGGTATATTACATCCACAGCACTCCCTGATCTACCAAGCTTGTAACTGTTGAAAAGGATGTTTAGTTTGGCGGAAACATCAGCTAGTAAAAAGAGCTGCAGCCAGACTGTTAACTGGAGCAGCTTACAGATAATATACTATGCTCCTGTATGTAGAGAGATTTTGTAGCACCGTGGAGACTAACTGGAAAAAAAGAACTTGGCTGCATGAGCCTTAGTAGACTTAAGTTAGTTTCCTCAGATGTATTTCGTGGATTGGAAAGCCAGGGAAAGACCGTTATATGTGCCATTAGTTTGTGAGAATGTCAATTCAAATTCAAAATCGTTTGTGTATGGCTATATCTTTGAATTCTAATACTATGCCCCTGTTGAAACAGCTTCACTGGTTGCTGTTTTTGTTTCTGAGCACAATTCAAAGTTCTGGTAATAATAATAATAATAATAATAATAATAATAATAATAATAATAATAATAAATATTTTTATTCCACCCCATGCATAACGCAACCGGGGTGGCTTACAACTTTAAAATATACATCTATATCCCACAATCCCACCCACCCCTTAAAATACAATTAAATAATGACAATTTAAAACACATTTAAAATAGTAACACAAAAACAAAGAATCAAATTAACAATAGCTATAGCCGAATCAGGGATGAGCAGGATGGCTGTCTTTTAATGGCCGGGATATCTATTCGTGAAATGCCTGCCAGAAGAGATTCGTCTTAACAGCCTTTATAAAGCTGTCTAAGGTGGTAATATGATGGATCTCATCTGGTAGGCAGTAGCCGAAAAGGTCCTCTGGGTGGTTGCAGACAATGTAGTTTTTATCAGCTGCAACAAATTCCTCCCAGAAGACTCAAGTGTGCAGGGCGGATTATACAGGAGGAGGCAGTCCCAAAGATAGGTTGGACCTAAGCCATTTAGGGCTTTAAAGGTGATAACCAACACCTTGTACTGGGCCTGAAAACTAATGGGCAGCCAGTGAAGTGATCTCAGAATCGGTGTTATATGGTCTCTTCTCGTTGTTCCTGAGACCAACCTGGCTGCCATATTCTGTACTAGTTGAAGTTTCCGGATCATGTACAAGGATAGCCCCATGTAGAGCGCATTACAGAAATCAAGACGAGAGGTTACCAAAGCATGCACCACAGTTTCAAGGTCCCTAACTTCAAGGAAAGGGCACAGCTGGCGTATCAGCCGAAGCTGATAACAGGCACTCCTGACCATCACATTCACCTGATTTATCATCTGAAGTGACAGGTCCAGGAGCACCCCCAGACTGCGAACACAGTCCTTGAAGGAGAGTGTGATCTCATCCAAGACTGGAAGTTGCAACCCAATACCTGGGCTCGGAAACGCTACTGTAAGTACCTCCGTTTTGTCTGGATTCAGTCTCAATCTGTTTTTCCTCATCCAGTCCATTACTGCCTTAAGACAGTATAGTTTATGAGCTATAAAGCCCTATATGGCTCAGGTCCAGGCTTTCTGGCAGACCACATCTCCCTGTATGAGTTGCCCTAGGCTCTGAGATTATCAGGAGAAGCCCTTCTTTCAGTCATACCACCATCGCAAGCACAGTTGGTGGGGATGCAAGAGAGGGCCTTCTCAATGGTTATGCCTAGACTCTAGAATTCCCTTCCCAGCAATGCCAGAATGGCCCCCATGCCCCCTCTTTGTTGCCCTTCCATTGGCAGACTATAACCTTTTTATTCAGACAGGCTTTTAAAACAAGGTTTTTAAAGAATGGACTTGGGGTGCTTTGTTGTTTAGACTACACTTGTTTTAAGAGCTTTTTATCTTTTTAATTGCATTTTAGTCTTTTAACTTGGGGGTGAATAGTTTTAATACTGTAAATAGTTTAATTCTGTTTTAAGGTCCACTTTATGTATATTTTTAATTGCATTGTTCTTCTAAATTGTGAGCTTCAGGTCCCAGTTTTGGAGGGAAAGAGGCATACAAATAAGAGGGGGAGGAGGAGGAGGAGCCGGGAAGTGCTGACCTAGCAATCATTCTTACTCATCACAGGCATTCTGGTGATCAGCAAAGTGGAAATCTTCATTTGCCAACATTCTTGTGATATGAGAACATTATAAATGCTCTCTTAAATCAGATCTGGACTTGGCCAGCACTCAGATTTCAATAGTACACCAACTGCACATCCATGATCCAGACATGCCTCATTATAGTATCTCATTCCTATAAACCAGTATTCAGAAACACACTCCCCCTAAACACTGGGGGGCTAATTTAGCAGCTAACTTGTAGCCACTGCTGAGCCAAACTTCAGGGCTGCCACTAGGTTTAGGTACATCTTAAATACGCTGCCACCGATGGATCTCACTCATCATCAAGCTCCTGACGTTCATCAGGTCCTCAGGACACAACCAAGCATATCACTAAAGAGGGACCCCACATTGCTACCTAAGTTTGTGCCCCATCCTATCCCATGATCATCACATGACATGGAATATAAAGCAGCTATGTTGCATGGGACCTCTTTCAGTACTGTTTAATTTTAAAGGACAGAAACTCAAAAGGACTGAAGGAAGTACCAGTCGATTCTGCTCCCTGGGAACTTGACAGCATTGCATAATGTTGTTCACTGGAAGGAAAACACTAGACACTGGACTTTGGCACTTGCAGAACCCTATTTCATGTGTATTCCTGAAGGCTGACTGCTCTCTCTCCATGGTTACATTTTATGTGTAGATGGTATGGTGTTTGCCAGGCTTTGGGACTGGTTTTATCTCCTGCCTCCCTCCCTCTATCTGTATTTTTAAATATTCTCTTGGCAGTCTTCAATGTTTGGTATTGTTCATTTTTAATGGATTCTTTATCTATCATTTTGCTTTTTTCATTGTGGTTTATAAGTCCCTTTGGAGTCCCTTCAGGTTTGAAAGGATATAAACATTTTAATTAACACAAAAATAACTTCAGAGCTAGTTTTGCCTTCCCATTAGGGAAAAATAGTTGCCACTCCAAATTTATATATTTTTCATAACTTTTTTTTTTTTGTATCAACTGACCTTCTATTTTTATATCATTTTTAAAAAATAAGGCTAGGTATCAGGATTATGGTTCAATATAAGTGTTATAGCTATAGTTCAAAAATGCAGTTTTCAATAACAAATGATATTAGGACGTAAAGAGGATCACATAGAAACATCTTTGCTCAGAGATAGGAAAATTAGTAGAAAAGGGCCAATGCATTTTCAGTTAATCATTATTACACTTAAAAAGAACAATTTTTTCAAGGGTCATCTATGCCCTCACACAATAGGGTTTTGCATCTGTGCAGAGATTCCATTTGGAAAGCTGAGCAGATTGGCAAGAAGCCCTGCCTCCTCCCATGTATTGAGCATGCCCAGTCCCATCAATCTAGCTCCTCCTTCAGTTTGAGTCCACTGCAAAAACAAAAAATAAAAAAATCAGCAGGAACCTGACTGTGGAGAGGTAGGACAGGTTTGTGCGAGGGCACAGATGACCAACTGAAGAACCACAGTTACAGGTAAGCAACCTGTTCTTTTTCTTCGTGGTCTCTGTGCCTCACACAAAAGGGTGAGTAAAAAGCTTGCCTGTGGCAAGTGGGAAGGTCACTGTAGAATAGAAGAAAGAACAGCACGACCAAAACTGGCATTCCAATGAGACCTGGAATCAAGCTGGTAGTTCCAGACAAACGTGGAAGGCTGAGACCATGTAGATGCCTTGCAGACATCAGGCAGGGGGATGCCTCTAAGGAAGGCAACAGATTAGGAGACGGCCCTGGTTGAGTGTGGGAGCACACCAACAGGAGGAGGGCATTTGACAAGTTCATATGCCAGCAAAATAGTCTGGGCAATCCACTTGGCAAACCTTTGAGAAAAAAGAGAGTGGCCTTTCTTAGGGCCACCACAACAACTTGTTGGCCAAGCTGAATTCAGCAGAACGTTGAACATAAAATGCCAAGGCACAGCGAACAACAAGAGTGTGCATAGTCTTTTCCAGAGGTGTAGAAGGACCTCAACCTGAAGTCCTAGAGCCTGAGCCATTCCTCTGAATGACATCCAAAAAGAGTTGAACATCTTCATTTGTAGATTGGGGAGCAATACCCTGAACTTCCTTCTGAGGTGATGCAATAAGAGGAGAAGGTGAGCCCAGTGAAAGTTCGGTGTCATAAGCCAACTCTTCCGTAGATTGCTGAGGCATGGTGGGAGTAGCAAGTTGAGGAGCCTGTGTGGTAGTAGGAACAGACATAACTTGAGGTTTTGACACCGAGGAAACAATCAATGTTGTGAGTGGGATCTGAGCTGCTGGTATCGAAATTTGAACTGGAGATGCTAGTAGGTGAGACACTGTAGCAGTAGTGCAAGGCAATGGTGAAGGCACTCTGATAAAATGGTAGTCAAGTCTAGATTCAAACTGAGATTGATCAACATCATGTGGCGATCGAGAATGAGAATGGGAATGAGCCCAATATTGAGAGGGAGAATGGTAGTATAGGCCCCTATGGTAATAGCAATCTCTGTAAAATGGAGAGTAGGACCGATAAGAGAATAGGCATTCTCTCCAATATTCCTCAGCTCGATATCGATCAATATACGATGCTGAAGTGTAAGGAGAATCTTGATAGTAGATCCTCGAAGATGACACCAACAATTCAACCTGTCTTCTTGATGGAGACAGAGGGCAATGAGATTGAGCCGGAGACACCTCACGGTTTCAAGATGCCGAAGGCGAGAATGAAAGCCTGTCAGCTCTAGATGGAGAGGCAAAATATCTGCGATGGCACCGAAGCAGGTGGCAGCGGAGAGACCATCGGCAACAAAGATGGAGTGGGTAGCAAAGCCGGTGGCACAGTAGCACTCAGAGATGCCGAGGTCAAAATTACCAATGTCAAGTCTGTAAGAGTGACCAAGATGGGGGGCTGAGATGCTGGTGTTGGTGTCGAGGCCAGTAGCAGAAAGGCCATAGTAGTCTCTTAAACAATTGCTGCAGTCGAGACTGGCGTCGAGGCCGGAAAGACATTGAAGCTGAAGATGGCTCCGCAGTCGTGGATGGAACAAAGGCCTTAGACTTGTGCTTAGCATTTTCAGCATGTGGGTCACTGGAAGAGGCAGACCTTTTCTTGGCCTTGTGAGGTTGTTTCTCCTGGGAGGCAGGAGGGACCTCCTGTAGTAGTAATAATAATAATAATAAAACTTTATTTATACCCCGCCTTTAGCCTAGACTCTCAAGGCGGCTTACAATTAAAAGAATACACCCATACAATCAACAACAAATACCCCCCCTTAAAATATATTAAATCAATATACAGATTAAAATCTTGTATACAATAAAACATTAAACATCTAACATAAATGGACAGCGGCACTGTAGACATCTCAGAAGGAGCTATCTAGTGGAGGGGAGGGGGGAGAATGTGTTATTGTGGGAATGCCTGCTGGAAGAGATCCATCTTGATGGCTTTTTTAAAGCCATCTAAGTTGGTTATTTGGTGGATCTCTACTGGCAGGGCATTCCATAGTCTGGGGGCTGTGGCAGAAAAGGTCCTCCGGGAGGTTGTTGCCAGCCTAGTTCTTATTGGTTGAAGCAACTTCCTCCCAGAGGACCTGAGGGCGCGGGGCGGATTATATGGAGATAGGTGATTCCCTAGGTAAGATGGGCCCAGGCCATGTAGGGCTTTAAAGCTCAATACCAACACCTTATACTGCGCCCGGAAACTAATTGGAAGCTAATGAAATGATTTCAAGATGGGAGTAATATGATCACATTTCGATGTTCCGGTGATCAGTCTGGCTGCCATGTTTTGCACTAATTGCAGTTTCTGAGTTAGGTATAAGGGTAGCCCCATGTAGAGTGCATTACAGAAGTCGAGTCGTGAGGTTACCAGGAGGCTATAGTGAAGGAGACTGGCCAGCAGATGGCCCAGCAACTTCCTCAGACATAGAGGAAACCAGCTCTAAAGTGCTCAGTGTTGAGTGCCTTGGTGTCGAAGGAGACGCTGTCAATATCAAGACTTTCGGGTCGGAGAAGTTGATGTCAACACAGAAGATGATGCTAGAGGTGCTGACTTTCTGGAGAGTTTCAGGGTCCGTGGAAATATTGAAATGGGCACCAAAGCCAATGGATCTGTTTGAGAAGATGACTTTTCAGCAACAGAAAGGGAGCATTCCCAACCCCCCCCCAAAAAAATTAGGCGTTGGGCCCTGCTGCAAAGGGCCGTGTTGGTAAAGGAGCAGCAGATGGAGCAGCATTCAATAATGAGGCCCTCACCTAAACAAAAAAAGGCATTCAGAATGTCCATCGGTGAGGGGCACTTTTCTATTACAAGAAACACAGAACTTGAACAAAACGTTGGAGGCCATAAGAGGCCTAAAAGCAAGGCACCCACCTGGGCAGAAATACAAGCAAAATCTCACTTCCAAGCTCTGCAAGGGCTATGCTCACAAAGGGGAAAAACACAGAAAGGATCAATCCACCGTACACGAGAGGACTCAAACTGGAGAGCAATCCGAAAGCAGCTTTTCTTGCAGCGGACAAAAGAGAACAGAAGGAGGACCTAGACTAGAGGAACTGGGCATGCTAAGTACATGGGAGGAGGTGGGGCTTCCTGCCAATTTGCTGAGTTTTCAGCTTTCCGAATGGAGTCTTCATGCAGGCGCAAAACCCTATTATGTGAGGCACAGAGACCACGAAGAAGAACAACTACATTTACAGTTGGCCCTCCATGTTTGCAGCTGTAACTTCTGAAGATTTCATTATTTGAAAATTTCATTATGTTATCTCTAGGAATCTGTAGGAATGTCAGAGCATGACTCTGCCGGAAGTTGACCCGACAATGAACAGAATGAAGAGACCATGAAGAAGGAATTCCCCATTCCTATTTTAAGGTTTGGAGGAGAGAAAACAGCTACATACATTTTGGAAATCCCACATTTCTCCCCCCCCACCACGATAAATCAACTTCTCTTGCTCTCTTTTCATCTTCCTTTCTTATCACTATATTCCTTACCCTCACCCCATTTTTAGTTTACTGATTCCCACATAGATGCCTTAATACAATTCATCCCACAGAAACTACACTTGGAACATCTGACCTAAATATTGAAGAACTAACAAAAAATAAGTAGCACCTTTACAAAAGTCCAAGAAAACTAGGCTTTGAGTAAAGAACCATTTAAAAATTGGTTGCTTCCTTAACACTGATTCTCCATTTAATTAATTAATAACTGGAATTAAGTTAATGTTGAAATTCCACCTTAAGTTAAAAATAAGTTTAATTAAGTTGTCTCTTTTTATTGGAAATTTCCAACTTAATTTCCAACTTTTAAAATATGCAATAGTTTAATATGTCTTTGGGTGGTTAAATTATTTTATTGTTTTAAATTTTATTGTGTTACAGTTCTACATTTCAGATGCTAAAACCAACCATTAACAATAACATTCTCCACAGCAATGTGCCATTTATATCTCAGTTTTTAAATATTCTGTGGAAGAATATTAGCACTATTAATATCAAGTGATAATTTCTGCAAAAGTTTGTATCACAGCTACAAAGATCAAAAAGGCGCCATTTAAAACTACAAGCAGATACACTGGGTGGGAATTGTGAGGTCTTCAAAATGTTGTCAGATTGCAAGTCCCAGCAGCCCAAGTCTGCACAATCAGTGCAAAGGGATGTGATCAGTTGCAATCAAACAATAACTGGTTGGCTGCACAATTCCTCCCCCTGTCCTACAGTAAAGGATGCCAAAAATTGAAACAATTATTACGAACCTATAAACTGTCTTTACACAAATAAAACATAAAATTAAACTATATATTCAGCTTTTCCCCCCCAAAAATATCCAATTCTCATATAATTTTGAAAGTGATTTTAAAAACGTTTCCTATTTTTGCTAAGTTTAAAGAATGATATTTTATTTTCCTACAAAACTCTCCCCTGCAAGTGCTGATGGTGAATATTCTCCCTATATTCTCCACCTGTTCAAATTCTCTTGATATGCTGTCAAGATATGCTCAAATTCCAATGACGTTTGTTTCAATATTTCAGGTACTACATGGGATATTGGCAGTATTTGATACTTTGCATACAGAGATATGTAGCATTTTGCAGTATTTGATAAAGCACACACACGGATGATATCTGACAAAAGACTGCTTATAAAATTTAATATTTGAAATGTACCAAACAATAAAGAGGTATTACCAAGTTAAAACACTAGCATTTTAATTTTGAAGTGAACATTTCATATTCAAAGTACACATTTAAATTTCAGATTCAGGATTACTCAAACTTTCAGTAGCAAGCACAAACTTACATTCATTTTACTTGTACTAATAGCATACTTAGAGGAGTAATACTGGTTTCCGATTTATCTCGCTTATTATTGCATTAATCATGAACAGTTAGATCTTGTGACATTTCTACACAATTAATATTGCCAATTTTAGATGAATTACAACACCTACACCTCTCAGGACTAGTTAAGATTCAAAGAATTACCTAACCAGCTACCTGTATTCAAGTGGGCTTCTAGACATGTTTCTTGCATCGAGAGTCTCACATACCACACAGAAAACTGCTGTTAAAATATAGGGAATTAAAAAGAAGACTCTGATATGGTTGAGAATTAATGGTCCAGAACACACTGAAGAAATAATCCAGTTTGAGATCACTTTAACTGTACTGGCTCAATGCTAGGGAATTCTGGGAACTGTAGTTCTGTAAGAGATTTAGACTTCTCTGTCAGAGAGCTCTGGTGCCACAATAAACGACAGTCCCCAGGATTCCCTAGCACTGAGCTAGGGCAGTTAAAGCTGTCAGACTGGATTATTTCTGCAGTGGGTTTTGGACCGAAGTTGTTGTTACCGTTTTCCTTTTCAAAAATTCCACTGGACATCTCCAAAGCCCCTAGACAGACTTTTTTTTAGAAATTAGTTTTTGCAATGGATATAGCAATTCACATTGTCATTCACAGCTAGTTCAGTCAGTTTAAAACTACTGTATATGCTTGACTATGTCAACATCATGTATAAGTCAAGACCAGGTTTGGGACCAAAGTTATGGATTTTGATATGATCCATGAATAAGTCACGGGCAAAATCTAGGTAGGGGTGTGTAACAAAAGATATAAAGGATGAAGCAAAAGAAAACAATGTCAAAGAAATTACAAAGCCCCAGCAGACATAACTGTTTGTGCTCATCCTAAAGGCTGGATGGCTAAGAGAGTGGGGAGGCAGATCAATGCTTCCAAAACAGATTACATTCTTGCCTATCTCCAGGGGATTGGTTCTATTTTATATATATAAAGCGTTAAAGTACAGTGATTATATTGTTAAGTAGACTTGTGTTTTTCAGCCAACTTTTTGACTAAAATTTCTAGACTTATACATGTGTATATACAGGATTATAACATTGTTTTTAGCACAAGCACTGAACAAACCTGCAGACAACAATGTTGTTGTTGTGTGCCTTTGCTTCTGACTAAGGCAAACCTATCATAGTGTTTTCCTGGCAAGAATTTTTCAGAGTAGTTTGACATTGCTTCCTGAGCCTGAGAGAGTGTAACTTGCCCAGATTCACCCAGTTTCCATGGCCAGATTGAGATTCCATCCCTGGTCTTCTGATGTCTTAGTCCAGCATACAAATCACGATGCCAGACTGGCTCTAGAGATAACAAGCACCCTCTTAAAACAGGCACTCTTTCATATATGAGGGAATATCTCTTGTAAGATGAAGTCTGCTATATTAAATGTACAGCATACATAAAAACCATCTGGTTCCAGTATTTGCCTTCTGTTTGTAGAAGGCTTCTAGTCCACTAAAACACTTGCTGGCAAAATGGAGGTGGCCATTTTTGTGACATGCCCTCTCACGGCCATCTTCTCAGTATCTGTGCTGAAGGACAGGGATAGTTTCTGGCATCGGGGATCAACAAACAGCCTTCACTTTCCTTTCCACAAATAGGAACATTCTATGGGGAACTCCATGCCAGTGATGCTGCTGCCAGTGGAAGGAAAGACTGGATCCCACCCGGAGAATGTTTTGTGGTTTATAAGTACTGTTTTTACCCATATGCAAATTTAAATTAATAGTATGTGCATTAACTTACTTTAACAGACCTTTCAATAGAAATGTTTATAAAATCTATAAATCAGTTATAATTATTCTCTTTCACTATAACACAAGATTCCTAGACATACCAGATCCTATCTGATAACCTAAGCAGGGTCAGCTCGCAGTAGCTTTTGTAAGGGAGACCACCAGGAAGCACCAGGTGTTCTAGGCCAACGCTTCTCAGATTATCTGATGTGGAGAACTCGCAATTATATATTCAAAACAGCCAGTGTCAATCCACTTCTAAACAAATTTTGCCAAGAAAAATTAATGAAAGGGTCATCATAAGCCTTAGTTGACATGAAGGCCCACAGCAACAACACAACACAATTCTACATTCCTCTGCAGCCTTCCCCTTTGTTTAACAGTCCAAGCAACTATATATAAAATTCCAGCCCAAAATTCCTAACGACACTCACTAGTAATATATTATTGTGTCTAGAAACTATTTCTATATTTAAGGCTTCCTCCCACCATTACTTTTTATCTTTAGAATTATATTCATCTGGCTCAGACTATTTTATGATTTTGACAGTAGGCCTTTAAAGTCTGATTGACATAAAACTCTGAAAAGATTGCAAACATCTTGCTATGTCAAAAATGTACAAATTGATAAAACAGCAGTCTATCTTCCTCGATGATATTGCAGACCTTCTCATCAGAGATGAATAACCCCTGAATGAAATCAAATTCAACTTTTCTCAATCTGAAGCATTTACTTCTTAAACTCAATCTCAATTTCATCCCCACAACATGTAAGGGTAGAAACAACACTACAAAGTTATCAAAAAAAACACTCTCTCAGCTTCAGCAGCACCCCTCCCTAATGGATTACATTGCAAATTGAAAGAAAACTACTTTCTCTCAGCCTCAGAACTACCCCATTCTCATTTTGAAATGATTTAAGCAATGCCAATCAGTTCAAGAAGAGAACAGTCAATATTATTCTCTTGCATAAAATCTGTATATTGGGAGCACAGATCTAGAGCCTATTCCATTTCGGGGTCTATGAAGTACTAATCAGCAATGCCTCTAAATGTGACCTTGGTCATTATTACAAGTAAGAATGAAGAAATTACTTGTGTTTGAGCCTCAACAACTATAACTGAAATCCCTACTTTTCCTTTTATGAAAGTTTTTAAATGGAAGTAGTAGGACTGAACTCCAAAGATCCTTCTGTATGCCTCTTGAAAGTACTCTTTATTAGTACTTCACAAGTTTCCCTGTTCTGTGAATAAGATTGAGGCCCCTGAAAACTCCTATGCCAAATTATGACCACCATTCTGAAAAGATGTACTGTCTCATAGCTTCCCAGTGTTAAATAGTCATGGTCGGGTGGACTAGGTAAGGAAAGTTTATTTGCACAATTGATCTGAAGACTGAACAACAGAAGGGTAGACAGTGACATTGACAAGACATACATTCATAAATGGGTTTAGGATCCCTTATTCAAAATGCTTGGAACCAGAAGTGTTTCATTTTTATTTATTTATATAAATAAGACTCATACTTTGGACACATCATGAGAAGGGAGGATTTTTGGAAAAACAATAATGCTGGGAAAGGTAGGGGGAAGTAGGAAGGGAGGAAGGCCACATGCCATATGGATGGACTCTATTAAGGAGGTCACGAGTATTAAAGGGTTGCAGGAATTAAGCAGAGCAGTGGAGGACAGAGGGTCTTGGAGATGTCTCATCCGTAGGGCCGCCATGAGTTGAGATGGCTTAAATGGGGAGCGCCATATGCAATTAGGTCAATTCACATCTCATTCCCAGAGTTACCTTTAAAGTTAAAGGATGGGCACCTACGCTTCCCTTAGAAAAACCTAAAAAGGTCTTTCTGACTTTAATTTAACGGCAAAACTTCTGTACTAGAATCTGAACTAAAGAACAGAAAGGACTGGCAAGACCAAATCATGCACCGACAACAGTATTTTGAAATGTCAAATATCCAAACCGGAAGAATGGTGGAAAGCAAGCACAGTGACCAGGGTAATATAAACAATAATGATTCACTCATTAAAAATAAATTTGAAAGAACACTAATTTGGAAGTATTCCTTTGTGGAAAAATAACTGAATACTAGGTACAAACGTATCCTCAAGTTCCAAATTTGGGAGAATCACTAGGCTCTTTTTTGAAGCTAAGAGGACTCAATCACTAACATAATAGAAGGTGAGGTTCATTTAGAAGTATTTAGGAAGAATATATGCAAACACCAAGACAACAGCATGCATGTCTTCACAAGCATGTTCTTACTAACAAGGCAGTTCTACAAATGGAAATTATGAGGATCAAACTGCTCTGGAAATGGTTCATGTTCATGCTACAAATTAGCTTGCTCCTAAGTTCTTTCCAGCTAAAAGCAAGCAAACAAATCTTCTGGAATTAAGCCATGCAGTTGTTTTCAAATTTACCATATGAAGAGTTAATAAAATAGCAGTGACCAGGCCACTATCCTGCTTGAAAAAGATCGCATTAAATACACAAGCACAGGAGATGCAACGTATGGTTTATATTAACGGTGCTCAGCTTGGCGGCGCTCCCTCTGGCTTTCTTTCCTTTCTTTCTGACCAAGAAAAAGAAACAATCTATCTATATGTGTATTATGTAGCTCTCCCACTCTGTACCTTAAACCTGGTCGTAAGTGAAACAAGTCCTTCAAACCAGACCACTTCCTAAATCACATTACTGAGGCAAAAGTGCCCCTTAGACAAAACTATCAATGGTAAAAGAAATATCTCACCTAAATCACAAGGCTCACATGTCACACATCCCAGTCACAAATGAGATGTATTTTCTAAAAGTTCAAAGCATTAAGCTTAGTTGCCTTCTGTACTTATTTGTATTTCACACATGGGATAAATATAGGACATTTTATTTTAAGTCAAGATAAGTTTTTTTAAATGCATACTAGATATTAAATCTTGGCTCTTCTAACTGTAATTGGTGTTTTCGTTTAGGGTGAAAAGTGAATCACAATATTTGAGGAACATTCAAGATGATTTCTCTGCCCCTGAGTGCAAATACTTGAACTACAATTACAATTTAACATCAGGTTTAGCTTCATCTAATTTTCACCTTAAGTTCAGGACTACCATAGCCATCAGAAGAAGAGTATTTTTCACCATACTCTAACAAATCCTACATTCACAATGTGATTGGACTAACTTAAAGGATCCAAATCACAAACTAAAAAAATTAACTGTGCATTCAAGTGTGTGAGTTCCTCTTTCCCAGACATTAGATTGACTATTCACCTACTAGTGCTTACTACTCAACCAAAAGATTTAATGAGCTGGCTTTCACTCTGCAAATCAATAGCTGAAAAATACATCAAAATAGTTAAGTAAAACAAGGCTTCCAAAGAACTCCTTACATCAGGGCTTTCTACAAACAAGAGATCTGAAAATTTCAAAAGGGCACAATAGACAAGGAACAGAACAGATCTTACTAAAACAAATGGGAATGAAACAAGAACATAGCTGTGATCTTTGGGAATGAATTCAGTTCAATGGGCTTGTGCAAGAGAACTTCTTGGCATGCTGACATTTTCTATAAATACTTGCAACAAAGGACACTCCAGATTTTTCTTTTTAAACATTAGATTATAGCTTTATCGTAAGATCTATTGCACCAACAAATAAATGTCTAAGAAGCTTCATGCCAGCCATTCTTGAAGGAATGGAATCACACACTATGATTGTTTGCCAGGAACAAGTAAATACACTGGCATAATAAGCATGCAAGACTGGGTTGCCAGGATGGTCACATTACTAAACTGGAATATATTTGTCATTGGATTTGAACAGTCTCCAGTGTACCATAACTCTCAGTCTGACCAAATCATCTCGGAGTATGACACAGATAAAACATCATGAATAAGGTATAATCTAACTAAAGCAAATCAAAATGAAGTCATTATAAACTGACTATAACAGGTTGCCCATAGAATAGGCCTCCTCTCCAGCTATTTATTCTTCTAAGACTTTAAAGTTTAACAGGTTTTCTACAATTTCACTGGATTTTTTCTAGCCATTACAAATACATACAAACAACCAAGCTACAACAAAAGAATAGCAAAAAATATAACAGTAAACAATACGGAAACCTGAGAAAATATTTAGCCAAAGCTAGGGTAGGAATATAAAGGATTTGGACTACGTCCAGAATGCAGAGATAATCCATGTTGACACCACTTTAACTGCCAAGGCTCACTGATATGAATTTCTGGGGACTGTAGTTTGGTGCGGCTCCAGAACTCCCTGGTGCCCCAGCAAAGAGAATGCTAAATGTCTCCCAAAACTACAGTTCCCACAATTCTATAACATTGAGCCAGGGCAATTAAACTGGTATCGAGGTGGATTATTTTTTTAGTGCTTTTCTAAAGCACTTAATTTTAATCTACAAACAGTTGCTATAATCTTCCCTAATGCATGAATAGGGGGTGTTTAAAAACAGCAGTACTGTTTTCTATAGTGCTCACTATAATCCTTTGGCTTTTAAAATAGTGCTGTGTCCTCTCAGAAGTATAATCAAAGAGGCCCTTTAGAATTCTTTCAGGCTGCAGAGGGACATTCAAAAGCAGAAGTGATTTAAACCCTTGCATATGCTCCAACATTTCACAGATGAAAATTGGAACCAGTGGGGCAAACCAACATTAGGATGTGATAAAAACAGTAAGTTATTAATGATAAAGAACACACAAACTACAGTTCCCTGAATTCCATCCAGTTAGACACCCCTTTAACTGCCATGGCTTAATGCTATAAAATTCTGGGAATTGTAGTTTTGTAAGACATTTAGCCTTCTCTGTCAGAAAGCTCTGGTGCCACAACAAACTACAGTTCCCTGAATTCCACAGTTAAAGGGGTGTCAAACTGGATTATTTCTGGAGTGTGGATGAAGCCAGGGAGAAGCTGGCGCAGAGGGACATTCAAACAGGTCCCCTGTTGCTTGAGCCTACTAAGAGGGGCAAGACTCCGCTCCTCCTCTTCTCCCCACTGAGTTACATGAGTACTTTGGTACTTTTAACTTAGTTTGCAGCAGCTGAAGTACACTGAAGGAGGAAAGTGGGAGAAGTAGAGAAAAACTGGGACATTCTAAAAGCAGCTGAAAAAGTGGGACAACAGAGAAATAAATATGACTGCTCTTGCCAAATCTGGACAGTTGAAGGATATGCCCTAGGTCTATAACAAATTGGTGGGAGAGAATGTAGTGAAATTACTGCCCAAGTGGATTTGAAGTGACTTTTTAATTTAAAAGAAAAATAGAGGGTGTTAGAAATTTGGAGCAGCCCTCTGGGGCTCTGGGAGAGGCATTTGCAGTACGCAGACTTATGGAAGTTGCCTACCAATGATTTAAATTGGGAACTAGGGATGGAAAACTATTTGAAAATATAAAATCTGGAGATGACATATCAAGTGTCAGGAAACTTCAAGAAGGAAAATTCTCTTTCAACAAGAATCTTCACAATTCAAATTTTTCTGCATGTGAAAATGGCATTTTCTGCACAAGAGGATCATTGTGCAGAAAATACTGTTTTTGTGCAAAAAAAAATGGGGGTTTCTCACAGAAAAATATCAACTGTGAATAGGCCACAGACCCAATGGATGTAATCTTGGTGCCTGCTTGTCCTGAATTATTGGATACATTTCATCCTGAGCAGTGTGAAGATGTGAACAGGATCCTTGGAGTCACCACATGTATACTGGATCCTTGCACTTCCTGTCTTCTGAAAGAAGCTAGAGCAGTAATTCCCGGACTCTGATCTTCCAGGTATTTTGGTCTTCAGCTCCCAGAATCCCTGAACACTGACAAGATGGCTAAGATATCTGGGAACTGAAGTCCAAAACACCTGGAGGACCCGAGTTTGGGAATCACTGAGCTAAAGGGTGACTGGCCAGGTGAGAAAGGGGAATGGTGAATGTCTCATTTCAGCAAGGGAACTTTCCATCCTGTCTAATAAAAGAGGCTGTGTTGAGGCTGTTACAAAAAAAAAGGGCTCAATGGATCCCACCACTCTGAATAATTATTGTTGTCTTTTACATTTCATTTCTGGGCAAGGTTTTGGAGCATTTGTTAGCCTTCCAGATCCAGGCATTTCTGGATGAGATGCATAATTAGATCCATTTCAATCTGTCTTCAGACCTGGTTATGGGCTGAAGACATTTTGGTTACCTTGGTAGATGACCTACACAGGGAACTGGACAGGAGTGTATCCCTGTTGGTTCTGCTGGACCTCCTAGCAGCTTTTGCTACCATTGACCAAGATATCCTTCTGGGCTGCGTCTCTGGGATGGGACTTGGGGGCATTATTATGCAGTGGTTCTGGTCTTTCTTGGAGGGGCAAACTCAAAAGATGGTGCTAGACTCCTGTTTGATGTCCTGGCCATTGGCCTGTGGCACACCTCAGAGTTCTGTTTCATCCCCCATGCTGTTTAACATCTACATGAAATCTCTAGGAAAGCTCATTCAGGATTTTGGGGTGCAGTGTCACCAGTATGCTGATGATACCCAAATCTATCTCTTCTTAACATCTGATTCCAAGGAAAATGTCTTGGTACTGAACCAATGTCTGTTGTCAGTAATGGATTGGAAGTGGGCAAACAAACTGTAATTTAATCCAGACAAGAGACAGGTGCTCCTGGTCAGTTGTAAGGGAGATCAGGGAATAGGGACTTTGCCTGTGCTGGATGGAGTCACACTTCTCCTAAAATCTCAGGCTCACAGCTTGGGTGTCCTCCTGGACTCAACTCTGAGCCTGGATGCCCAGGTCTCAATAGTGGCCGGGAGTGCATTTGCACAACAAAAACAAGTGTGCCAGAGGCACCTGTTCCTTGAGACGTCAGATCTGGCTATGGTGACACATGCCTTGATCACATCTAATTTAGACTATTGTAATGCATTCTATGTGAAGCTGCCTTTGGAAACTGTTTGGAAACTTCAGTGGGTTCAAAATGCTGTAGCCAGTTTGCTGACTGGGGCAAGTTATAAGGAGGCTATAACTCCCTTGTTGAAACAGTTTCACTGGCTACTTGTTAATTTACGGGCACAATTCAAAGTGCTGGTCATGTCCTATAAACTCCTATACAGCTTAGGTCCAGAATACCTGACCCCATATGAACCTGCTGAAGAGCTACAGGGGAAGACTTTCTCTCTGTCCCGCAGCCATCACAGTCCCCCTTGGTGAGGACAAAAGAAGGGCCTCCTTAGGGGCTGCCCTCTGGAACTCCCTTTCACAGGAGGCTAGGCTGACCACTTTCCTGCTTCCCTTTTGCCAGTGAGCAAATTAATTTTTGTTTAAGCAGGCTTTAATATGTAAGCAAAGGAGCTTTTTATTGAGATGTTTTTATTTATCTTTTAAAACTCTTATAAAACCCTTATATGTCTTTTAAATGATTTTAAGCTGTTTTATGTGGTGATTTTAATTCTTCTTCAATTTTTTATTGTGGAGAAAGGCATCATACAAATGAAACAAATAAACAAATAAATGAATAATGATTAATTACTACAAGCTGCAGTTTTAATCAGATAACTGGCATATGAGTTAAACATGTTCTGTAAGAGGATTCCTGGAGGCAACCACTGGGATTAGGATGAGACAGAGGAGTCGTTTCATTTATCATCATCATCATCATCATCACCATCATCATCCTTTCCCCCCCAAAACTGGGACTCAGAATGGTTTATAATTTAAAATAACCTTACAAAAAAAATACAAAAGAAATCACTAAAACCGAATTAAAGAATTACAATATTAAAACAGATCACTTGTTAAAAGAATGAAATACAGTTTAAAAAGATAAAAGCATTTACAAACAGTTAAAAACAGTACACTATAAAAAAAGTACAACACTCCCAGCCACTGAGTAGGCCCTCTCTTGAGTCCCCACCAACCATGCTTGACCAACTAGCTTGCTGATCTTCAACAGTGTGTACCTCAACACCCTCCATTTCTGTGGCCTACTGCTCACAAAAAGCAGATGAGAGAGCTACCCCATGTCGATGAAGGCTCAGATGGTTTAGTGTCCATTTACACAAAAGAAAAAAACCTGCACATGGAAAACTAACTGTCATTTTCTCTTTCTTTTCCATTAATGTTGTGATATAACAATCAAAAGTATCAGTTCTGTAGCTAATGATCTGGGAGCCTTTAGCAAGTCATGAATATATACAATACTATTAATTCACCCCGATTAATCATCACTAACTACCAGTTTCAGATAAACTCTTTTCTTTTCCCCCAATATCTTTTACATTTTTGGCATATATGTGGCATCAGGCCTTAATCTACTCTATCCTTTACCTGCTCATGAGCAGCAGCAGCAGTACATAAAGCAAGATAATGCTCAGAAAAGAAAGGGTCTATAAAGGCTACACCTATGCATGTAGGCACACACTTTCCCACACAATATATACATACACAATCTTACATACATACACACACCCTATGTGCAGGAATTGGATGCATTAAAGCTCCCTGTTCCTGCTCTTTGAAAGCTAGTGATTATGCTCTGTGTGTGTGTGTGTGTGTGTAAAAGTGAAAGGTTCCCCCAGAGATTGGGATTAAGATTGTTCTTTTCTCATCTGTAGTAACAATGATGGGAAATCATGGAAACAAAGAAAAAGTATTTTCCCCCTGCTGTCTAGTGAATGAGTTGGTCCAAAGAAAAAATGAATGGGATCCCACTGGTGGAGGGATGCAGGGATGCAAGTTGCACACCCCCTGCTACACAAATTTGCTTCCCAGCCTGTAAAATAAAGACAGTGGTGACAGCCTAGTCTTCCAGTCAAGAGTTTACTCCAAAGTTTTTGAAATAACTGGAATAATAGGCAAAAGCATTCATTTCATCAAGTCCTCTCATGTTTGAGAAGTGGGAAATGCTCCATTGGATGTCAAAACTCAGCAACTTCATTTTTAAAAAGGCAACAGCAGCAGCATACATGTCACACAAAGTACACACACCTAGTTTATTAACTTGGATATATGTCAGTTTAAAGAACTTAATGATCATTAAGGTAATCCCAGAGGTCAGCCAGAATTGTGTTATTGCCACATTTTCATAGTACAAATCCTAGGCTCATGTTCCTCAATATGGATGTCAAGTAGTGTTGAGCAAATAGTATTAAATTGCCTCATTGGAAAACTGTTTGCTGCGTCAAATGTTTTAACCAACATGAACACACTTCTCCAGTTGCAGTTCCAATAATCAACCCCAGATGGCAATTTACATAGGCAACAGTGTAAAGGAATCTGTGTGCTGCTGGCATTCTCAACCTCAATCAGAAAGTATGGGCGTTCGAGAATGTCACTGTTTATTTTTAATTGCTGTGTCCCTCCTTTGTGCAAGTTCAAGCGGTCACAGATGTCGAAGTCTATTAGCAGAATAGGTACGAGATGCTACTTTATTTGCTGGGAAGGTTCCTTGAATTTGGAAAGCAGCTGTTTTGCAATGTCCCCAGTGCCCAGTGGGCACCAGCTGTCAATCTCAGTTAGCAAAGGGTCAGGGCAAAGAAAGGTCAAGGAGTGTCGTGATCCACAGTATGTTATAAAAACTGCGTCCACTATTAGTTTTTAGGCCTGAGAATAGTATAACCTCTCACAGGTATCCTAGTCTAACATTCTACAAACCAGACCAGTGGGACAGAAAATATATCTAACTTCTAGTTTTCTCTGTCTATATATGTATACGGGGGAGATGCAATGGGAAGGACAGCCATATGCAACTAGCAAGGCATACATTTAAAATATAACAAAATAAAAATTGTCAGAAACATCAGAAAGAAACTCTTCTAGAACATGGCCACACAGCCTGAAAACCCCACAAAAAACTATGGATGCCGGCCATGAAAGCCTACAATTTCACAAAACAAAAATTATTTGACAGTTTTGTTCAATTTCATAAAGTGAACATGACTTGACTATGAAGAAATATTGCCAAAAGAAGGGTACATTTTATAGGGTTTTTTTAAATTACTTGTTTATCATTTATCATATATATAATCCCTGACATATGGATTTTATTTTCCATTATATGCATAGAGTCCTACTACTGTTGCACAAGCATTCAAACAAGTAAAACTATTTTTCCTTATATTGTTGTCTACATGGATAATCTTAAAAGAGGCTAATAGTGAAACTCCTTTTTTATAAAGGCTTTACATGTTATCTAGAGGCCCTCTCTTCCTCCTCATCTTCATTCTAGCTGGAAATTTTTAAACAGCATTGGGAGGATGGTGAAGGAGGTCAGGCTTTTGGTGTTGAGTTGCAGGAATGTGACTGCAGTAAACAACGCAGTAAACAAAGGTTGAGGTGGGAAAGAATGGGATTCTGCTCTAGCTAATCCTACTTTAGCTAAGTATGCCCCCGTACAACAGATAAGGTGAACAGCAGCTTCCTCCAGAATCCTTTAATGAGCATGCACGAACAGCTAAACAGAGAGAAAAGGAGACAGCGATAAACCTGACTCATCGGGTATAGCTAGCATGTTAAAAAAAAATACAGATCAATAGATATGGCCTTCAAAATGGAAATCCTAAGAAAAGTGGAGAGTGGTTTATAACAGTAATCTCTGGATACACTTTTGGAGAAGCCTTCAAATGGTTCCTAAAATGTTCAAAATATTTTTGTTTATTTAGGAAAATTCATTTGATGTGGTTGTTTGCTTTATGAATATGATTGGTTTTGAATAAAATGTTCACCGAAACATATTAAACTGTTCTTTTTTCTTTTCATATTACTTCTGTCTCCGGTATAAAATTTTCTGTAAAAAGAAGTAATATCAAGGAAAATATTTCCTTCTCTAACTGAGGTATACCTGTATGTCAAAAGCTATAATCACAAGTCCACTTAGATGGGAATAAATGCCACTGAACATAGTGGAATTTACTGTTGAGAAAAATGCATAGGGTTTAGCCTTTTAAAAGGTGAAATGCTAGTCAGGCTAATATTTTAATAAATGGGAACCCTTCAATTCAGATTTAGATATGAATCCCTTCCATATCCATCAACATAGCCAAAGACTGAAATACTGCATTTTTAAACATGTTAATATCTAGTAATATACTTCTCCATGAATTTTAGAACACATACTATTTGAATTATCCAGAAAAATAATACGCAAGTGTGTTTCAAAAACTTTCACAGGCTTAAGTCACAAGATTTTTACCACCAACATCTTACTGTTTATTTTCCAAACATTATTCACAAAATTTATATCTTTTCTTAAAATAACCCCAAGGAAGAGAGTCAGAGCCTTTCTTAGGAAAGGTGAACCAAACTACAGGTATTATTTTTCTGCTTTCTCTATCATAATAATATTGTCCAGAATGATCTTACAAGTCTTTCCAATATTTTGACAGAATCCAGGAACAGGACTCGTCATCTTATTGTAGCCAGATCCTGCCCTGTCTATCAAAAAATATTCCCTCTTTATTTCTCAGCCATACACCCTTTAAAAATTCAGCCTCTGGCTTCCATCACCTTTTCAAATTACTTTATTTAACAATTATGCCTGAAATCAAATTGCTACTCTCCACAAGAGTACACTCACTGCATCAATTGCCAAAGGGCATAAGTCTCATTGATACAATGGTCTAACATACCTGGATAAAAGCAATTGGATTTAGAACACTATATTGGAATTACACACTACTGTATAGCATTTTCTAAAGGATTGCTATTTTCCCAACATGCAAACCATCTCAGGTTGATTAGCTATGTTGGAAAACAAATGAACACACTGGGGCAGGAGGACCAAAGGTCTTAATTTCAGCATGTCTCTTTCACTCTTTTTAATGAAGATGTTAGAAATGAGCGACTCACCTTTAGAGCAGGAATCTCCACACTGTCTCCAACACTGACAGAGCCTGAAAGAATAGTTCCTGTCATCACAGTGCCTTGACCTTTAATAGAGAAGCAGTGGTCAACAGCCATGAGGAAAGATCCTGAGGGATCTCTTCTTGGTAAGTAAGCCTCTGATTTCAGCACCTAAAAGGAAGACAAAATAAGCCCTACATCTTGATGAAACACCACATCAGTCATGAAAAAATGGAAGGAAAAGTAGATTTTACTACCAAAAAATTTCCTCCCTCCAGAATTGTTGCAGCAAAGTTGAAGCAGGCCAATGTCAACTAAGCAGTGCATGATGCCCCAAGAGATTAACATTTAGCAGCAGCAATAGGATTCAATATTCTGGCTCAAATTCTAGCACAATCAGCTTGCTTAACAAAGCAATGTCACAGACAAAGATTCTGCCAAAAGCCATGCAAACACTTGAAAACTACAACTGAAGCACAACAGCTTGCATCCTCTGGGAAAAGGAAGGACATACTGTTAACTTCTCTGATTGCCGAAATGAAGTTTTGCTGTTGGAATAATACAGAAGACTGGTTTACTGAATCAAAGGGAGTGGGCAGATCCTGACAATAAGACTTGCTCTCTTACCTATGGAGCTTGCAGTTCCCAGGACAAATTGAAATGTTAAGGAAGCCATGATTTCATGGCCTCAGTACACTTGACTCAATGTGTTTGCTACCCCAAAGTCTGGCTCTCTGCATGCACACACACGTATATGCACACATACGCGCATGCACGCATGCACACACCACTTCTCAGTATCAAGTTTATATCAAAAGGGGTGTTTGAGGCACATAGCCAAGAGCACACCCAGTGCAGGAATACCATACCATACTGTATAAAGAGATTTGTGACTATACTTGAAGATCTGGGAGGCTCAGCATAGGGGAAGCTCAAGAGCACATAGCCAAGAACAGATCAATCAAGATCAGAATCTACATAAACCCTTCATTAATAGGAATGATGGTGGGTGACAGACCTGATGTTTACAAGTGAACAAAAACCCATGAAAGCAATATTCCATTGTCCAGAGACATTTGCATTGATTGTCTGGTCATTCACAAGATCCCTCTTCATTCTTCTCATCTGAAAACTTCATTTTAATCCCAAAATCTGGCCTGAGATATGTTTTGCCCTATAAATATGCCTGCTCAGGCAACACCAATTCAGTCTCACTTGAGTTTAGACAGATTCTCTGTCAGTATCTTGCTTGACTCCTCAGCACTGCTGGCCGCTCCACAATCCACAGGCAGCTGCTGAGCAATTTCACTTCACAGGGATGCATCTCTTCAAGAGTCCATAGCAATTCCCATGTGCAAAGGGGATCAAACACAAATCAACCCTTAGTACAGTGACTCTACATTCAGACCCTGATGTGGAATATGTGTACACAAATATGCAAATATGTGGGGGACTTTAGTGTCTTAATTTGCTCTGACTAGATGGGCACAAAATTGAGATACCATTAACTGGCACAAAGGGGCTAATGTCAACAGCACTATGTAAGGCCACTAACACAGAAGTTTCACACATTGTATTTGCAAAATACATCAAATGCTACCCTTCATGCATGAAAATTTCTATCATGCAAACAGATTTAAACTATCAGACAATTATAAAGCAATTACCTCAATTAGTTCAGAAACTCCTATTGGATTCACAGTTTCTGGGGCTTCTGGTCCTCCAGGTTTTGCAGCAACAGAAACTATAGGACATCCATGAAACCTGGCAACAAAGAAACCAATTGTGTTTTTCTTTTTAAACAGATTTACAGCCCCCACAATTCCTGAAGTGATTCAGCGGGAAAAATAAACTACATTATCTCCTGTTTTGCCCTTTGAACCTTGTCCAAATTCTCCATCAATGTATGGCCCTGCTGTTTATTACTTTTTCATTCCTATCATCTGTGATTATCAATATGTTCTGTTTTGGTTCGAGTTCAATTTCCTCCTGAGTGCCACAGTAAAATCTTCTGATTTCTTCTTCTTCTGCCACTCTTGTTGGAACATAGATTATGTAGAAGAGCCCTCCCTCCATTCCATCCGATGTCATCTGGGAGAGAGACACCAGGCCCAATCGGGCCTAGAAGAAGAAGATGAGTCCTCCATCCATTCCATCCATGTCATCTGGGGGAGAGGCAACAGGCCCAGCACCATCGGGCCTAGACTATCTTTTAAAACTTACCTTTTAAGGGGAGGGTGGGTTTCTGGATTTTTAGGTTCTATTTAAATTGTATTAACATATCTTTATGTAAATTTAATGTTCTAAGCCGCCCCGATTGCTCTGCAGAGGGGCGGGATATAAATAAATAAATAAATATTATTATTATTATTATTATTATTATTATTATTATTATTATTATTATTATTATTATTATTATTATTATTATTATTATGTAGCTAGAACATGGATTATAACCTGGATTGTGGTTACACTGGTAAAATTTTCATGAAGTCCTATTGATTTTATTCAGTCACACTTTACCTTATATCCCCTGACTGCTTCTACTGCATGTTACCCATCTATTAATATCACTTCATTTCTTCTTAATTGCCATTTCCATAATAAACATAGTAATTACCTGATTGAAAGTGTCCTATCTCTATCCACTTTAACTCACTCACACCAAGTACTGCAATGTTTATATGTTGCATTTCCTGTTTCACTGTCAAGCCTCCCCTGATTCTTGCTTCTCACATTTCATATTGTATTATGCTGTACAGATTCAGACTTTTCTTTCACACCTGCGCATATTAGCAGATGAATGTCCTTTTTTGGATTTGAGTCTAGTTGTGTCATCCATACATGTATTTTGCTCTTCCAGAGTAGCTGGTTGAGTGTCTTCTGACCTTCTGACACTACAGAAGTGATCTATCAGAGGACCTCTTTCTTTAACAGCTACAGTTCCACTGTCATTGTTTTATTGAGATCTTATGTTAGTGTCACCTCCCACAACTTCTTCCCCCACATCAAGGCATTTGGCACATTTAGTCTGACTCCTCAGCAAAAGCCTGACTGCTATTGTCACCTTAGCTTCTTGTTTCATGGGAGCATGCAATCCCACAACCACAGAAAGGAAGTACTATGGTGGGAGTCTCTCATTAGACTGGGGAAAACCATTCAGTTAAAATGGTGCCTGGATGCAGCAAAGCACCTTCTTTTGCACCAGTGTCACAACCATAATACTGTTTCCCTGATTGCATTGTGTGTATATATGTTCAATCTCCTGAATTTAAGTTGCTTCCAGATTATTTTTTAAATGTTTAGGAAAGTTAGGATGCTTAATAAATTCTATAATAAAGGACACAAAGATAAGGAAGATGAGAGAGGGAATGACCTGGACAGCTGGTTTTTAATAAACAGCCTGTGACAGAAGGACATTTCTAATTTCTGGTTAATTAAAAATGTAGAAATCATAAGAAAAACTGAAAACTGGTGACATTATTTATCCATCGATCCTAGCTCTTACCAGTAGCTGCTCTTCAGGATCTGAAGAAGATGTCTTTAATATCAACAGCTACGTGGCCAGTTCACTAAAGATGTAAGGGACTGAATCTGGTACCTTGTGAATGCAAAGCATGTGCTCTACCAATGAGCTATGGTCCCTCTTCTCAAGACTTTCCTGAAGCTCTTTCTCTCTCTTTCTCTCTCTCTTAAAAAAGGAGCAATGCCATCTTTTTCTACAATTGAGAATTTACAATTATAATCTCAACACTTTTTTCCCCAAAAAAGGTGAAATTCTGAAGAAGTTAAATTCTGAACCAGGTAGATTATGTATTTGCAGGATGAGAGACTTTACTGAACTAATGATGAGTGCAATCCAACAGTATTTATCCACCAACAAAACAGACAATGTTCCCCTCTTGCAACCATGTATGCCTATCTAGTGTTGTTCTGGAAGATGGAAACACATCAGGAAGAAGGAGAAATTGCATTGAGTGAGCAGCAATATTGAATGTCACTTATAAATGATGTTGTTTTTCCTTTGTTAAATAATACCCCCTCCTGTGTTAAACAGTATTCTAATTAGCTTATGGCTTTATTTTAAAATATAGAACTAATCAAGCAAAATAGTTTATATTCCACATTATCATGAGAGGAGGTGTGATTACCCCCACATCTCTATCTGGTCATGACGACTGAAATATCAAAGGCAGTATATTTTTTCAATTACCAGTTGCTTGTTAATACTAGTGAGAGGTCACTATTGGACAGAGGTCTTGTTGATAAACGTCCCAAAAGGATCTCTCTTGCCAATATGGGAACAAAATACTGGACTAGACAGGCCTTTGTTCTCATCCAGCAGAGCTGCTCTTCTCTCCTTATGCTCACATTCTCAGATTAGAAATTAATGAAGCTGTGATGTTTGCTTTATGGCTAGATTTAACACAGTCTGAAATCTGGAGTTTCCCAGCACTGCAAAATGAAAACATAAACATCCCCAGGTTATTTCACTGGAAAATATAAAATTCAGCACAAAAATGTTGACCATGGGGTCTACAGTGTTAACCAGGAACAAGAAGAACAGGCTTTTGGTTTGTAACATCTTGCCTGATGAAGAAGCCCGTGGAGGTTCAAAAGCTTGCAACAAGTACCGTATTTTTCGGCATATAAGACGCATTTTT
>CM034703.1:279496465-279507074 GCA_020142125.1 Phrynosoma platyrhinos
ATAAAGGTATCACTGATGGGTTTTTGTTTGAATTTGCTAAATGGCCTGCCTACACAGCTCCCCCTGAATGTTTAATAATAATAATAATAATAATAATAATAATAATAATAATAATTTTTATTTATAGCCCGCCCCTCTGCTAAGCAATCGGGGTGGGTTACAGCATAATTAAAACATAAGGAGTTAAAAACAGACAATCCCAATCCCCTAACCCTCCCACCCCTTACCACATTGTAGCTGCAATATGGGAACCAGGAACCTGTGGACTGGGAACTTCAACCAAGGTAAAACAATTTTTTTCTTCTTAAATTTGGACTAAATTCGCATGTTTTACCTCTACATGCACCAAAATATTCCTGATGAAAACAGATGGAGACTTCTTGAGGAATCCATTGTTCTTTGCCACAAAGAGGCCTGTGACCTCACTGGAATGGAGACATACTGGATTACGAAAGAGGGGTTCCTGTTGAGATGCAGATGGATTTTAAACTTCCTGGACTTTGCAAATCTCCCTATAGCCACAGGGCCAGGAAGAGGAGGAGCCTGCCTGCAAAAGATATCCTCTCCACCATATACCATCTTAACTAAAGACTGAAATAACATGTAGGCATCTGACTAACATCTCCAATTGTTTTTCTCCTGTTTGGTTTGTAACATCTTGCTTGATGAAGAAGCCCAAAGCTTCGAAAGCTTGCAACAAGTATATTGTGCATTTTGGTTGGCCAATAAAGGTATCACTGATGGATTTTTGTTTGAATCTTTTTGTTGTTATTGTTGACTGAGAGACCTTAGAGGTTGTTAAGCTTAGACTGCAGTTCCAAGCATCCTAGATCTGGCTGGGTGGGAAGTGGTACCAGGTCAGTGGGAGCCCCAATGTTTGCAGGTCATAATAAGCAAGCAGATAAGGGATGACAATAAGATGGCTTCAGTGTTCTGTTTCCAGTGAGTCAGACTCTTTATCTATCCTCTCTTAGTCTGCTATAGCATCCTCACAGTCATTACCCCTTGCTGGAAGATGAGAACTTTATACTAGCATCTTCCATAAGCCACACATTCAACCTTGCTCCATTTCCCAGGCTTTGTGAACAATCAACAGCGGTTCTGTGTAGGCATTTGCAGCACAGAACATCAGCCACAGGAGCTGTCAATACTGTTTACGCTGAGTCTATTTTGGAGATTTTCCTTCTGAGGAAGGTAAGTTCTCATGCTATCAGGATCTGGTATGAGGATAATAGCTAGTCCTCAACTACCTTCTTCCATGGTATAAAAGAAAAGGAGGGGAAAAGTTCCAAATATATTAAATGCTCAGTTGTAGAGAGCATTCCAGCTTGAATCATCTAACCAAAACTGGCAAGTAATTTCTCAAAGGCATGTCCTCTCCCTCCTCCCCCAACCCCACTTAAAAGTCTTAGATTTTCATCTCAAAAGACCAGACTCTGGGGAAAGGAACTTTTCGACACAGCAAGAATATTCTAACGCATACCGCACTGGGATCACAACCCAAGTGTGTTGCCCTTCCACCGAAGTTATCTAACACTAATCCTATACACAAGGTATTTTTTCTGTGCCATAAGCCTAAGTTACCCAGGGACAAAGGATGATAAAAATGTATACTGGGAATTCTAGTGATTAGCCATAAAGCTTCTGAAAATTCAATTATTTTTATCCAAATACTTTTGGGCAATCTCCCACTAATACATATAAATTAATGTTGCATTTATAGTGTTTTGTTTTCCAGTGACAAGGCTCAAAAACATTGTGTATTGCCCTTTCAAATGTATTTACATACAGTAGACTTTGGGTACAAAAAGCTTTTTCTACAACCACTAATATTAGAATAAAATGGCAGAGACACAGAACTCTACATAGGTATTGTATAAGTATTATTAAAACAACTGATTTGAAACACCATGAAAGTATCAACAAGAAAAAAGAGTACTACTTGTCTATTTATTTATTTATTGCTTTATTGACTGAAGAGTTCCCTTTTCATCTAAATGAGGCCTTCAAGGTAACTTACAATTAAAATGAGAATGCCTCTGATCCATAGTGTAATCTCATACTAAGAATTAGGAAAAGTACTAAATGTACCCCAAACCTATGCCAGCAGTAATACAGAGAACAAATGAAGCACAAGTATGAAGTCTTACATTGCTTATTTTAACCTTAAGTTTGAAAGAATTTTCAAACTGTCATCTCCTGACATTTGCAAATGTTTTCACCCTGGTCTCTCTAAGATATTAAAGCTTTTCATAAAACAAAGTGAATTAGTGTGTAGACAGAATCTATTTTTTTTTCTAAAGTGGGCAAAACAGTGTTTTGCAGTCTTACAGAAGAATTTTCAGATTATAGAACTAATAAAAACTCTGACAAATCATTCTCTTGGCTCCTCAGTCCATAAAGTGGAAGCAGCAGTGACTTTATTGCTTATGGATTTTTTAAAAAAAAATACAAAGTACTGTTGAGTATTTGGCCCATATAAAATAAATATTTAAGTCAAACAGATCACAAAATTGGAGAAGGGAGTGTTGTCTTTCTCTGAAGCCCACAATAGTGATAGAACTACAGTTTAGCATTACACACATAGTTTACTACAGCAACCCTCCAGCTGAGCTTGGAAGTAACTAATGAGTTTCTTATAATTCCCGATAAAAGTTAAAATTATGTTACAATGTGGTTGTAAGTTTGTCAGAGAGGAATAATATCACATCATTCAAGTGCTAGTTTATGCTGTATTAACCAATGCCTGGCAGTTGTAATGGACTTGATGAGGGCATGATGCTTAATGCATAGAATTATAGAGCTGGAAGAGACCTGAGGGGTCATGCAGGAATACACAATCAAAGCACCCCTGATAGATGGCCATCCAGCCTCTGTTTAAAGACATCCAAAGAAGGAAACTCCACCAAAGGAATGTGTTCCACTGTCAAACAGCTCTTACTGTCAGGAAGTTCCTCCTAAAGTTGAGGTGGAATCTCTTTTCCTATAGCTTGACCCCACTGTTCTATGTCCTAGTCTCTGCAGTAGCAGAAAACAAGCTTGCTCCATCCTCAATATGATATCCCTTCAAATATTTAAACAGGGCTATCATGTCACACCTTAACTTTCTCTTCTCCAGGCTAAACATATCCACCTCCCTAAGCCACTCCCCATAGGGTATGGTTTCCAGACCTTTTAACATTTTGATTGAACTCCTCTGGACACGCTCCAGCTTGTCAACATCCTTTTTGAATTGTGATGCCTAGAACTGGATGCAGTATTCCAGACATGACAGAGGTGCTTCTGGTCAGTCCAAAGACAAATCTGGGAATAGGGATTCAGTTAGATGGGGTGACATTACCCCTGAAAACATAGGTTTGCAGTCTGGGTACTTCTAGATTCAATCCTGAGCCTGAAAGCCCACGTTTTGGTAGTGACAGAGTACATTTGCACAGTTAAAGCGAGTACGTCAACTGTGCCTCTTCCTGGAGAAGTCGGATCTGGCCAGAGTAACATATTCTTTGGTTAAATTGTGAATTTTAAAATTTGTATCATTTTAATATGTGCATTTGTCATTTTAAATAGCTGTGTATTTTAATTGCTGTGTTTTAACTGATGTTGTTTATCTGTTCATTGTTATTATTCCACATCTCTATCCACGGGCGGGTAAGAAATTATTATTATTATTCAAAGACAGCCCCATATAGATTGCATTACAGTAATCCAAATAGGATGTAGTAGTAGTAATAGTAGTAGTAATAACAACAACAACAACAATAACCACTACATCCTATTTGGATTACTGTAATGCAATCTATATGGGGCTGTCTTTGAAAATTGCTCAGAAACTTCATTTGGTTCAAATAGTTTAAAGCCATACTTTAAGTCCTATGGCTCAATGCTGTGGAATCCTGGGATTTGTAGTTTGTTGAGGCACCACAATTCTGTGACAGAGGCGGCTAAATATCTTACAAAACTACAAATTCCAGAATTCTATAGTACTGAGTCATGGCAGCTAAAGAGGTGTCAAATTATTTCTGCAGTGCAGATAAAATGTTGAACTGGCCATAAGGAGCACACAACTCCCTTGTTCCAACAGCTCCAGTGGCTACCAGTCCACTTCTGGGCATAGGACAAAGGGTCTATAAAGCCCTATGCAGCTTGGGTCTAGGCTATTTGAAGAACCATATAATCCTTTCTGAGTCCACTGCTCTGAGATCTTCTGGAGGGGCCCTTTTGTCTGGCTCATATCCTTCTCGGGTTCATTTGATGGGGTCAAAGGGAAGGACCTTCTCAGTGACTTCAGAACAGTCCTTAGACCTCTTTCCCTAGGGAGGCCAGGATACTCCCCTTCTTGCTCTCCTCCTGTTGGCAATTGAAAACATTCTTGTGCCTTGGAAACTCAATGGGATGGGCTTTTAATGATGTGCAGTACTGTTTTACAGTTTGTTTAACCTTTGAAATGTGTACAGTGTTTTTAATTTTAATATTCTTAATGTTTTAACTGCTTTTTAAATAACTTTTATATTAAAACTTTTATAAAAGTTTTTAAAGCTGTATTGTTTTTAAATATGTTGTTAGCTGCCTAGACTCCCATTATTAGAAGAAAAGCAGCATATAAATTAACAACAACAACAGTTACTGTTTATTATCATAAATTTTAAAAATGAAAAATAAAACAAAGGAATTCTGGTTAGCTTAAAATAGAAAATGATCACTTTCAATCCCCTGCACTACAAAAAGAGATAAGAGTTGCTGCCTCCTGGGCACACAGCATAAAACAATTATCTAGTGTTACATTTAAACAGATCTAGAGTCCAACTGGATAGAGAAACCAATATTAAATATTATCATTATTATTCTGTTAACTGTTATGTAAAAAGGATTTCAGTAGGGAATATCAAAAAGTGCAACTTGAAATGCACGTGCTCACCTACACAATTACTGTATAAGCATTAATATCAAAAGATTAGCTTTCAACTGGCCTTTGCCTTTACCTCCTCCCATACAATTCGTCCTGCTGTCTCAAGTCCTCTGGGAGGAATTTACTGCAACCGATAAAAACCAGGTTAACGGCAACCTCCCAGAGGACATTTTCCACTGCCGCTCCCAGATTATGGAACGCCTTGTTGGATGAGATCCGTCAAATAACCAGCTTAGACAGCTTTTAAAAAGCTATCAAGACAGATCTCTTGTGGCAGGCCTTCCCTGAACAGATCATTCCAATCTAATCTGTGCTCTTTCCTCTTTATACATCCACTGTTGTTCCAGAAGACTTGCAATGTTAATATTATGTTCTTATTTTAGTATTGTATTTAACTCTTTTAAAGGGGGTGTGTGTGTCAATTGTTACTATTATTGTTATTATTGTTTTAATGCAGGGTATGTTTTATTTAAATTTAATTTTATTCTATGTGAGCCGCCTTGATTGTCTTGGCAAAAAGGCGGGATATAAAAATAAAGTTGTTGTTATTGTTAGTAGTATTATTAGTATTATTATTAATCTGTGCATAGACTAAGAAAATCAGTCCTCAGTGCAAGCAATCTGAGTTTACCACTCCTTGTCAATATTTACAAAGTTTTCTGAGGATAGCCAGCAAGAATGCAGTCCTACATTTAGTACATGTTATCATCTGTATGTTATAAAACTAGCCCAATGCTAGGTTTCCCTATTAACATTTCACTTTTAATGATACTAATAGATTAATAAGTATCAGTTCAACTCACTGAAGTCCTTAACGTGCCTTTCTGTATTCATCTGCAACCCCCATACATTCATAAGAGCCTACATGCATTCAAAAAAGAGTGAGAAAGGAGTTCTTTGTGTGGAAATATATGCAGTTCACTACAAGAACCCAAACTGGCAGCTATAAAAGCCACAGAGCTGTAGGACAAAAGGGCAACCAGTCAACGTTCCTGCACCATTTAACCCAATCTTCAGTCCTCAAAAGCAGCCCCAAAAGTGAGGAGAGTTATTAAAAAAAAATAGAGATGTGCCTATGAGTTAAAGAGCAGGTTATTAAAAGAATAAATCAAAGTTACCTATACAAGTGATCTGATCCACATACTATAAAGCAGAGTTTCTCAACCAGGGTTCCTTGGAGTCCTACAATTCCATGAGAAGTTACTATGGATTCTGAAAGAGGTTGTGAATGGGGGAAAACACTTTCTGGGTCTGTAGATATATTCCTCAAAACCTGAAAATTATATCAAGGGCAAAAAAGTTGAGAAAGGCTGCTCTAAAGGAATGCACATACCCACAAGAGAATATAATCCAGATATAACTGGGGGGAAATCCTTAATAAGGCAATCTATTCTACAGATACATATGGAAGATAATTAGTGTTATA
This sequence comes from Phrynosoma platyrhinos, assembly GCA_020142125.1. Classification (NCBI taxonomy): domain Eukaryota; kingdom Metazoa; phylum Chordata; class Lepidosauria; order Squamata; family Phrynosomatidae; genus Phrynosoma; species Phrynosoma platyrhinos. Next base: position 279,502,795 of record CM034703.1, read on the forward strand.
ACATGATGAACAAAAATAGGATGTTCAAAAAGATAAAGTCCAGCTTTATAAATCATGCCCCCTTGCTCCATTCTGCTCTTATCCAACCACAAGGTACTCATGGTGGGGGGGGGGGAGAAATGGTGGATGAGATAGAGTTTTTCCAATGATATCATGTAGGTATGTACAGTTACTAGTCCAGGGTAGTCAACAAAGCCAGTATATCCCTATCAACATGTGTTAATAAGCTTTGACAGTGCTGCTGTCAGGGCAGTTAGGACAGGGCAGTCAATGAAACTACACCTAGGCTATCACTATACTGGACTAGATAGGGACACCATTCTTCCATCTTTGCCCTTACCCTAATCCAATATGCATTTGCATTTACTTTAAACTGTTGCTTGAGCTGCATATCTATAGATGACAATGTACAGGGATAACAAATTTAAGACTTTTTAAATTAGTACGATTGCTCCTGCTGCCATACACTGCTGCTACTACTTCTACTACTATTAGTTTATAATTTATAAAGATTTTAGTTGGTCTTTTAGGATATCTAAATTATAAATCTGCTTTCTTCTAACTTAGTTTTATTTCTGCCTCCTTCAAAATCCCTAGGACCCTATCTACCACCATAGCAGATGCCCACACACCCAAAAAACCAAGAGCTGGAGGATTTCAAAAGCTAGTCAAGACCAGAAACTAAGGAAAAGTTCCTCACTTAATGCAGGCTGCATCAAGGCAGGTGAAAATATCCATAACAACAGGATTAGAAAATGCCACCGTTACATCTATGTCTGATTCTGTCTAAGCAAACATAAGCAATTTTATCCAGAAAGTGTGAGGACTTTGATATTTCTACCTGATGATCTTCTAGAAATAGGCATTTAGCCATTCAGAAGAGATCTGCTTGTTAACAATGAACAGATGTAACTGTAGTGGCATAAACAATCTTTTTGTTTGTTTGTTTGCAGTAATCTCTGGCACAGAAGACTCTAAAATGAGTTCTAATGTGTGTTTCTTTATATCCATTCCATATATCTGGCTCACAGATATCAGTCATGTAATTATTATGATCCTCAATTCATGATAAATTAAACTGAGGATGCATAGCACTGACAACTCCACAGCTTGGCTGAGGCCATTTGGGAATGTTTGCAGCATAAATCCAGAACCACTGGACATCTAAGACCTAACCACTAGTCAAATCTATGTAACAGAAAGCTCATGATTCTTATGGTAGTCATGAAGTCCTAACCTATTCTGGATAAGGTAACTTCAGTGTGATTACTGAAAGACCTGCCAAAAGTAAAAGCTGCACCATCTTCAATACCACCTACACAATCTCAGGTTTATTGAATAGCAGTGTGGTTGGTGCACTGACAAAACATTTCTTGAATCCCCAACACCAAGAATCAGGAGTGTTTTAGAAATTCATAATATACACAAAGTCCAGAAGCTGATTTTGGAAAGTGAAAGGGAGAATCAGTTAATTTGCATTTAAACACAAATTTGCATTATTTCAGTGAAAATTCTATGATACAACTGCAATGTATGCTAAATCATGCAGACAGAGGTCACCTGAAAAAAATATGAGAATGCATTACCCTCTGTTTCAATAGCTGAAGGAAGATCAGGCATTCTAATTTATAGGCTCTTCTTCTACTGAACAACACTTGTTTTTTACCTTCCAAAAATATGCTGGAAGGCCTGATTGCATGGCTTCTGAGAAAGTATGGTGATCAAATGGATACAATAGTTTAGTAGAGAAGGAGGTGAAAGGACTTTTAAAATGACATTTATATCCTTGATGTGTGTTTACAGCTTTGGTCAACCTTACAGTCAGGAACCTAAAGACAAATTCTTCAGGCTACTAAGCATTGAAGGTCATGCAACATGTCTCTACAGTGGTCATTTTCTCTTGATCTATAACAAGGTTTTATATTTGGCCTGGTGTCAAGTAGTAATGATAATCTTAACACACATAAAAGTGCGAAAATACTTCTGGGCACAGCCATCAAGACTAAAGATAAACTTAATTAAGAGGATTCCACAAGTGCAACTCACCTGAATATTTTTCTTAACTGAACATCTGTTGCCATTATGCTCCAACGTAACAGGTGCATCACAGATGTACTGTAAACTGAACTTTCTAGCAAGTAAATAACATTTCAGGAAATCCTTCAGTTCATTTTGTTATAAAATAATAATTCTGCATAGTTTTTACAATCCCACAGACCTTATTATTGAAAGCATATTCTTGCAGAATACTGAAATCAGTGATATTATGTTACCTAGCTGATTTTACAAGCAGACAAAATTATAAAATTCTTTATCAGGCATTTGGTGTCAATCAGAAACAAGAGCTTTGTAATTTTAAGGATTTCCTCAGAGCACAGTTGCAGATATTTACTTCCAAAGAGCAAGAAGAGAGAAAAAAAGCTAAAAACAACAACAGATTAACAAAAGCCCGTTTTATTTACATTTACTTGCCCTCCAACAAATATCTTGAAGGAGAGTTCTAAAAGATGGAATTTTGCCTCTATCAAATCTACAAGGAGAAATTTCACTCAGTGACCTTTATAGTATACTGATCAAAAAGAAAACAAAGCAAAAAAGAACAGAAAGACTGATAAGTTAGATATTTCAGATTATTCAGCTGAACAAAAAGACACTATCCTGAAATCAGAGTAAGACATAAGACAGTTTGTGCAACCCAGTTTGTCTGGCTTTTTCTTCTTCTTCTTTTGTCCTCTTGTACTTGTCAAACATTCTGTTTTCAAAACAGATATCATAGTAGCTTCTGCTGCGACCCTCTGAACTTGACAGAGAAAAAAACTAAATATAGCAGGTGAAGACTAACGATTCCTTTGTTTTACTTTCATTCTTTGACACTGTGACCTTGTGAAAAGCACTTAATTTTTCCATTCTGCTTCCTCACCTGTCACCGTGCCCTAAGAAAAGCATCTCACAGAAAAAAGGAAATTTTGTTCCTACATGCTAGTGTGCCAGAACATAGCAAACTAACCCCGAGCACTAACTTCTAGTATCAAGGCCTATAAAATAATTGCCCTTTAATATTCACAAAGTACATACTATCCAAAGACTCTTATTTCTCTACAGCTCCCCTGTAAAACTTTAAGATTACAGATGGATGGATGGATGGATGGATGGATGGATGGATGGATGGATGGATGGATGGATGGGTGGGTGGGTGGATGGATGGGTGGGTGGATGTATGGATAGATGGATAGATAGATAGATAGATAGATAGATAGATAGATAGATAGATAGATAGATAGATAGATAGATAGATAGATAGATAGATTAGATAGATAGATATCTTGTTCCTCTTTTCTTGGTTGTAGTGTATTCATACATGATCAGCTGAAGTGCAGCTAGAACCCTTGAGTTCGAGTCAAGAGAGCATCTTGTGATAAGTTGTATGGGTGATTGATTCTGAAAATTTGCTTCCCCATGTACATGCATCTAACCATTCACAAAATCATCAAAACCTTTGCAAAAGACACTTTGGAACAAAAATGTGAGTAATACAGTTTATGTTAAGTTTGGCACAGTAACTTACTTGGTATTTTCCAAAGTCTTCTGCATTTTCTTGGTCATCTTCTCAATGGCAGCCTGTCGTTTACCCTCTGGGAGAAGATCTATTTTGTTCAAAACCACTATCATTTTCTGACATGCAATCTGCCCAATCACCAAGCATTCTGCTGACTGTGTCTGCATCCCTTTTGTTACATCAATCACAAGCATCATCAGGTCAATGATCTGGGCACCTACAAGAAAAAAAGTACAATCAGTCACAATTTTTCAAAGAATTAAATGTATGATAAACAGAATAAAATACAGAGTTGGCAGTGCTCCACAACAGATGAAACAACTATTTTGACTCACAACTGAGAATCATGCCATGACAACCTTATCTCACTATACTTTACTGAAAGGCACAGTACAATGTCAATAGCTGGACTCCAGAAGTATTCTATGAGCCCATACAATGGTCTATGAGTCCCAGTCCTGGGAGAAAGGTGGGATATAAATAATAATAATAATAATACAATCCCTTGTCCTAGGCTACTTTAAATCTCTCTCCAGTTCCTCCAACCATCCAATGCTATCACTATCATGCCATATTTATAGGCTACAAAAGGGAGTAGACAACATCACTGAACATCAGCCACGGAGATTTTGGACTGTATAGTAGATTTTCAGCTGGATTCTAATCTGTGCAGTGAGATGCAGTGGCTCAAGTGGTTAAGACGCTGACTCTGTTGATTACAAGA
>CM034703.1:279507174-279524379 GCA_020142125.1 Phrynosoma platyrhinos
ATCATGGTTTCCCATTCTATTCCAAACAGGATACTATGGTTAATGGGTTCAGAACAAGCCAGGATCTCAAATCACAGTATGAATCTGTCTAACATACTGACTTGTTTCAAAAGTGGTGACAACAGAGCTTCTGGTTTCAAAGTTATAGAAAACTATGATTAGTCAATTATAGCCAGCCAAGAAGTAGGGAAGGAATGGAAAGCATACACAATCACAACATTCATCAATATCTTCCATCAAACTGTCTCCAGTATTCCTTTTTGGGGCAAGGTTCTGGAGTATGTTGTGGCCTTCCCAATTCTGGTATTCCTGGATGAATTATCTAGATCCATTTCAATCTGGCTTCTTTGCTAATTGTTTATGTCACAACTATTACCATTACATTCAGTGATATACAGGAATTATTATTTATGAGTAACATTAGTAAAAAAAACATTACTAAGGATTCAGCATCACAGCAATAATAGTAGGGACATCGGAAACAATGGCAGGAATAAAATAAGCTGATGGTATCTCACCATAAACCTGCACAATTTGCTCAGAGAACGTCTTCAAAAACACTATGGGAAAAAGGAATAAGAAGAGTAACTGAACTGTTTCAGTTTTTCAGAGGATATTATTCCATACAGATAAAAAGTGATCTGAGAGATGAGAAAGTTCTTCAGAAACCAGCAAATGCAGACAAGTGGGACTCAACATGAATCTGAAATAGGCAGACATGCAGAAGACTGATCTGCATACATGAAAGCATCATTGGACAAAAAAATGATTATATACTCATTCCTCTACATTCATTGCGGTTAGGGGCACAGGAGCCCCGTGAATGTGGAAAAACCACAAATAACAAAAACGTTGTGTTTTTACCTGACGGAACACCTCTCTAGGATTCTCTAGGTCCTCCAGTGCAACTCTGTGGTTAACATCTGCCAGACACTGACCACAGAATTGTGCTGGAGGAGCTACAAATGCCTAGTAGAGTGTTCTCTCTAGGAATCTCTAGGTCCTTCAGTGAGATTTTTGGTTTAAGATGACCACAAAGTTGTGCTGGAGGACCTAGATATTCTTAAAGAGAACATATTAATAAAATCTGTGAATAATCAAATCCTCAAAAGTCAAATCCACAAATGTGGAGGAAGAGAAACAACCTACAAGAGGAAATATTTATATATGCTTTTTTTCGTTATATGAGTTGTTCCTGAGAGAAAAAAAACCAAAATTCAGGGAGTCAAGACTTTTGACTTAAAGATCATCCTCAATAATGATGAGGATCATCCTAAATAATGATAATGTAAGACTTAAGACTACTGAGTTCAACAGGATTTATTCCCAGGTGAATTAGAATAGTACTGCAGTCCAATAGTTTTCAAATTTCAAATACACAGTATATGGATGCATTTACAAGATAGAAGGCTTTTTAGAATTAGAGGGGGAAGGATTGAAAGAAAAAGTAAACCAAACAGTCATTAATTTTTGTGTAAGAAAAAATCTTCTGTTAAGTGTGGAATAAATATAAGAAAAGAATAATACAAAATTTCCCATGTGGCTATCGCCTCAGGAAGCCATATACAGAAAGGAGATGTACAAAGAAAAGAAATGGTTTAATTATAGTGAAATCACAAAGAAGCATATGGGAAAAGTAAAGATTAAAATACAAGAAGAACTTCAAAAAGTAGGATTTGACTTGTGATGGTTTGCATATAGGCAAATTTATGAAAGGACAATGATAGATTTAGGCAAATTTGGGACAAAAGAAAAAAAGTTGGTTTTGAAAATGCAAAAAAATACAGGGAAACTATACAAAAAATTATTAGAAATTGAAATGGAGGAGGAAACGGCAAAGGACACTATGATTAAATGGGCAAAATACACAGGATATAATAAAACTGGAACTACTACCCAGAAAAGATTCATCATCCCACTGACAAGGAGGCCACCAGTTAGTACTGCATACAGCATATAGCATATATAATTATTTGATTTAAAAGTATACAAATGCTAAAATTGGACTTCTTACAGGCATCTTCTTTTATTCCTCAAAAACCAAACAATTAATACTATTTTTATAAGCTTGCTGCATCTAACTAGAATAATTTAGACTATAAACTCAAGGCATGTGTTCTATGTCCAGGTGTTTTTATAAGTTGATGTGAACACCAAAGTTGAATTTTCAGCTACTCATTTCAAAGCACATGAACTTTTGCCCCCTAAAAATGAAAACTAAAAGAGGTGCCTTGAATTTGGCACATGATCAGACTGTTCCATCAGTATCTATCAATATCAAAAACTGTAGATGCCTTGATCTCCAAACACAATAAAATTGAGCGAGTAGAGGAAAAGGGAAGAGGGTCCAAGTGAGAATGAGTTAAGAGGTTTCACATGTCACAAGAGGATTGAACGTAAGCACAACAATCTGACTACTTGCCTCTTTAAGCTACTGCTCTGTTCTATTCTGTTTGGGTAATCTCTTCAGTTCACTTTGCACAAACAACATAACCCCTCTTCACAGGCAGTGCAAATAGCAGAAAATGGCATTTTAAATGTAGAAATAAAATAATTGTGAGCCATGGGCTATAATTTGATTTCATGCTTTACAACAAAATGAAATAGCATTTCCTTGAATGTATTTTTTAAAAAATGTGCTTTTTACCATGTTAGGATTTCCTCTAGCACAGAAAAGAAAATGTACTGTTCTCAAGTATCACTCCTGTTTAGGGGCAAAGCTGTTTTAATATGCACTTCCCATTCTGGGGAAGAGGAAATTCTTCAATTAATAAACCGGGTGGACTGAGGCGAGTTTTAAAAGGTTTAATCAATTTCATCTGCACTTAGGATAAAAAGACTGACTATTCTACTTCTTTCCCCCTGCATACTAAACTTTTTTTAAAAAAAATCATAAAATAAATATTTTATTCTAAATTCTTTGAGGTTGGTATCTCCTGTTTCAGGAAATATTGTCTGTTTCATGCAGTGAGTATGAAACTTCCTCTTGCCAGACCCTCTTCACTTTTTTGTGCTCCAAATCCCTATTCAAGAGTACACAAATTATTTCCCCATTTCATATATAGTTACACCTTGGGAGATACTACAAACTGTACAGGATTTTTGTAGGTACCTTGGGGGAGATGACACAGTGAACAAGGAAGATTTTTTTCAAGATATGTAAACCTTCAGAATCCCACACAAAATGGAGGGAGCCATAAGTGCATGAACTATACATTGGGGGGGGGGGGGGGGAGAGACTTTCTGTAAATCAATGCAAGTCATGTATCAAAACCGGATACCAGAGGTTTAGACAGACAACATTTTGAAAAGAAACAGGAACTCCCCGTGTGATTCCAGCATCTTATAAGTATTTTGCAGCATGCTGTTCCATATGGAAGGTGTCACTAAACCCTGGTGGGCGGAAGTATGCAGTAAAGAACAGAGAATCAGCCAATCCTTCATTTCTCTGTTGCTTCTTATGAACACCTAACTTTAAATACAGTAGTAGTTGACATATTGATTTAGAGAAAACTTTGACCAGAGAATCACATATATATATATATATATATATATATATATATATATATATATATATATATATATATATATATATATATATATATATATATATAATATTCAGATAAAGTGGTATTTCTAGATATTCTGAAGTTACAAAAAATAACATCACACCAAAGTACAATAACTTATTGTAGCCTTCCAGGCACAACCCAAGATAATCCTGTTGACTATACAGCCTAAACTCAATGTACAAATATCATATAGATCACAATGTTCCCCAAAACATTAGCATCTTCTTTAATCTAACCCAGGGGTCGGCAACCTACAGCCCGCAGGCCGGGGCCGGCCCCCCCGAGGCCTCTGGACCAGCCCTTGGTACCGCCACGTGCGCATCACCGCTGCCATTTTGTTTTCCAAAATGGTGGCTGCGACTCGTTTGCACATGTGCAGTACTCCTGCACGTGCGCGAACGAGCCACAGCCATCATTTTGGAAAACAAAATGGTGGCCGCGATGCACACAGCGGTGGCGCAGCGGCAGCGCACGCAGTGGCGGCAGGGGGCGGCGGAATCGGGGGCGGCGGGGGGCGAGGGCCGCACGCATGCGTGTGAGTGCGCACGCCGCCACTCCCCCCCATGGCCCGCGGAAGACCTGGAGGCCAGCGGACTGGCCCCAGGTAAGAAAAACTTGCCGACCCCTGATCTAACCCATCTACTTATGGTGTAGTGTACCTGTAAGAATGTCACACCTGGATAGAATAAATCAAGTTTTAAATTCCCAGTAAGCCATAAAGTTCACTGACTGAGCTAAGGGCCATTTTTTTATTACACCCTACCTACTTTGTAAAAATAAAATTCAAGAGAGAGAATCATGTATGCTACTTTTAACCCCCTGGAGAGTAGTTTATAAATGTTAAAAGAATAATCTTAGTATGAGAGACAGAGGCATACCATAACTGTTTGCCAGGATCAAAAGCAGAACCCAATATCTGGCTATTCAGAAAAGAGTATAGGGCTAAGGACAGGAATGACGTGAACAGCTTATCATTTACCCAGAGGTGCTGCTTCTCTTTCTCCTTCTTTTCCCAATTAATCTATTATTAGGTTGTCATAGGTTAAATACATATCACCATCTTTTTTATAGAATCTATTACATTATTACATCACATACATACACAAAATGCTTCTTGCATAAATTCATCATCCATAAGAAGCTGCAAGTCAGCAAATCAAACTGATCCTAAAGAAATGATATTTCTGTTCCTCTACAGAAATCTCCTATCTGATGACCTAATGTATTTCTAGCACCAATTCGTACTGTAGTTTACTGAGAGAACCTTTACACCTCCACACACATCCATATAATTGGATATATAAAAGTCAATGCACATCATAGATAGTAAACATAAGTACAAGCTGTGCATTACAGCCTAAGTGCTGAATGAGCAATAACAAAATGGCTGGTTCTTCACATAGGAAGTATATTTAGTCTGGCAGGCCTTTCCTGACTAGATTTCCCAGTCCTTGGAATTAGCCCATCCTCTTGTCTACTACTCCCTGCTCCAGCCGTTGTTGTTGTTGTTTATTCCTGTAGCCTGCTTGTACTTGTGTGATCTATTTTAAAAATTGTTTTAATTTATGATTGTTTAATAAATGTTTAAGGGGTGGGTGGGTTTGGGATTGTGATTTTATTGTATTGTATTGTAAGCTTATGTTTAATTTTAATGCTGAAAGCCGCCCCGATTGCTTTGCAGAGGGGTGGGATATTATTATTATTATTATTATTAATAACAACCCCTACTCTGAAGACATCCCTTGTCCTACATAAAACCATTTATTGGTTCACAGAAGATCTCACATAACATTATTTTCAGTAGTTGTAATATATGATATGGTGCTCCTCACTTCTGAAGTTGAACGTTTCAGTATAACCTTTAACAGTTCCCTTAAAGGAAAAAGCACTGGACATTAAAATCTCCCAGTTTCCCTAAGTAAATGATGAGCTGGTAGAACTAACTTCACCAAGACAGGCAGAAATCAGCTTGAAACAGATTCAGACTCCCAAAACCAAATAATTTCCAGTGTGGTTTCTTGCCACCCAATAGCAAAAAATGAAGACTACTTTCTTTGCCCATACTTGGTTTTCAGCATTCTGAGAACTAGAACCATTTACTTAATCACTTGATATTACAGTCACATCATCCTGTTCAGCTGTGACAAAATGCAAAATTGGCATTCCCAGAATGGTTCTTCTTAACCACTTCTACCAACTACTACAACAAGCATATTCACCAGCTTGGCATAGCAACTCATAACGAACATATAATGTACCAAAACAACAAGGACATTTCAGCCACACCATGTTGGAGGTCCAAGAAAGGTCAAACTTTTTTTTAATTGGGATTGTATTTGGCGTATTTTACCTAAACTGCATCTAACAGTTTTCCAGATGCAACAACACAGAGACTTCTTGAGAACTCTCATGCCTTTTGCCAAAGGAGGGGGGCTGATAGCCTCACACAGGATGGAAATAACATGGATCTCAAAGGAAGTTTCTTATTGTGCTGCTAATGGACTTTAAATTTTACTTCCTGGAGTTTACTCTTTGTCTCCCAGATCCCCCATGGCTAAGGAGGAATAATGGCCTTTGCCTACATGGGTATCCCTCCATACCATCTTAATTGAGTATAACTATAACAGCATCTTGATTAAATGTAAGGCATGTGACTCCAACATCGTCCATTTTTTCTTTCTCTTGTTTTTTGCCTAATAAAGAAGCCAGTTGAGACCTTGCATGATTTATTTTATTTTATTTTATATTATTATTATTATTATTATTATTATTATTATTATTTTGCATTTTGGTTGGCCAATGAAGGTATTGCTGTATTGTAGATTCTGGACGTTACTGTACTATTCTATGAATATTAGCAGTAGTTCATGGAAATGGGATGTAGTATGATCAGCCCTATTCTGCAGATGATATACATGAACTGTTGCGTTGGTCTTACCTTGATTTAAATTAAATCAATGTCAAGGCAAAGCTGTACAGCTTTATTGACTATAACCTAAATATGTCTGTAATTTAAGCAAAAAGAAAACTATAATAAATGCACTAAAGATAGTATATGCAACAAACTTCATTCACATCGACAATTTTAAACAAATTTATATAGCAAAGCTATCAGGCTGCAGTGGACTTTGTTTCATTTTAAACTTTCCTATATCAATTTCAGCTGCACATATTTCAACTATGGATTATCATTCAGATAACAGGTTAATTTGTGAAATTTGGAGATGGATGGGTATAAATTGTTGTTGGGAAACACAACACCATCACACACACATCTCTACATTTCACCTTTGACTGTATAACCCATCTATATTCTAACAGTTATTGTTGTTGTTGTTGTTGTTAACTTCCTTCAAGTCAACCTTGACTCATGGCAGCCCTGTGGGTGAGACATCTCCAGGACCCCCTGTTTTTCACTGCTCTGCTCAGGTCCTGTGGGCTCAGGGATGTGGCCTCCTTAATTGAGCCTAACCATCTGGTTTGTGGTCCTTCTTTCTTCCTACTGTTCTCCACCTTACACAGAATTATTGTCTTTTCTAGTGACTTATGCCTTCTCACAATATGGACAAACTATGACAGCCTTAACTTAGAGGGGAAACAGACCACCCACAATGCCGCGGGACCACGACAACCACACACCACGGTCCCAAGGGCGCCCTCCACCACGGGCCCAAATTGGAGTAGAAAAAATTGCTTTTGGGGGTAGGTTTCCACAGCCCAGGCATACCTTTGACGTGTCTTCCATGCGTCTTAGGGACATGTATCATCTACTTTCCATGCCCCCAAGCCATACAGAAGCCGGCTTTTTCAGCCCATCTGTTCAGGCCCTTGGTCAACTTGGCTTCTGGGGAGAGTTCTGGCTTGATCTGTTTTAGGACCAAATGGTTTGTCTTTTTTGGCCATCCATGGTATCCTCAGCACTCTTCTCCAGCATCACATTTCAAATGAGTTGATTTTCTTTTTATCAGCTTTCTTCACTATCCAGCTCTCGCACCAGTAAATGGTGATGGGAAATACTATGACTTGGATGATCTTGACTTTAGTGTTCTGTTTTACATCTTTGCACTTGGGGATCTTGCCTAGGTCTTTCATCACTGTCCTTTCCATTCGTAGTCTTCTTCTGATTTCATGAGTGCAATCTCTGTTCTGATCAATGATTATCCAACTTATGGGAAGTCAATAACTATTTCAATTTTCTCATTTTCTAGACTGAATTCACCTGGTCATTATTTTTGTTTTCTTAATGTTCAACTGTAAACCTGCCTCAGTACTTTCTTCTTTGATTTTCTTTAGCAATTGTTCAGTCTTTGTTGTTTTCTGCTAGTACTGTATTATGTATAAATAATGGAAGGGGTTAAAACATAATTGAAAATATCAGCAATAGCTCTAAATCAATCCAACTGCCTTAAATAAAATGAAACAATCAACTGAAACTAAATAATTGTACATGAAAGTCATTACATGTAATGACTTATAATCTTCTTGGGAGACTTACAACAACACTTTCAATGAGATTAAGATTTTTGCTTGAAAACAATAACCTACAAACACCGGGTATGAAGCTATGGTTGCAGAATGGGGCTGTTATGCCATGACATTGCTTCCATAGCTCCATAGCTCTTCAGTCTCATTCCCATTGATTCCCAGACGATCTTCCCCTCCTGAAATAGTAACAGTAAACTTAATTTATTCTACAGGTAAAATATGAATTGGAGGGTGTGACATATGACAAAATATGACAAGGGTGTTATATTTTCTGATACTCAGCCTTGTCTCCAGAGCTCACAAAGGAAAGTATGCTGATACGGTACTTCCATTTATTAGCACTAAATGGTGGGGCACATACTTTTGTTGCATTCCCACTGACCTCAGTGGCACTTACTTTTTAAGTATATATGAACATGATTGTGCTGTTAGTTCACTGATTCATTGGTCTCTTCTATTTCAGTTAAGATAATATAGCATGGCATAGTGTGAGTATTAAAGTGAGGCATATTACAGGCTCTCAGCCTCAGGGGAAGCAATGGTTCTGGATAAATTTACCAAGAAATCCCCATCATAAGATCACCTTAGGATCACCATAAGTCACAACAACTTGAAGGCACACAACAATAACAACAACAACAACAATATATCACAGATATATGAAATATATCTTCCTGGATACCTAAAGTATCAGAAGACAACATAGCCACAAATCTGATAAGACCTCTAGCCCCATTAAGTGTCTACTTATAATCTACTCATAGTTATGCAAGTAAATATAACTCCTTGCAATTGCTCATTAAGCACTTGGAATATGTATGTGTACAACAACCCTTACAGGTGTTTGGTTTTTTTAAAAAAAATAGCATTTATTCTAACAAAGCAAATGCAGCAATAAAAGAAAAATGTTACACTATAAAATACTGGTTGCAGAAAAAAATTAAAAGGTCAATCTTGATTGTGAAAGACCACAAGAACTTTAATCTGACAATTAATCATGCCATGAGATCAATTCATCCCCCTCCCAAATCCATGTGTGAATTCTCCCTGCTTGATGTTATGTGTGACAACTACTACCCTTGCTTATGGGTATGCTAACCCAGGTAAACAGATTCCAGTTCAGATCCCTGAATTAATTCCACACCCTTTAAGGAGCCAATATTGATGCCAAAGTCAACACTGTAATATAAAAATAACAACTTCCATGGGAAATTCATAACGAGGGCACTATGGTAGTATTCATCTACTATTGTTAAGTACCAAACACTGATAATCAGAAGAGTAACATATGTAAAAGGCATTCTGCAGCCACCGTTCACATGAAAAATAGCCAGTGTTAAGACTCATTCTATTATACTTAATAGCTGCTTAAGGAAACTACTAAGCAACATAAGAAAGTCATCATCATCATCATCATCATCATCATCATCACCACCACCACCACTACCTTTAAAAGGGGGGTTGGACAATTGGCAGTGCAACTGTCCCTCCAGACCTCAGATCTTTTGAGTAGGATGTAGAAAGCATAAGTAGACTATCACTTCATCCGTACCAATTTTATACTCCTGATCAGGCCTGACAAAAAGAGGTTGGTACTGTGTTCCAGAGGAAGCATCGTCCCTTACATTAGGGCATGTAGGCAGTGGTGATTGCAGCAAAATGCATTGTTCATGCACTGGCAAGCACCACTGTTGGTCTTATCAATTAAAATCCCCACACTGTCTCAACATCCCTGAGAGAGAGTGTCACCCCAGAGTACAATGTTCCCTGTGAAACCCCAATGCATTGTGGAAGAAATTAAAATGGTAAAACCAGCAGTAGTGCTTGTCAGATCAAGAATTTGTTACTTTATTTATTTATTTAGTGTTTGCTTTGCCTGCTACAGGATAGTGAAAGTGACCAAAGCTGCCAGCATCCTCTTGCTTTCACTGACCAGTGTGCGGTGGGGGTGAGCTTTACTGGCTTCACCAATAAACAGCAGTGCCAGCTAATACAAGGTCAGCTTTCATCTGGCTACAAGTGCCTGCTTGCTTAGCTTCAGCCAGGTAAGTAAAAAAGGGAAGGTGTGATTGCAGCTGAACTCACTTTTGCTTTCTGAAATTGATAACTTTATTCTTGCCACTTTCTGAAAGGTTGAGGGTGGCTTCATCAGCTCCAAGAGCTCTGCCTGTGATCTGGTCCTGCTCCTACTCCAAGATCAAGCCTTGGGAAAAGATATATAAGAACTACTGGAAAATAGCACTCAAAAAGTAACTCTATTCATGTTGTTGTTAAGTACCATCGACTTTGACTTATGGCAACCCATGAATGAGAGACCTCCAAGTTACCTTATCATTAACTACTCTGCTCAGATCTTTCAGGGCCATGGGTTGCTTGACTGAAAGTATCCATCTGGAATGTGGTCATCCTCTTTTCCTGCTGCCTTTTTTCTTATTAAACATTATTATCTTTTCTAGGGAGTCATGTCTTCTCACAACATGTTCAAAGCATAGTCGGCCCTCCTTATCCACGGATTCCTTATCCACAGATTCAACCATCCATGGCAGGGGTAGGCAACCTTTCCCCTTTAAGGGCCGAGGGACTTCAGCTCCCAGAATCCCAAGAGCTATTGGCCAACATGGGATTATTGGCCAACATGGCTGAGGCTTCTGGGAGCTGAAGTCCCTCGGCCCTTAAAGGGGAAAGGTTGCCTGATCCATGGCTTGAAAATATTTTTTTAAATATATAAATTCCAAAAAGTAAGCCTTGATTTTGCCATTTTATATAAGGGACACCATTTTACTATGCCACTGTATTTAATGGCACTTAAGCATCCATGGAGTTTAGTATCTATGGAGGGTCCTGGAACCAAACCTTGCCTAGTGGATACCAATGGACCACTGTCTCAGTTTAGTCATCTTGATTTCTAGCAAGAGTTCAGGTTTGATTTGCTCTAGGACCCATTTATTTGTCTTTTTAGCAGTCCACGGTACCTGTAGAACTCTTCTTCAGCACCACATTTCAAATTAATTTATTCTCTTGCTACCAACTTTCATCAACTTCCATATGTACATTATCTCTATATGTACATAATGTTAAACCATCAGTTACCATTATTAGCAAGAGCTCTGGGTTTTTGTCCCATCGCCCCAGCTCCCCACTCCTCTGATGTAGCTGTAAGATCAGAAGTATCAGTATGAGCTAACCAGGGTTTGTTACCAAACTGTATTTGGTAAAAACTAGTTTATTGAATCAGGTTTTTATAACAGAATAAAAGGGGGGAAATGGCAAGGTGAATCCTCAGAAAAAGCAGGTAGAAAAGAATTAGTTTAAAACATTTAGAAATTTAAAAAACAATTTTGTCAAGCCATTTATATTACAACATTTACACAAACAGAAACAGAGGGAAAGTTTTCTGTCATATTAATTACATCCTAATATGTTCTTTATCAAAGGATGTGTTCCAAGAAGTCAAGTAAGTTCATCTTTAAAATGCAGCCATCTACCTTCTCAATTGCAACATCATTCTTCCATTCCAAAACCCTGCTTTAGAGACTACCTGTTGATGGTACACAAATGTCACGAAATTCTTATTGCAAATAATAACCCAGAACACTCCCAACACACCTTCTGAAACAGAGAATGTGCCATATCCATAGTAATGTAGGATTACCCTGTGGCGTGCTGAGTTGGTACTGAATATTCAACAGAAGTGTGATTAGTTCAAGCTTCGGTCTTCTTGTTGGGAGGTATTTTGTTTTGGTATCAAGACCATATGTGCACATGCAATGCTTTGGAAAATTAAATGTTACTTAGCATTTAACCTTGGGCCTTACACAGCTGACCATAAATGGCATCTCTGACTTAGTAAAACCTTTAAAAAAGAGTTCTGAAATGCAAATAGGCTGGAAAAAACTAATTTTATAAAATGCATTGACTTAATTTACATCAGATTTATGTATAAGGTCTGCAAAATTTTCTAATAAATGTGTACAGACAAACAGGGTAGACCATGTGTAGTTAATAAATCCTAGATGAAGTAGTAAGGAGAAATCTCTTGGCCCAAAGTGCTTACATTTAAACCAAAGACTTCTCATCACCACCAGTGTCCACAGTTGGTAATCATCACAGTTAAGGTCATCCCTATCACAAGTAATCCCACATCAGACAGCTCAAGGCTCAAGACCCAGTAAGAAAAATGAGGAGCTAGAGAGTTCCCAAGAGATGAAATCACCTGAGATCTACATATAATCTGAGAGTATTTGTGGAAAAGATTTGTGGAAGGATTCCCCCAACTCTAGTAAGTCAGTTCACAACTGCTACTCCTTGCGTACTTGTGGATTTAGCACTGAAACTAGAGACCCAGGTTTCAGTAGTGGCCAGGAGTGAAATATGGTTATAGCCATAAGTCCAGATAATTCAAAGACAGTTTTGCGTAGCAGAAAGTGATTTCCCCTAGACACTGTCAAAAAGTAAACTTATATTTATCCTAAACAATTGCTAATCATTTGTAAATTCTTCCCAAAAATGCTCCCAAAGTCCTCCAGTAAGTTATAAGATGAGATCACCAAAATATAATATTAGTACAGATACAATATTGTTTAATGTTCTGAATAGTTAAATTCTATTGCAATATTGATCTTCAAATGTTTTAGCTATATTGTACTTGCTTCAAATTGGAATCTAGGAATCTAGGTTCATGCCCAAATGAAATGTAAATCAGTGAATTCCCTTCTCAAAATTCTATGGAGGTATCTGATTAAGTCCTTCCACTAATGCTAGAGTAGGATTCACATAGTCTGAGACTGCATACAGCCCTTTGGACCATCCAGGTGCCCCCATGCCACAAACAGTGGCCAAAAAATCTGGGCTTTTCAGTTAAAGAAACCATTCCTAGAGACACAGTAGATCATTCCAAATTGTTTTCTATTTAAATAGCATTCAAAAGTGAAGAAAGGCCTTTTCTGCTCCGTCAAAATGGTGCCTGCAAAGGGGCAATGTGGAAGATCCTCCAACAGCAAAAAAGAACCCCAAAATGGGAGCATGAGTCCATTCAATTGGGGCATGCCCATGCCTGCAGCAGGGAAACTGTGCTTATCAGTGGAATGGGGGGGGGGGGGGGGGGGGGGGGAATGATTTATCTCTCTTTAAAATATTAACTATGAGAAGATTAATCTTTATGCCCCTTTGAACACTGCAAACTCCCTTTCAGTGTCAATAACTGTGCATCAGGTTCACACGTAAGGGGTTTTAGAGTGGGGAAGGGATAGCTTGATTTGGACTAATATAGTAAGAAAAGCACATAGATTTCAGATAAAAAAATTAACATAAAATCCAGGAGAACAACAGAGAAAAGGCTCACAAACTGCAATAGGTGTGTAAAGATCCTGCAGGGCCTTTGCAGACTGCCAGAAATAGTGCAAATTGAGTCCACTTTAACTGCCTTGGCTCAGTGCTAGGGAATCATGGGAACTGTAAGTTTTTCTGAGACATTGAGCCTTCTCTATCAGAGAGCTCTGGTGCCACAATAAACTACAGTTCCCATGATTCCCTAACACTGAGTCAGGGCAGTTAAAGTGGACTCAATTTGCACTATTTCTGGCAGTCTGCAAAGGCCCTTAGCCTTCCATCCTTTCGTAGGTCCGTAAAATGAGTACCCAGTTTGCTGGGGGCAACTGGCAATTGTAAACCGTTTAGAGCAGGGGTAGGCAACCTTTCCCCTTTAAGGGCCAAGGGACTTCAGCTCCCAGAAGCCTCAGCCATGTTGGCCAATAGTCCCATGTTGGCCCATAGTTCCTGGGATTCTGGGAGCTGAAGTCCCTTGGCCCTTAAAGGGGAAAGGTTGCCTACCCCTGGTTTAGAGAGTGCTTAATTCACTATGATGCAGTATAAAAATGTAAGTGCTATTGCTACTGTGATTTGTGCAACCACTTTCTATATGACAATGACAAAACCAATGAATCTGCTATTTGGAAGAAATCCAGTTGCCCCTCCGTTTTCACGGACTTGAAGTCTGCGTCCCTCGCCCGTTTGTGGGTGGCAAACGGAGGGGGACAAAATGGGGGATCCACCCCCATTCAAGCCTATGGGACTTGAATATTTGCAGTTTTCTGTTTTCACAGGGGGTCCAGAATGGATCCCCCATGAAAACGGAGGGGCAACTATATATTTACGCAAATACAATAACTGTACTTTGAGTGTTCTAGAAATGCATTATTATTATTATTATTATTATTATTATTATTATTATTATTTGCATTTAGATAATACAATGCAAATGTGCTGCCTTGGAAAGCACAACCTTGAAATATGTGTGGCCTCTGAGAAACAATGTATATTTATTCATATAAAAGGGATTGTGCAGAAAGGTTCCAAGATAGAATTCTTGTTTTATACTGAAAAGAATTATTGCTCACTTTTATAAATTAAAATGAAAATGTTTCCTCAAGTGAACAGTCCCAAGGAACTACTCACTGATCCACAGAGTTCTCACAGATCTTTTAAATATGAATGAAAAGCCAAAAATATTGCTAAGAGGCAAATCCAGAAATGTGTTTGTTAGTTTTCTCCCACCATCTCCAACACTGGAATAACATCACTCAGGGTTATAAACATCTGTACTAGCATAGGGAATGTACAATACATTAAAAAAAATCAAGGCCCACATATCCTGTAGCTCTGCACTTTACAAACAAAAGGTTGGGGGAAGTCAAAAGAGGGGGTGGGGTACAGGGAATAAAGGCTTAAAGATTAAAGTCACAAGCAGAGACAGACGGCTCTGTTTTTTAATAACTGAAAACATGAGTTGTGCCTGAATGTGTTCATTGTTTTACAGAGGGAGGGAGAGGCTATGCATGCAGGACTCACTGGCGACAGGGCTGCCTTTCCATCAAAAGTAAGATTTACCAAAAAAAAGGGGGGGAGACTTCAATTCGATGCCTTAATTTCCCCTCTTGTAATGTTTAATGATGCAAGTCAGGTAGAAGTCAATCCAAGCTACCTCTTCCGTCTCCCCCTCTCCTGCTCCCTTCATTAAACTTAAGAAAACTCGGGGCGAGAGGAAGAAATCTGAGCATTAAGAATCTAAGATGCAGACTGAAGAGGACTCAAATCATTTATGTTATAAAGCAGAAAACACATTCACACACATACCATTTTAAACACTTTCATTTCCATAAATGACATGGAAGCCACTACCCTTTCAATGTGTTTATTTAAAATAACTTATATAGAGTGGCATAATAATGTTTTACTAGGAAATTAGGTACTTAAGATCCTATTTACAATTTTTTAGAAACTGATCATTTCCCTCTTGGGTTTCTTCCATAAGATAAATACAAAATAATTCGTATTAGTTTACTTCAGGTCTAATTTTAAAAGTCTTATATATAGATCCTCAGAAAGAGAAACAGTGTCTACTTAACAATAACAAGAATGCAGAATTATATTTGCAAAAATGTGAGGCCTATTATTCATCCTGAAAAAAGGTAATTTTGTTTAAAAAGTGAAGAACATGGTGGGGGAGAGCTGAGTTTAAGTATGAAAACCTGGCAACAAAAAACTGTCACTCTTTTTAGACAAGTAGAATACACAAATGCACATAATTCAGCTTTGTAAAAATTATCCCACAATTAGCTAGTTTTAAAAGTATTTTAATTAGTCTTGCTGTTGAAGCATGATTCTGAACTCAATAGTGCAGTCTATACTGAATGATAACAAGGAGCACAGTGTGTAGAAATAAGAGATAGAAACACCAATTCACAGTCATGAAATACTTCAGTGAGCAAGTTATTTCCAAACACAGCACAACAACAGCTGCTACACAGGCAAAAGGACTGTGTCACTTTATGAGCCAAGGTAGGATGTCAAGTTGGTTTTTTAAAAAAGATACATACTGCAAGGCCAAAAAAAGCCATCACTACAAACTGTAGTACTATGCATACTGCAGAATGGTGCAGACAGTGAACAGTATAAAGAAATATGTAAGCCACAGTTACAACAGTGGAACATTTTGAGTCTAACATTTCACCGCAGTCATTCAAAATGGGAGACAAAACTTAATAGGAAGCATAGTACAATATATGGCCATCCTTCCCAGCACAGACTATTGCTTTAGATCTGTAAAAACATCGTAAAGCATTTGAGCTATTCTTAACTTTACGCTGATAACCACTCCCTACCTGCACTTAACAATAAATCCAAAGGTTTGGCATTTGGGATGACATTCCAGAATTAAACCCAACATCAAAACATCATTCTTCAAAAAAGTTAAAGTTAGTGGAAAAGTTGCTTCCTCGGACCAAAGCCCTGCTGTCTCCAAAACAGCTCCAGGGTAAACCAGTAAAAGACAGGGTGGGAGGCAGGCTAGGTCTGTATCTGCTGTTTCTTACTGCTATGAAAATGTAGCCAGGGTGGTAATTTACCTTGTACAACTAAATTGTACATGAAAGTTTTGAAACAGTCCATTAAACATAACATTATGGAACAAGACCGAAGGTTCGAGTGGAACACATTAGTCATGCATTCCAAATCAAGGTTACAAGAATTAGTCTACCAGGCAAGCAATTGTCAGCAGGCAATACAAATGGCCAACAGTTTCTACCAATGAGGCACTATACTTAGCCCACAGGCTACCCTGGCAACTTCCCAAGAAGCCAAAGGACATCACTAATTTGCAGAATGAACCACCCACAGTTAAAGGCTGTGGAAGGCTGGTCTATGATTAAAAGATCAAATTAAAATTTACTCTGACTTGATAAGATTTGGTAAGATGGGAGAACCAATCAAATTGTTTATACCCAAGGAGAGCATATCCTGAAAACCAACACAGGCATAAGGAGATGGTAGTTAAGTGTCCTGGACTCAGACATAGGTCTACATATCTTCTCCTGGATGAGGATGCTGACCTGGCTTGCTCAGTCACCTGGGCGCAGGCCCTCCCAGCTGTGTACTCTGTCAGTGAGCAGGTGAGGGGAAGTGGGTGGGGGGGGCGAAGTGGCTCTAGTTCACAAGAACAGCCTGATCTTGACCAGGATACCTGTCCAGAACATGGTCCATTTCGAGTGTATGTACCTTAGCCTGAAGACCAGGGATAGTTTGGGGATTCTCTTAGTCTACCGATCACCCCGTTGCCTAGCAGACTCCCTGACCGAGCTGACACAGCTGGTCT
>CM034703.1:279524479-279539493 GCA_020142125.1 Phrynosoma platyrhinos
GGCGGGGTATTAAATACATTTTATTATTATTTATTATTATTATTACATATCCCTTATGTATACAGCTCTAGGGATGCATATTCTTCCTCTCTTCCCCAACTATTTTCTCAAGCATTGACTTTACTGAGGAGCTCAGCTATATGCTTTCTGCCAAGGTTACTCAACTCTAGAACATTCCCACTGAAGCTCTGCAAAGGTACATGTGAGGCACTGAGACCATGAAGAAAAAGAATATGACTTTCATTTGTGCATTGCTCTAGCACTTTGTAAAATTTGTCCTGGGAAAGGCTGTATACGTAAGAGAGACTCATGGGAACCAAGAAGAAAAGCAACCTGACAATAATTGTTATTTTAAAAAACATGTTTACACTACTTTTTAATGTTAATATTCCTAAGTCAGTTCACAAAATTACTGTGTTAAAAACCAAGAAAATGCAATAAAATTAAGGGATAAAAGCATCCTGCACTGGAACCAGCATAATCTCAGTTCAACATGGTGGACACCAAAACGAAAAAAAGCCTACACTTGCAGTAAATGTGCATTTAATATAAGTACGGTAAATGGACATCACTAGTTTGTGGTATAGCAAGCAAGGCCTTTTACAGATACAAGATGTAAAGATCAGGGCAGTCTATAGGAAACAAGGTAGTCACTCAGATAATCTGCCCTTAAGTTGTTCAGGCCTTTTTAAAAGAAGAATAAAGGCTGGCTCAGTAGCTAACTGGCAGCCAGTGTAACGCTTTGAACACAAGAGTTATATGAACATAACAGGAGATGACCCTAAGCAGCTTTGCATTCTACAATTGTCAAACCAAGCCCAAGAGCAATCCTACAAAATATAAAGCACAGTCCAACCTTCAAGTTGCCAACACTGAGTTGCATTTCACGCTTCCCCTGTCCAAGATTGGTGGTGGTTGTTGTTGTTGTTGTTGTTGTTGTTGTTGTTAGCTGCCATTGAGTCAACCTTGATTCATGGTGACCCTGTATATGAGACATCTCCAAGCCCCACTATCCTCCACTGTTCTGCTTAGGTCTTGCATGTTCAGGCCCATGACCTCCCTGAGTCTATCCATCTGGTGTATAGTCTGCCTCTCTTTCTGCTGCCTTCTACCATTCCTAGCATTATTGTCTTTTTCAGTGATTCACACCTTCTCATGATGTAGCCAAAATACGACAGCCTCAATTTAATCGTCTTGGCTTCCAGGGAGAGTTCAGGCTTGATATGTTCAAGGATCCATTTGTTTTTTTGACTGTCCACAGTATTCTCAGCACTCTTCTCCAGCACCACATTTCAGATGAATTGATTTTCTTCCTATCAGTTTTCTTCCTATCAGTCTTCTTCAATGTCCAACTCTCACATCTGTACATAGTGATGGGGAATACAATGGATTGGATTATTCTAACTTGAGTGCTCAGTTGTACATCTTCACTCTTTAGGATCTTGTCTTGTTCTTTCATTGCTGCCTTTCCCATTCCTAGTCTTTTATTATTATTATTTCTTGACTGCAGTCTCCTTTCTGATCAATACTTGATCCAAGGTACGGGAAATCTTTAACTATTTTGATTTCTTCATTATCTAGGTTGAATTTATGTAGATCCACCATGGTCATTATTTTTGTTTTCGTTCTGTTTAGCAACAAGCCTGTTTTTGCACTTTCTTCCTTGACCTTCCTTAATAATTGTTTCAGTCCATTATGTTTTCTGCTAGTAGTATGGTATCAGCCACATATCTTAGACTGTTGATGTTCCTTCCATCTTTACTCCTCCTTCTTCTAAGTCTAAACCTGTTCTTTATATGATATTTTCTACATAAAAGGTGAACATGTAGGGTGATAATAGGCACCCCCTTGCTAACCGGGACTCCCTTGCTAATTGGGAACCATTCTGTTTCTCATATTCTGTTCTAATATTTGCCTCTAAGGGCCTTTGGAAATAGTGCAAATTGAGTCCATTTTAAGGGTTAGGGTTAGGGAATCATGGGAACTGTATTTTATTGTGGCACCAGAGCTCTCTGACAGAGAAGGCTCAATGTCTCAGAAAAAAACAATTCCCATGATTCCCTAGCACTAACCCTAACCCTTAAAGTGGACTCAATTTGCACTATTTCTGGCAGTCTGCAAAGGCCCATAGTACAGATTTTACATTAGATGTATTGGCACTTTCATGTCTTTAAGTGTGTTCCAGAGCTTTTCATGATCTATACAATCAAAAACTTTGCTGCAGTCTATAAATCATGAGCTGATTTTCTTTTAGAATTCCTTGGTGCAAATAATTGTCAAACCAGCCAAAATTGATAGTAGGCACTCAGTCATTAACTAGCTATCTGCCTTTATTGTAGGTTAAGTTCATCACCTACCTGTAACTCAATCAACAGAAGTTGCCACTGTGTAATAAAAAAAAAAAACAACAACAGCAGAAACTCCAGATACATGCAGAAATTCATCACCCCAGTCAAGCAACCAAGGAAACCCAAAAAGTACTCTACAAACTGGGAAGCTTAGAGTCTTTGGTGAGAAGTAATCTCCAGCCCTGAAGCTTCTTAAACACAAGAAAAACAACAAATTACAGCACCAGTGGACATACATCACAGACTTTTTTGATCTGTGATATTATTATTTTTTTGCCTTGCAGAAGTCTACATTTTATTATACCTAATCAGTCAGACCAAATTCAATCAACAAGCCAAAAACATTTGGAAGGTTCCTGCTCATTCTAGGAGCCAAGATGCTCAACCATTTCCTTTCTGGGCACACAACCAAGTTGTAATTAGTAGTCCACTATGTATTATATTTCCAGTTTATTTAGTCAAAACACTTTAGTTGGTCTCTTCTTCATCTCCTGGCCATATTTTCACTCTTCTTTTTAGTTTTTGCTTGAACATTACTTCATTTGCATTGTGCAAAAATAGCAGGTTTAAAAATGCTGATTACAATATTGCAACAGTATGTTGAAATCGCAGCCATGAGGGTGAGGATTCTAGAGTGGAACAGAGGATACAGGGATTGGATTAGCCCTTTTCATCCACACTGTAGTCCCATTCAAAATCCTCCCAAAATCCTCCCAATCTGTATTTTAAATGAGAGGAGTTTTCCTTACAGAGTGTAATATGGAGGAGGATTTTAAAATAATCTCTCACTTTGCCACAGCCACTCCACTGTTCTGATCAGTGTTCCTCTCAGATGCTTTTTTAAGTTTAAATCACTTTAAACTTAGACCTCACCAAGTTACACATTTAACTTAAATATACTCTGGTCCAAGTAACAGCAGATGTTTGAAAAGTAATAGTCCAAGGAAGCCAAAAAGTAAAACTATGCACTCAAACTGAAGATGTTATGGTCCAGCATTCCAAAAGGAATCACTACTTTAGAACTGTAATATTCTGAAATAAAAGCCTCTTCTCCCCTCTCATGCCAAGGCACATAGCTCTTTGTTAAGAAATAAAAATTGTAAATCAAGAATGGCCAAATTTTAAACTCATGGGCTCTACCTTGTTTTTGTTTTTTGCTTTTTAACCAGAGCACTGGGGTCCATCCAACAACTGTGGTCTGGGAATATGGCTGAAACCAGATGCAAAAAGATGGCTCTAGAGATGAAAGAATTATCTAACACACTGCACAAACCATGGACTGGGAGAATCTGCATATACAAGTGCAAGTCTAGAACTGCATTACTTAAAATCAAAGTCTTGTTGCCAGACTTACTGAACTTATTATTAAGCAGCAGGACGTCAATGTTATTGATCTACTACAAATCATCAAGCAATCTACCAACAGATCTTGGTCTACTTTATGCCTAGCACTGCTATAAATTTCCCTCTAAAGAAATACGGTATTAGAAAAATCCATGTTGAACATTATACTAAAGTACTACTGCATTCATATTGCAAATATAAAGACAGTTTCAGCAGAATGGTTATTTACAGCTTTAGAATTTCAGTTTTGCCAGAATATGATTTGGCATAATTTTCCAACCCACCATAAATTTTCCTATCATATTAGTTTATAGTTCCAATTCCTAATCTCTTATCACCTTTCTCAATGCATCATACAACTCTGAAACCAGGGACATTATGCTTCTAGCTGCATGCTCCTTTCTACAGATTCAGTGAGTGTGAAATAAAGTAAAGATAGACAAGTGATGCCCTCCAAAACAGAGAGCCACTCTCCAATGTATCTGAGTGTCCCTCCCTACTTCTGAAGGAAAACTATTTCATTATTCAGAAATATGGGAGGAGGAAGGACATACTGTAATAGGTAGAAGCAAGGATGGCTACATGACTGATGCTTGCTATAAAGAAAAGGAAAAATGAATGTCTGGAGATGAAGAGGATAGAGATGCAATAAACACCACAATACATCATTAGAAGAATAAAAAAGGAAGGAAAACCAAGCCTTGGATTCAAAAAGCCATGGACAATGCTTTCTGTACACACCTATGCATTTGAGAACAAGGATCAAAGCTTAACCCTCACATTCACTGCAAAACTACTCTTGGAGAGTTGTAATTCCCCCCAAGAACAGGATTCTCTTTTGTGTAAAGAACTTCAGCCAGAAAGGGAAATGGCGAAACCCCTGCCTATATATACATAAAAATATATCCTGCTCCCACAGGGGTCCTTGCATCTTGGTTGGCTCATGGAATCCTTGAAAGAGGACATATGTGATGAGAAAGGAACCATAGCTTTCCACCTACAACAGAGAACCCCAGGCATCGAAGAGCGACATTGCTTAAAAGAAAATCGGAAGAAAATCAGTCAACATGCCTTTTAAACCTGACACTTTCACAGTACTGAGAAACCTTGAACTTATATATTTCTGAAGCCACTTTTGGCTCTGGTATATTATTATAATTGGAAATATTCCATATTCTTAGATTTGATGAGAAAGGAAATAAGATATACTATTTCCTTCTAACAGTGAGTGGTAGCTTTTATTTAATCTCATGCTGAAGAGGAATTTTCACTATCCTTCAGAATCTTCAAAAAGGTAGCCTCACTGAGGTTTAATAATTTAAAATTTACATATTACAAACCAGTTAAAGCCATACTATTAATTGATTAAAGAATCTTTTATCTCTTCGCAGTCCTAATTTTCTTGCTTGCATTAATTTTATGCTACTGTCATACATTTTCTCTCTTGTACCACTTGATTTTTTTTTTTTCTGTCAGGAAAGCTTCTCCTTTTCCATATTACAGCAAAAAGACAGAAGCAAAATCGATCTCAAAGTTCAAGGTAGGCCCAAGGAAGAGAAATAAGCAGGTAGGCAAACTGAATCCTAAGGAAAAGAATGGAAGGGGTAATGAATGGTCTACTGGTTAAGATAGATTCTTCGGCAATTTTTTAGTAAAATCTTAACAATACAAATCATAGTAAAATCTTTTTAATACTAATAAGCCAATGTTTTACCACCTTCACAGTTTTCTGGTTCAATTCACTGTCTCTTTTTCAGTTTCTCTTGACTTACAATCTTGACTTAATCTTGACTTAAGATCCTTTTGGAGTGTCTCCATGAAATGTAAGATAGGTGTGTGAAGGATTAATGGACCCACAACGGTGGACCCACAGCTACTGAATACTGTCCCTAAAGAGTATTACTTGTTATTTATTTTAGTGTTTTTCCAATGCAAACAAATGTTTTTTTTTTATTTTCCCTGACCTTTTAATAAATTAGCATTTTTTTTAGCTCTATGAATTTTTATTACTTTTTATGCTATTAACTGATCACACTCTCTCATCTTCAAAGGAAGACAAGGCTAAACCTCTTCTGAACAATTCTATCAGGAAAATCCCTTGATAGGGGCACACAACAACAACAATTCATTTAATGCTATTCATATTTTCTTCTGTTTTTGAGCTTTTTTGTTGCCCTTTTCATATTTTTGTAACATAATGCCAGTCAGGACATCTGCCAGCCACATTCTGTCCAACTGAAATTTCTGAAATGTTTTCAAAGACAGATGATGTATAATGCATTCAGTAAATCAAGGGAGAGGTTGCCAGGACAGGGAAGTCCAGCGCTCTCTGCTTAGATAGGGTTGTAAGGTACAGAAGTTTAAGCTATCAATAGGTGCTCTGAGACACACGGGTAACTATATCTCTTGTTGTTGTTGTTGTATTCCTCTAAGTCGTTCCTGACTTATGGCTACCTTAAGGCAGACATATCATGGGGTTTTATGGCAATATTGGTTCAGAGGAGGTTGGCCACTGCCTTTGCCTGAAGCTGAGAGCATGTACCCAACGTCACCCAGTGGGTTTTGTGGCCGAACTGGGTATCGAACCCTGGTCTCCAAAGTCATAGGCCAACACTCAAACAACTTTGCCACACTAGTTTTCAATTGTATCTCACTGAGTGCCTCCAAACTAAAAGAATGGGACCACATAATGCAAATGGCAGAAGCAGACAAACCAATGCACTATGAAAGGAACAAATAATAACTTCTTGGCCCTCATATAATCCATTACCATGGCCAGACACTGGTTTAACACTCTGCTGCTTCAGAAAAATTCTACTGGATGATACAAAGGGAATACAATGGAGTTAGAAGAAAAATGGCATCTTCATCACCATCATCACAAAACAGGCTTTACAATGATCTCTCTACTCTTGTACATGGTTGGACTCATCACAAGCCTTTTTCTATTTACATTCAGGTTTAACATCTTTCAACCTGGTCCATTATTCTCATCTCAGTGGGAGTCAAATGAGCTCTGTTCAGCAGGAGATGACATCTGGTGGTGATTGTGTGACCATACAAGTCACCTCCACATTCCACAAAGGGTTTGAAAGGAGGAGGAGCTATATCAGCCAGCCAAAAAAATCCCTAGAGCCCAATTCTTTAGACTCTGGGTAGAGATTAGGAAAACCTGCCACAAACCTGAACTCCACAAAACCCCTATTCATTTTCATTCTGGAATTGGCCAAAAACCACATCCCCTTTCTCAACAGAATCTCTCTTGATCTCACCCCCTTGGACTTGGCAACCCCTGCGCTTTGGCAGATAACATATGTCCAGTAAAATGTCTACATGCAACATGTTGGGTTGATATCTTGATATTGTTCCATGACTGACATAGTGGCCATGAAGCTCTGAGCTACATAAGATACATCTAGGACCTACCGTAGGCAGAATGGGGCAGTCGTGTCAATCTGCAGATATTTGATTTGAATATGCTAGACAGCAGAATTGTGTGTGATCTCTACTCTCTAAATTTCTTCCCCTGCTCCCTAAACTAACCTTTAGGTATGATGGAGGGTGGTGTTGGTTCAATTACTTCAATCTCATTTCCTTCATTTATCAACACTCTCACATCCTACTTTATCTAACAACTTTTACTATGCAGTCAAGAACTGCTTCATTCCCTCCTTCCAAATCTAAGTTGAGTTCTGAAATAGAAAGCTGGTGATGTATCTCTAGGGAACTGAAAAATGGTGTGTGAGAGAGAGCAAGCACACACATACACACACAAGTGTCTATTCAGAATATACATTGTTTTCTCTTGCTCATGTGATTTGGCTCTGGGGAATGCTAACATCATTCAAGTTATTTGATGGGAAAACAAGAAAATCAGGAAACATACATAAGAAAGAAAGAAAGATTGCATAAAACAACATTCTGTACAAATTGCATGCTTTACAACTGTAGAATTTAAATATATGCAACATAATAGCCACTGGTATAATTAAGGCAACCAGCACTTGCATGGAACAAAACAATACAAAATGACAACCATAAATTTATTTAATTATTTGCATTTCACTAATCCAAAATATCTGTGTTAGAAAGTAAGGAATTTCACATGTGATCTGCTCGATCAATTTAAACCAAATTGTTTCCTTGAAAAAAGATTCTTTGGCACAGTAAGATGACAAGTTCAAAGAAATATTACATTCATAGCATCACTGTTTTAATGAATTTTGCAAAAGTACTCACTGTAATTTACATTTGAAATATATTCTACAATATATTTTTTATCATTTTTTCTTCCTCTACAATAGAAGTGGGCAGGCAGAGGGAAAATTCCCTCCACACACCTGCCCAGTGGGTTGCACAGGCACATTAGGCATGGCCAATGTGTCACTTCCAGAAGCCATTTTAACTGACTGATGGCTTCTTCTTCTTCTTTTTTCCTTTTTTTTACTTTTGGGTTTCCTGGGGGGTTGCTGGCTGAGGGGAGCAGATAAAGGAAGCAAACCATTTTCAAGCAAAAAAAAAAAATCAGTCTGGTATTTTTTTTAATGTGGGAATGCAGTGGGCTTTAAATAGTTTCTGCAAGTCTTCAGGAGCTTCACTTGATTGTCCCAATGAATACACTTTGCCCACCCCCAATCCAGAATAATGAAACCCCCACTGATTTAGATGACGAAGACACTGAAATAAATATTTTCCATACTTATGTTCAATCATGAAACAGACTGCAGTCAAGAAATCAGAACAGTAGGACTTGGAAGGGCAGCTAGGAGGGAACTAGAAGACAAGATCCTGAAGTGTCAAGATATATCACTGAATATTAAAGTTGGCATTGTCCATACCATGCCATGGTGCAGATGTGATAGGCACAACCTCTGTACTAGCAGCCAAGTCTTATGGGAGGTCTGAGTTGGACAACTGGATGTCCCAAAGGAGAGGTGATTGTCAATGCTAGTCTTTCAACAAACTCTGTGGACACTGCTTGCAGAACACAGGCACTGGAGAAATAAGATGCTCAGAGCTAGCAAACATCCTTTCCTCGTGACAAAGATTTCCTCTGCAACACTTTGCAACTTATTTGCATAATATATTTTAATGGGTGATATTCTTATTTGTAACATTGTTTTATTGTTTACCTTGGGGTAATTTTTACTCAATTTATCTTAGTTGTAAGCCGCCTTGACTGCTCTGCAAAAGGCAGGGTATAAATAAAGATAAAGATGATGATGATGATGATGATGATGATGATGGTGATTACTTCCCCCTACCTCTGCTGTGCCACCAATTCTCATTATTCAACAGGGTCTTAGCTCTTAATTTCAGATTACTTTAAGACTAATTTGTTATCACTTCCCCAAAGCACTGTGGGAAGAGCTGTGTGATAGAGATACAAACTCCAATCCTTCTCTTTCTTTAAGACAGAGGTAGGTAACTTCCAGAAGTCTGGACCCTGGATAGACCTGTCTGAAACCTACACGGCTACACAAGCCCGTATGCCCCTGATTGTTTCAAAAGATAACTTTAAAAGTCTTCATATAACCTCCTGAAGCTATAGGGAGCAATTTCATTATGTCTTAACCATCTGCCTTGTTTCAGGCCTGGGAGCAGCTTTTCTATATAACTGGAAGTGACCAGACATCAGTACACTGTGCTTTATGTAAGCTGCTGAAACTAACTTAGGAAGTAAGTACACAATTCTAAGGTCACCTATAAATTACTACATGATTGAGTGAGTGTGTATTTCCTCTAGTGACTTATCTTGAATCATTTAATAAGTTCTAGCATTGGCTGAGTAACTCCACTAGCTTACAGGAATGGTCTCTCTCTTATGCTTGGCTGCTCACGTATAACGCTACCTCCTTAGCTGACTTGCTAAGGTCTGCCATTTTCCCCAAGCAAATAACATGGTTTGGGCTTCCACAGGCCTAGACTAATCTGGATGGCAGCTACTGATCATTATTTTAAAAAAGAAATACCTCACAGCCTATCTTGAAGGTGGATGCCTTATTTCTTCACCACTTGTTCATTCATTCATTCATTTGCAACAGTCCCTTAACTATTGTTCCCAGAGCTTGTTGCTGGAGTCACACCTAGTTTCTTACCATAAATCACTGATGCAGTCTCTCTCTCAGACTGTCTTCTATAGTTTAGAGCTTCAGACTTCTTATCCTTTGTTTTATACATCCAAGCAACCATTGCCTATCAACAATTCAAATAACTTGTCATATCTGAATTATACCTTTTCCTAAAGTCAAATGCAGGGTATGCCAGAGAACATTCCTGAAGCTGTGTTGCTATTTCTTTTTGAGATTTTGACTACAGTTTATTTTGTTTTTAGGTTTTGGGGGGGGGTTCGAGCTATGAGGCCATGTCCTAGAATAAAGTATTCCTGACGTTTCAGGCTGGCATCTTCAGAGAATCTCAATCGTCACAGCCCAAAAAACCCACAAAAACCTATGAATGCCAGCTGTGAAAGCCTTCAACTTCATATTTTATTTTTATCCCACTCTTCTATGACATGTGACCCATGGGGCTTACAACATATATTAAAACTAAATACAGATAAAATGTATTAATGATTAATATTAAGGTTTTAATAACCAGATACAAGTGCTGGAAAACCACATAAAGTGACTGGTGCAGCCTCTCAAGACACAGAATTAAATTATCCATATCCAGCACAAGTGCTTGTGTAATCAAGTTTCAACTGGACAGGCTCACTTGACTTCACAAGGATAGTGCCCTTGGTGAAGTATTCCAGTCAACATAGAGCAACTGTACATGTTCTTGAATCTAAAGCTTTTGACATGGCACTTCTAGTATAATGTACCTCTATTCCTCTTCCATGCCCACTGCTGGTAGTTTAATAAATAGTAATGGTATGTGTCCTCACAAGCATCTCACACAGCTAGAACTGATTAATGACCTTAAAAGCAAGAGTCTCTTGGGAAACCTCTTTTGGAATCTTTGACTATCTTCCAAAAAAGGACAGGTAAATGGGGAAATATACTGATAGAGCAGTATTCTTCCTTCCCGAACTTACTTCAGCATTGCTGAATATTAATTGTTTTCAGCCAAGAAACCTGCTGAAACTGCTAAGTAAACGCCAAATTCAATAAACCAACAACATCCCTTAACTGCAAATGCTTTGCTAAGATAAAATTATGTTTAATTAAAGAGTACTGATCGCTTTTTAATGAAATGCTGAAACTACCAAATGAACCTGGATCTGTAGGAGCAAGCAGATGCTTAAGCTCAAGTTTTTTTAGTACATAAAAGCAGGGAGGGCAAAAGATGTAACAGCAAAGAAAGGCTTTCACAAGAAGCATACAATCTCATTTCCATATAAAGCAACAAAAAAAAGTATGCCCATGAATTCACTTATTTTTGGAAAATTAATCTGTTAATTATTTCTCCTGCTGCAGGGCAAATTGGCATTTGACATCCATGTGCTCTTCCACTCCTAACTTTCAAGATTGCATCAAGCTGGTTACAATAATTGCTGAATGGTAAATTACTGTAATATATCAGCTGAACTGACACAGGTTTTTAAAAAAATGCTGCTGTGGTCTATGTCTAACCTGCAAGATTTACTTAAAATAGTTTTACAAACTCTACCACCTTAATCTTACCTAACTGTCATATTCCTCATTCACTGAACACTTTGTTCAGATCCACAATGGGCTTCCAAGTATGTGAAGTTGTGTGAAAGAAAGAACTCACAAGCAAATTGTATTCATTCCACACAAAATCATTTTTTTTTAAAAAAAAAAACATCTCTTTCTCTCCCCCCCCCCCCCCCCCCCGAAGGAAATTTATTTATTTATTTATTGAATTTATGTCCCACCTTTCTCCCAGGATGGTATCCAAGGCAGCTTGCAGAAGTTTAAAACAAGATTCAATTAAAGTCCTATTTTACAAAAAATTAAAAAGAATTAAATAACATTATTATTTTAAAACATGGTTAAAATAGTTAAAAACACACTGAAAACATAACTACTAATAAAAGTCTAGAGAAACTAGGATGAATATCTAAAGAACTTTCAATTGAGCTAACATTCAAAAGGGACGTGCACAGAAAGTGGGGAAAAGGGGAAATTACCAGAAAAGATTTCAAACAAATAGCCAGCATATGTAGGGAGAAAGTCAGAAAAGCTAAAGTACAGAATGAGTTCAGGCTTGCTAGCAAAGTTAAAACAATAAAAGGGGCTAATTTGGTTAGCAAAAAGAAGAAAAAGGAAATAGAAGGGTTGCTTTGTGAAGATTGCAAATGTCATCACCACCAGTCCTCCAGGCTCCACACCAGAGGAGGACAGGGCAGAGGCCATTGCCCGCCCCCATCATCATCAGTCCTCCAGGCTCCGCACCAAAGGAAGACTCGGGGCAGAAGCCGTTGCTGCCCCCATCACCACCTTTGGCTCCACTGGCTCTCCACCTGCAACCATTGGGAGGTTTCTTCAGCTCACCCCAACCCTCCGAAGACGTCATCGTCCGCCCATCTCTGCCAGTTGCTGAACTGTCTCAACCCAACATTGAACTAGCCACACCATGCCCGCCAGCGCTAAGAGAGGAATAGGGGGGATGCCGGTGAGAGCAGCACCTTATGAAAACTCTTGAGCATCGGGTGTTGCGACTATTGTGTTTATTGGCACTGGTATTGAGAGGAAAAAGAGGGAGGAACCGGTGGGAGTGGCACCTTCTGGAGGTGATTACAGGCACTCACACTGGAGGAGAAAAGAGGGAGTGTTGGTGAAAATGGCATATTCTAAAAGCCGGGCTTCAATTGAGCCTCGAGTGGTGGCTGCCATAATCAACTGTGCTTGTAACACCTGTGCAGGGAGAGAAGACGGGGAGATGTTGGTGAGGGCGTTAATAGCCTGTTAATAGCCATCAGCACCTGTTAATTATTTTATTTTACTTATTTAACTATTTATTTATTATTTATTATTTGACACCTGTTAATAGCCAATCTGTCTGGGAAGGAGACCATTGATTTAGATGCCGGCCATGGTGAGTCAATTGGAGTAGTGTGGGGCAAGGGGAGATGCAGCGTTAACAGGGTGGGGATGAAATACAAGGGTAGAAAAGATTGATATTTGAAATCTATCCCATCTTCCTCTCACCCTGTTAGCCCAAAAGAACCGAGGGTCATACCAACTATACCACAGACCCCTACCTTGCTCCTCTGCAATGCCAGGTCAGTCAAGAACAAATCCCATATAATCCACGATTTGTTAGAAGAAGAAGATGCCGACCTGGCTTGTTTTACGGAAACCTGGCTGGGAGAGGATAGCAGTGTAACCCGGGTTAAGGCCCTCACAGCCAGATATACTGTCCAGGAGCAGGTTAGGGAAAGTGGGCAAGGGGAGGTTGTTGCCTTGGTCCATAAAAATACTATCACTTTGACCAGGAGACCTATCCAGAAAACAAATCACATTGAATGTATCTACTTGACCCTGAAGGCTAAGGACAGTCTGGGGATTCTGTTGGTTTACCGTCCACCCCATAGCTTAACAGACTCCCTGGCTGAACTGATACAACTGGTCTCGGAGCTGGTGTTGGAGTCTACCAGACTTCTTGTTCTCGGGGACCTCAACATCCCCTTCGAGTCAGGCTCATTAGATCTAAAAGGTGCAGCTCGGGAGTTCATGACTTCCATGACAGCCATGGGCCTGTCCCAATTAGTCTCAGGTCCAACACATTGTGCTGACTCAATGTGGTCTTTAGTACGGATCAGGAATATCCCTGGGCTGAGGTAATCCAAACTTCCGCTCTGTCATGGACAGATCATTTCCTGATCAAAGTAGGACTGAAGGCTACTACCCAAATTCCTCTTGTGGGTGGAAGACCCATTAAAATGGTCCACCCTCGAAGGCTGATGGAACCCAAAAGGTGGGGAACGATGGCAATTCTGTTGATGCCTTGGTTGATACTTGAAATAACGACCTTACCAGGGCTATAGACATTATTGCTCCCGAGTGTCCTTTTCAAATAAAAAAACCTTGGTACACGGAAAATCTTCACCAAATGAAGCGGGCTGTACAACAACTAGAGCACCGCTGGCGGAAACATCGACATTTATCTGATAAGACATGTCATAGCAGGGGTCGGCAACTTTTTTTGCCGACGGGGCGGAGGGGGATGGTGATGGGGACCTGTGCGTGCGCGCACGTGCATGTGCGGCACCATTTTGAAAAACAAAATGGCACCCCGCCCACCCCTCCGTCGTGCGCGCACGTATGCGCACAACAGCAGGGGCCCCCTAGGAGAGCTCCCTCAGCTGCACCAGGCCTCAGAGAGGCCCAGCGCCGCTGCGGGTGCCCCCCAGGAGGCTTCCCTCAGCAGCGCCAGGCCTCAGGGAAGCCCAGCACCGCCGCGGGGGCCCCCAGGAGGCTTCCCTCAGCAGTGCTAGGCCTCAGAGAGGCTCAGCACCGCCGCGGAGAGGCCCCAGGAGGCTTCCCTCGGCAGCGCCAGGCCTCAGGGAGGTCCAGTGCCGCCACAAGGCTCCTCCACGGCGCCATTTTGAATTCCAAAATGGCGCCCTGGAGTCTCGCACGACCTTCCCCACAATGTGAGAGGTCACGCGAGACTCCAGGCACCATTTTGGAATCCAAAATGGCACCCCGGAAGAACCCCGCAGCCACAAAAGGCGGCAGTGGCAGCAGCAGGAGCCAGTCCGAAGGCCTCCGCAGGCGCATCCAGCCCGTGAGCCGTAGGTTGCCAACCCCTGTGTCATAGGATCATGTTGGATTCCTATCGAATGGCAATAGATGCAGCAACAAATTCTTTCTATGCTGCACGTATTGCATCTGCAAAGTCTCGTCCAGCAGAACTGTTCAGGGTGGTTGAAGAATTAACACAATTACCTCTCACCCTGAACCTGTTATTGGAACCAACTAAAGCCTGCTGTGACAGTTTTAATGACTTTTTTATAGATAAAATCTCTCAGATAATGGCCGATTTGGATGCAGGCATTATAACAGAACCAATAAGAGAGATGTCCAGAGACTCTGTGGACTGTGTGACACTGGATCATTTCGAGTGTGTTAATACCGATGAAGTGGACAAGATTCTTGGAAGTGTAAGGAGGACAACATGCCCTCTTGATCCTTGCCCATCATGGTTGACAGTCCAGGGAGGTGATGCAGTAAAAATATTATTACAACTCATCACTAATGTATCCCTGAGGGAAGGGAAACTTCCATCTAGCTTGAAACTAACGGTGGTTAAATTGGTCTTGAAAAAACCTCCCTTGATCCCTTGGTGAAAAATAATTGCAGACCGGTCTCCCTTTTACCATTCTTGGGTAAGGTGATCGAGAGGGCA
>CM034703.1:279539593-279558477 GCA_020142125.1 Phrynosoma platyrhinos
CCATAGACCATGGTATCCTTCTGAGACACCTGAGGGAGTTAGGTATTGCTCTTCAGTGGTTCTGATCCTACCTCTCGGGCAGGATGGTGATGCTGGGGGATAGTAGCTCTACAAAAAGAAAGCTGACATCTGGCATCCCTCAGGGCGCCATTCTATTCCCCATGCTGTTTAACATTTACAATACGCTGATGACACCCAACTCTACTTCTCTATATCTCTGACTACTGAAGTGACTAAGGATGATATTGCTCCTCTTGATGCCTGTCTTGAATCAGTAATGGGCTGGATGAGGGAAAACAAACTCAAGCTGAATCCAGAGAAAACAGAGGTACTCGCGATAGGTACCCCAAGTCCGGGAAACGCAATTTGGGAGTACTCCTGGATTCATCTTTACAGTTATCATCTCAAGTGGATGCAATGGCCAGGAGTGCTTGGTATCAAATTCGGTTGATCCACCATCTGCGTCCCTATCTGGACCAAAAGGACTTTGAAGCAGTAGTACTTGCCCTGGTAATCTCTTGTTTGGAATTCTGTAATGCGCTCTACATGGGGCTACCTCTGTACCATGTTCGGAAGCTTCAACTGGTTCAAAATGCGGCAGCCAGATTGGTCACCATAATAGCTAGATCGGACCATATAATACCTATATTAAAATCTCTTCATTAGCTGCCGAATAGCTTCCGGGTGCAGTACAAAGTGTTGAATATTACCTTTAAAGCCCTACATGGCTTGGGCCCGAGTTACTTGAAGGAACACCTCTCCCCACACAATCCACCCCACACTCGCAGAACATCTGGGAAGAACTTATTAGAACACCATAGAACCAGACTCAGGACGACTTCCTAAAGATCGTACACGGCTGCAGCCCCAATGTTATGGAATGGCCTCCCGGAAGAGATCCATCTTATTACTACATTAGATGCCTTTAAGAAGGCACTTAAGATGGAGCTCTTCCGGAGGGCCTATCCATCTGATCTTCTACATTTCTAGATTCTGATGACGATTGGCTATATTTATTTTATCTTATTTTATTTTTATTTAGTTTAGTATATTGTATTTTATTCTCTTATAATTTATTATTGTTGTCTGATTTTACTATTTTATTGTTTGTATTTTGCACACTGTATTCATTTTATTGTGTAATCCTACCTCAATCCATAGGGAGAGGTGGAAAATATAAATAAATAAATAAATATTATTATTATTATTATTATTATTATTATTATTATTATTATTATTATTATTATTATTATTATTGAGAAATGGTAACGGTACAGAGAAAGGCAGAACTACTCAACACCTTCTTTGCCTCGGTCTTCTCTCAAAAGGAAAAGTGTTCAACCTGGAGAAAGTGAAGCAGATGGTTCAGTAGGGGAAATGCAGCACCGAATAAGTAAAGAGGTACTACAGGAATACCTGGCTATTCTAAATGAATACAAGACTCCAGGGCCAGATGAACTACATGTAAGAGTTTTATTACAATAATTATAAAATGTAATCTCAGAACTGCTGGCAATAATCCAGGATTCCTGGAGAACAGAAGAAGTTCCAGTAAAATGGAGTAGGGCAAATGTTGTCCCCATCTTCAA
Organism: Phrynosoma platyrhinos; assembly: GCA_020142125.1. Lineage (NCBI taxonomy): Eukaryota > Metazoa > Chordata > Lepidosauria > Squamata > Phrynosomatidae > Phrynosoma > Phrynosoma platyrhinos. The sequence continues at coordinate 279,541,183 of CM034703.1, forward strand.
GAAGGGAAAAAAAGAGGATCCAAATAATTACCACCCAGCCAGCCTAATCTCAATACCAGGAAAGATTCTAGAGCAGATCACTGAACAGACAGTCTGTAAGCACTTAGAAAGGAAAGCTGTGGTCACTAAAAGTCAACATGGGTTTCTCAAAAACTAGTCACACCAGACTAATTATATCACTTTTCTTTTGTAGAGTTGCAAGCTTGGTAGATGAAGGGAATGCTGTAGATGTAGCATATCTTGATTTCTATAAGGCCTTTTTCAAGGTCACCAATGTAGTCTGGCAAAAAAGCTAGAAAGATGTGGGCTAGACAGTGTGACTGTTAAATGCATTTGCTAATTGGCTGACTGGTTGTACTCATCTTGGAGAAAAGTGATTAGTAGGGTGCCACAGGGTTCTATCCTGAGCCCAGTGCTATTCAACATCTTTATCAATGTCTTGCATGTTAGAATAGAACAGAATACATGCTTATCAAATTTGCAGGTGACATCAAATTAGGAGGGATAGCTAATATCCCAGATAAAGGAATCAGTATTCAAAACGATCTTAACAGACTGGACACCTGGGCCAAACTAACAAAGTGATTTTCAACAGGAATAAACATAACAGTACTACACTTAGGAAAAAAAAATGAAATGCACAGATACAGGATAAGTAATACCAGGCCTGACAACAGTACATGTGAAAAGGGATCTATGAGTCTTATTGGCCACAAGCTGATCAATGAGTCCTATTGGCCACTGAGTCAACAGTGATGTGTCAGCTAAAAAAACTTACGTCATTCTCATCTGCATCAATAGATGTCTAGATAAAGGGAATATAATGTCTAAATTGTGGGAAGCAATAGTAGCACTTTATTTTGCTTTGGTCAGAACATATCTGGAGTACTGTGTCCAGTTCTGGGCACAATTCAAGCGAGATATTGACAAATTGAAATGTATCCAGAGGAAGGCTACCAAAAATTGAAAGTTCTGGAAACCATGCCCCATGAGCTAGGTATGTTTAGCCTGGGGAAGAGAAGATTAAGAGGTGATACGATGGCCATGTTTAAATATTTGAAAGAATTTCATATTGAGTCATAGAATCACAGACTTGGAAGAGACCACAAGGGGCATCTATTCCTGCCAGGCAGGAATACAGTAGCCCCTCCATTTTCTCACGAAAACAGAAACTCACAAATAGTCAAGCCTCATTGGCTTGAATGGTCGTGTGCTCCCACGTGAGCACCATTTAATTTAATGGAGCTTGCCCCCTCCATGAATAATCAAGACCGCAGACTTCAAGACCACAAAAATGGAGGGGCGACTGTACACAATCAAAGCACTCCTGACAGATGGCCATCCAAGCTTCTGTTTAAAAACCTCCAAAGAAGGAGACTCCACCACCCTCCAAGGGAGCATGTTGCACTGTCAAACAGCTCTTACTGTCAGGAAATTCTTCCTAATGTTGAGGTAGGATCTCTCTTCCTATACCTGTAGTTTGAATCCACAGCTCGAGGTCCTATTCTCTGGAGCTGCAGCAAACAAGCTTGCTCCATCCTCAATATGACACCCTATCAAATATTTAAACAAGACTATCATATCACCTCTTAACCTTCTCAAGCTTAACAAGTAAGCTTGTTTTCTGCTGCTCCAGAGACTAGGGCACAGAGCAATGAATTCAAGCCATAGGAAGAAAGATTCCACCTAAACACTGAGAAGAACATCTTAATGGTAACTGTTGTTCAATAGTGGAACATGCTGCCTCTGAGTGTTGTGGAGTCTCCTTCTTTGGAAACTTTTGAAGAGAGGTATAATGGCCATGTGTCTGGAGTAATCTGATTGTGTATTCCTGCATGGCAGGGGGCTGAACTGGATGGCTCTTATGGTGTCTTCGAACTCTATGATTCTATGTTTTTAAAAAAAAAAAAAAGATACAGCACAACACTTCCCACACCCTACTGCTAATTAATTTAAAACTCACAGACCTGCATGAATAAAAAGATATTTACCTGCCGGCAGAAAGAGAAGCAGAAAGTGAGGTTGCCAGACAGTCTTCCTGTGGAAGGATGCTCCACAGCCTGGAAGAGACACAGAGAAGACTCTCTCCCATGTCATCACAAAATATGCCTGTGAAGATGGTGGGACTGTGAGAAAGCCCTCCCCTGCAGATATTAATGCTTGTGTTGGCTTATATGATAAATAAATAATGCCTTAAACACTAAGTCCTAAGCTTCCCATAAAAGAACTGCCCTATAGGATCAGAAAGAAGTCCAATGTTCTGTGTTCAGCACTGGATTGGTAATGGACTTTTGCAATGTCTATTCCACAAAATCCTTAACCAAGACGTCATTTTTAAATAAAATTTTATTTTAAAAATGTGTAAAACACACATATATTGCTAAAAATAAGATTAATTATATTGAAAGGCTGGTTTTACTTTTCAGTTAGTTTTCCCATTTCATCGAACTTTTAATGAGAACTGGGGCAGCTCTGCAGATGAAGGCTTACTTTATTTTCTCTTCATGCACTATCTCCTCATATGACAAAAAAAGAGGGATACCATACTCTTAAGTAGCCCACCCACAACTGATAAAAGGCACAGTATTAGTTTTGCATGTGTATGCATCAGTCAATTGCATTAACATGACTCCTTTGTTCAAGCTTTCAGGAACCAGCACATGTTTTGAAGGTGCAGATACAATAACCTTATTCAAGCTAAAAATGCCCAAATCTTTTCACTGCTTGGACATGGGACTGCCTGGGAATCCACTGCATCTTGTGCTGAGCTTCATAAAAGAGTGACAAAATATAAAAACAAACACTAGGTCACTAAGGTTAAGTCAGAGTTCCCAAAGCAAATAAAGGGCCTTTGCAGATTGCCAGAAATAGTGCAAATTGAGTCCACTTTAAGGGTTAGGGTTAGGGAATCATGGGAACTGTATTTTATTGTGGCACCAGAGCTCTCTGACAGAGAAGGCTCAATGTCTCAGGAGAAAAAAAACACAATTCCCATGATTCCCTAGCACTAACCCTAACCCTAAAAGTGGACTCAATTTGCACTATTTCTGGCAGTCTGCAAAGGCCCTAAGACAGGCAACAATTTTTCTAACAGTAAAGTATTACATCGCAGAAAAGATTTCTTTGTAAAAGGCACCCATAACCAAACCATATTTTTACACTTCTTTTTGCTTTCAGCCACAAGCTCAGGTGCTCTTCAGGTAATTTATTCAATTGACTCATGTAAAAAAGAATGTTAACAAATGCTGTAACTGTTTCTACTTACTTAGCTACATCATAGCCTTACAACAACTTTTTAGAAACTATGTATAGGGCAATTTTTTAAGGATTTGCAATCTTTCTTGAAATCACATTGAACAGAGATGCCTGTCATTTATTCTCCTTATCAAAAAGCTTATTTTCTCCTCCAAGTCCCCCATAAGATCTTTGTAGAGAAATAAAAACTACAACTGAAACTGACTAATCCTTGCACAAGAAAAAAATTCTATGGATGCTCAATCTCTACTGTAACACATTTACAATAAAATTATAATCTGATCTTGAGCTATAGAACCATAGCCATTGCCTTAGGTGAATAAAGGAGAAGCAATGTTGTAATGCTGAAAATCCAATAAACATAAGAAGTAAACTTTTCAAAATTACAACTACAGTGTATGTTCATAACTACACTTGCAAAGTTTGCCAACTTTAGCATGCTTGCATATGCATGCTAAAGTTTTTAAAATATATTTATTTACTTATTAATCAAAATATTATTTATCAATATTTTGTTTACCTTTCAGCCCATTGTGGACTGCAAAGCAATGTACAACAGTTAGAGTAGTTTGTAAGCACAAAAAAAACCCAACAATTTTTAAGGAAACAGATTAAAAAACATGCAGTTAAAACAGAACAGAATATGGAGAAACAGAATGATTCCCAATTGGCAAAGGGGTCAGGCAAGACTGCATATTATCACCCTGCTTGCTCAACTTGTATGCCCAAAATATCAAATGACAAGCAGGTTTAGACTCAGAAGAAGGAGGCATAAAGACAGGAGGAAGGAACATCAACAATCTAGGATATGTGGATTATTATTATTATTTCCTACATTATTTCTCATAGGGACTCAAAGTGGCAAGTCATGATACTACTAGTGGAAAGCATCATGGACTTGTAACAGTTACTAATGAAGGTTAAGGAAGAAAGTGCAAAGGCAGGCTTAATTCTGAACATAAAGAAAACAAAAATAATGACCAAGGAGGATCTATATAAATTCCACTTAGACAATGAGAAAATAGAATAGTTAAAGATTTCCTATACCTTGGATCAAACATTGTTCAGAATGGAGACTGTGGTCAAGAAATAGAAGAAAACTCAGAATGGGAAGGGTAGTGATGAAAAAACTAGGGCTTTTGCAGATTGCCAAAAATAGTGCAAATTGAGTCCACTTTAACTGCCCTGACTCAGTGCTAGGAATCATGGGAACTGTAGTTTACTGTGGCACAAGAGCTCTCTGACAGAGAAGTCTTAATGTCTCAGAAAAAAATACAATTCCCATGATTCCCTAGCACTGGACCAGGGCAGTTAAAGTGGACTCAATTTGCACTATTTCTGGCAGTCTGCAAAGGCCCCTAGAGAAGATCCTAAAGAGTAAAGATATACAACAGAGCACTAAAGTTAGAACTGTCCAAGCCATTGTATTTCCCATCATCATGTATGGATGTGAAAGTTGGACAGTGAAGAAAGCGGATAAAAAGAAAAAAACCTCACTTGAGATGTGTGGTGCTGGAGAAGAGTGCTGAGAATACAGTGGACAGTCAAAAAGACAAATGGGTCCTTGAACAGATCAAGCATGAACTCTCCCTGGAAGCCAAGATGATTAAATTGAGGCTGTTGTACTCTGGCCACATCATTAGAAGGTATGAATCACTGGGAAAGATAATAATGCTAGGAAAGGTAAATGACAGCAGAAAGAGAGGCAGACCATAAACGAGATGGATAGAATCAATCAGAGAGGTCACAGGCCTGAATACAAGATCTAGGGCCTCTGCAGACTGCCAGAAAATTAAATTGAGGCACTGCCCTGGCTTAGTGCTAAGGAGTCATGGGAATTGTATTTTTTTCTGAGACATTGAGCCTTCTCTGTCAGAGAGCTCTGGTGCCACAATAAATTACAGTTCCCATGATTCCCTAGCACTGAGCCAGGGCAGTGCCTCAATTTAATATGCACTATTTCTGGCAGTCTGCAAAGGCCTCTAGTTAGTGGAGAATAGTGAAGCTTGGAGATATTTCATCCACAGAGTCGCCATGAGTCAAGGTCAACTCAAAAGCAGCTAACAACAACAAATTAAAAGAGTCCAAAAAATAATCCTGACTGTCTATCAGAAATTTTAAAAGAATGGAGGCAACAGGACTTACATTTTGAAATGACTTGCATGTATTAGTCACTCATAAATTGAAGAAGTTTTGCAGAACCTTTCTCCCTCTATAAAATATCTGCTGGATGCCCAAGCAAATAGAAGAGAGTAATTTCACCAGCCATGTTAACACAAATGTGGAATAGTGCTTTCTGCCAAATAAAAATACAGTTGTAAAACAAATTATACATCTATGTAATAAGATCTCAATTGTAACATATATTCTAATAGATTAAGCTTCAATTCAAAAATTTAGATTATTTCATGGTGTTGGAATCAGCAATGATATACTTTTTTTGCTCTTCCAAAATTAAAATTTTCACTACAAAGTTACCATTTGGATAATGTACAAAGTGTACAATGAATTTAAGCTTCAATCCCAGGGCCATTTACAGAAAATGCAGCAAATTACAAAGTTGGTGGATCATACCTAGTGCCCTCATAAGATTAAACTGGCAAGCACAGTATGCTTGTCAAGATAAAAGTATCGTCCACATAATTTTCATGAAAATTGGAAAGCACCTCCTGTAAAAGTCAAGAGCCCTAACATTTCCCACTGTCTTAACATAATTAATTGGACAATATAGTACAGTTTGTGGGGGTTAAGGATACTAGTTGAACCACACACAATTAAAACCTCACCAGAATAGTACCCATTCAATAACTTTTTAACACCAGTTACTGCATGCTTTTCCAACCTGCCACCCTTCACATATGCAGAGGCCACAACCCTATCATCCCCAGTCTGCCTGGCCAAGTGGCTTTTAACTACTGTTTAACATTTTAAATGCATACCACGGCTTTGGCAAAAAAAACTGCAAACTAAAAATGCCAGTGACAGCCAATCAGAATCTAATTTTTCCCGTATTCTGCATAAAACATGGGAATGGATTATGTCTGCCTAACTGCTATATGTTCTTCATCAGTTTTCAATAAACAAACAGTGACCTAGATTAATAAGTTTCTTCCCAAGAAATTAAACATACATTATATTTGAAAAAGCACAAGCCTCCTGTATCCTTCAAAAAGCCTTTCGAGATTTCCTAAACTATTTGGGGCCTGCCACAGGAAGGAGAAAGGTCATCCAAAACTGAGTGGGGACACCCTGTAATACCAAAGCCCTGTAAAACCTGTTCTTTTCACTCCATTTTGGGAGATTCCTCCTTCTCACTGAAGCCCCCTCCTGTAACCTACCTTGAGTTGTCAGAATCCAGCCATAATTTTGATAATCAATGCCATAATCATTTGTTGTATCACGTCTGAATTTACACTTGTCTTCAGAGTATTATCATTACTCTTAAGCAGGTACACAACCAAAAACCATCTTCAAAATTATCTCTCTGTGACTAATACACAAGGAGGCTCATTCTGTACTGTGGCAAGTGATCTACCACAATCCACATCTTCACCACATCTTCATATAGATATACAGTGGGGCCTTGTTATCCACTGGGATTTGATTCCAGGACCCCCCATGGATAAGAAAATCTGTGGGTGTACAAGTCCCATTAAATATAATGGCAGAGCAAAATGGTGTCCCTTATAGAAAATGAAAAATCAAGGTTTGCTACTGGGAATTTATACTTTTTTTTGAATATTTTCAAGCTGTGGATGCTTGAATCTGTGGATAAAAAAATCCATGGATAAGGAGGGGCAACTGTACTTCATTAAAAGCATATCAATATGTGTGTGGTTTATTTATTTCAAAAGCAATGGATTTGTGAACATTCAGATTTGGGGAAGAAATAAAAAGTTCTTAACTTAAGAAAATAAACCATAATGTTTGTTATGCTATCTAGAGAGAGAGAGCATGAAAATATTAGCAGTAGACAGAAAAAGATACATAACTTATACTCATATGTAAGTCTAGACATTTTAGTAAAAAAAAAACCCAAAAACCCTCAGTCAACTTATCTACGGGTCAAAGTAAGTACTGTATTTAACTATTATTTTTTTAAAAAAGATAAAGATAAAAGGAACCATTCTCTGGTGAAAAGCAAGAGCGTAATCTGTCAAAAAGCTCTGACACACACACACACCCCACACACACACATCTATTCTCTCATCCACCCAGCCTTTAGGATGAACACAAACAGTTATGCCTGCTGAAATCCTGTAGGTTTCTTTTGTATTGTTTTCCTTTGCTTCAACCTTTAGATCAGTGATTCTCAAACTTTGGTCCTTCAAGTATTTTGGACTTCAACTCACAGAACCCCCAGCCAGCCTGGTGAACAGTCAGGAATTCTGGGAGCTGAAGTCCAAAACATCTGGAGGATCAAAGTTTGGGCATCACTGTTTTAGATCCTTCGTTACATGCCCCTAAGTTTTACCCTTGACTTATCCATGGGTCATATTAAAATCCCTAATTTTGGCCCCAAAACCTGCCCTCAACTTATTCATGAGGTTAACTTATAGACAATTACATACGGTAGGTATTATCACCACATTACATCTGTGCCTTACAAATGCAATAAATTCCATTTCATTTTCAGCCTCAACTCAATGACCCCTTTCACACTACACAATCATAGCACTTTCATACCACTTTAACAGCCACAACTGTATCCTATGGAACTAGGATTTTTCATTTGATGAGGCATTACAGCTCTTGGGCAGAGAATTCCAAATATCTTACTGAACTACAAATCCCAGGATTCCGCAGGAAGGAGTCATGCCAGTTAAATAGTATCAAAATGTCAATTTTTAAAACAGTTGTTTTTAACTGTAATTTGAACTAATAAAGAGTGAGAGACAGAGAACGGTAGTGACAAAAATGTATTAAAACTTTTGGCTGCATCAAATCCACCACATTATGCATACTTTTGAGCAAATTCATACTATTCTGTTCCATCTTCACGTCTTCCTTCTTCCTATATCTAGTGTCACCGAAACAAAGCACTCTCAGAGAATGAATGCAATTCTGCAAGTCATTAGGAAATGCTACCAAACTGCTGCTGCTATCTGAATTACTGAACATGGGGATCCACATACCAGAGAATCTCAAACCTTTTATTTGTTCCCAGTGTTTATCACACTCAGGTTCCTCACAGAAGCAAAGCTTTTTGCCTTACTGTAATAATTCAGAAAGCAATAGGTAGGTACAGACTCCAGTGTCATAACTGTTCTGTAGCAATTCAGTCCAATGCTACACATCTTTATTCACCCTTCCTCAACTAGTTATTCTGTGACCAAGCCATTCATCGTCACTGTGCAGCTTTTCCTGTAATAGTCAAGATGCAATAGCAGCATGCAATGCCCATAGCCGGTTAAAGCATACCAGCGGTAGTTATTCACTTGTTAAAAAGCCACGCTTTAAATCATTTCACATACTAAAATGTCAGGGTGGATAACCGCTGCCCGAACACCACTCAGAATCCCCCAAAGTCAACCACAGGTTCAGGTAATTGTGACCTCCCGCTTTGCAACAGAAATGCATAATTTCCGTATTGGTCTTTGATGAAAGGACCACAGACTTGAAAAGAGGAAACAATTACCCTCATTAGACTTTCACCCAAGCATGAGATTTAATCATCGGCTATGGACTTGCCAATGGCTTGAGGAGTTCTCTCAATGGAAACCAAATTGCTCAAATGGGGAGTGGACAGCAATGGTGACACTGACCAGATGAAAATTGTGGGGATTTTGTTGAGTGAACAAGTAGAAGAAATCTTGCCCTCACTTACAAGTCACAAGCACCGGGGGGGGGGGGATCTTTTATTTCACTTGAATATAATTTTGCCTACTTCTGAAGACTCTCTTGTTGAGTGAAAGAAAAAGCTGCTCTGCAGCAGCAGCATGAAAGAACGGTGTGAATTTTGTATTTATGTTTAACTAAGATAAGAAAAGGTACACTTATACCTGCTAAACTTTCCATGTGATGAGTTAACAATGCTTCTAAAAAATGAGATTATTTCATGCCCATGTTTCCCAAGTCCTCTTCATGCAACAATTATGTAGGTATAACCTAATGTTTCACATATGTTCATATGGTGCGGAATGTATCATAACAGCTTCAGAAAGAAAGTCCACATCAGTAATAAGCCCACCAGCTCACACATGCTTACATTAGTCATCAATGTACCACAGATGATCTGAAAAAGGGGAGGGATCCTCTTTCAGTTTACAAAACTTCCTTCCTGGTCACCTGCAGGAAAGTGTCTTTCCTTATTCAGACAACCAAGCAAGTGTTTGTTTCAAACTATATCAGAAAGGTTCAAACACATCAGTTTAAATTTTGATTCTTATTTTAAATAAAAGAATCTGGCACAATATATAAATTAAGCAGACACAATATGAAATAACTATTATTTCATTGTCACCTACACACTATGGATCAAAGAAATAAAAACCAATGCTTTCTGCCTAATTAGCACTACACTACTAAACATCTTTACCTGGAACACTTACTTATGCAGTTTATTTCTTCTAATGTGTATAATGTATGAACTAAAAAGTACTGAATAACTCCAAAGTCTTTGTATGTTTTCTTAAGCAAAAGGTGATCTAATAATATATTATCTATTTTTTTAGACAGTGATAACAAAGGATATCCCACTAAGTCTAGAGCAGGGGTAGGCAACCTTTTTGAGCCGGGGGCCGGGTTGCTGTCCCTCAGACAATTGGGGGGCCGAAGCACCAAAAATAAAAAAATAAAAATAAAAATGTTTTTAAAAAACATTTTAAAAAATAAAATATGCATGCACGCTCTCTCAGCCCAGAAAAGCCATGATGGCAAAACCCTGTGGAGATTTTGCCAAGCAAACCCCAAGAACAAGTAATAACAACAATAATCAATATCATCATGGCGGGTGGCAGCAGCGGCGGGGAGTGGGGGCGGCGGCAGGACCGGCCTGGGGCCAGTCCAAAGGCCTCGGAGGGGTCGCATCCGGCCCCCCGAGGCCTTAGGTTGCCTACTCCTGGTCTAGAGGAAAGAGTAACTTAAAAGCAGATGCAGGAATTTTAAAAAGTCTTCTTTTGTGCATCACAAATAAGACAGTTTTTTAAGAGATTCCATTTCTCCAACATTCCCCAAAATTAAAAGCTTGCATCAAATAAATAATCAATGCAAACAGAAAACAAATATTTCAAAAAAGTAGTTGAAGAGATGTATCAGTCCTACTGAAACAGAAATGCTGCAGTTGGAGTTATGTGCAAATATATTTACCACTTCCCACCAAATACTTCTCACATCATCAGCTACTAACACAGCACAATATGGTATTAAAATACCTCCTAACATTACAGTCGTACCCTCCCTATAGTACAATGTGCACAAGTATAATTGTTTACAGCAAGAAAGAAAGAGAGAGAGAGAGAGAGAGATGCTTATGACTGGTTGTAACCCCGCCTGATGCTGGTAATGCTGATAATTACAATCTAACACAGAACTAATCAGCTTGGGCTTGAAACAGAAATCATAATTCAAATTGGGACCCGACACTAATCATTTGATGCTCACTTGGAGAGATTAGATAGGCTGTGCTGGAACATTTTGGTAGAAGTACAGATAAGAATATGGGGAACAGGAATTATTGGTATTTACTCTGCCTGTAATGCTTAGGGAAGCAAACTGTTTAAAAGGAGCAGCACTTCAGAATAGCTATTTAATCTGAAATTTACAGATAGCACAGGAAATATTTTCTCACAGAATGCACAATATCTTTGCCATCATATCTATCTTGTGGACTGTTCTTGTTTTTCACTGCAGGAATCTTAAGTCAGTTTTGCTCCGTTGTGGGAAGTGACCCAAGGTACACAAAGCATTCAAGAAACCATCTGAAAATTACCAAGAAGCTTTTCTTATTGTCCTCTAGCTTGCCACTAGTAAATCAAATTAGAACAGTAACATCTTTCATAACTAGTAGAAATCTCGAGTTTGGGTTGATTTTCTCTGGAAATATAAATGTAGTAGAACTAGGAAGATGCAAAAAACAGCAATAGCTAAATCAGCAGATTGGAAATCCCTTGCATAGAAAAGTCTGCTACAGGAAGGTACAACAGAGATACATAAAGCCTAGTTACTTATAGCTGGTGCTTCAATACCAATAAATGCAGCAGCTGGAGAACACAATTACTATTATTACACAGTATGGGGAGGACTTGGGGTCAGCACAGTGCATTTGGCAGGTTAATTCTGCCCTCCCCTGTGGTGACCACAACTAATTCTTCCCCACATTGCATTCACTCTTGAGGAACACCTTCCATTCAAGTCAATGGAAGCCTTTTTAAAAACTTGAAGGGGAAGGGGCACTGAGGATCTGGAGACCACATCCAAATGACAAGCCAGATGTTCCATACATTTTTATACAGAAAATACATTGCTACAGCTTCCCTCATAGATGGCCATCCAACTGCCTGTTAAAAATCTCCACTGAAAGTTCAACACCTTTGGAGGTAGTTTGCTCCACTGTTGAACAGCTCAATTAATCAAAAACTCTCCTCTTGTAATCTGAACCAATTGATTCAAGTCCTAGCCTCTGCAGCAACAGAAAACAAATATGTTCCATCTCTGTTTAAATATTTGAAGATGGCTATTCTATTGTCTCTTAATTGTCTCTTCCTGAAGATAAAACAAACCCAGCTCCTTCAAATCTTCTCATAATACTTGGGCTCAAATTCTACTGAAAATCCTAACTAGAGTAAAAGCATTGAATGGGTTGTTCAACATACTGTATATACTCATGTAGAAATCTAGAAATTTAGGTTAAAAATTTACCCAAAAAACTTGAGTCAACTTATCCATGGGTCAATATAAGTACTGTACTTTACCAGAGAGAGAGATGAAAGAAAAAAGTTTAATTTGCCCTGGAAGCACTGATCCCTTCTACTGTCTCATCAAACTAACCTTTAGTATGAGCACAAATAGTTATGCCTGCTGGGATTTTGCAAATTCTTTGGCATTGATTTCTTTTGCTTTGTTCTTTACATCCTTCATTACATGCCTCTAAGTTTTACCCTTGGCTTATCCAAGGGTTATATCAAAATTCATAATTTTGGCCCCAAAACCTGTCTTTGACTTATACATGAGGTCGACTTACAGTCAACTATGTAAGGTATGTAAATCTTATTAATTCATGGGTCTACTCTAATTGGGATGAACAATAGGATTCAGGCCCTCATCTGCAGGCATCACCCCTTGTTTGTTCCACTCCTGCATGCATGCTTTGTCTCTTCATATATTTTCCACACTGTGGTGTTGAGAACTGAACACAGTATTCTAGATAATGTCTGAACAAAGCAGAATAGTTCCATTATTCCTCAAGAAAATATCTATCCCCCACCCCTCTGTACCTTTGTAACATCTAGCCTGAAATGAAATCCTTTGACATTCAAAATGAGCTCAGTTTTTATGAGTTTCAGCTGCTGCAAATAAGGATTCAGAAAAGTAATTTACAGTGACAGAAATACATATTTTATACATTATATTATACTATATTACATAAATACATTTGTCCATCTTTTAGCAGATAAGAGGAATTCTCAAGAATAAGTGCTGTTGAGTTTTCCTAGTTTCACATTCATAAAACAGATGGATTTTCACCCTGTGGAGGAGACATTTCAGTGGACAGTATATTGCACTCTTTTTACCATAAGTATCTTTCCCTGAACTCGGCTTCCTGTTAAAACATTCCTTCACCCAAAAAAGGCATGCAAGTGCAGGCCACTTGGCTTTAGAAAGAAAATGGATTTCAAGAATGTAAATATACAATGCATATATTTTAAAACTCGGAAAACCACAAAACAAAACAGAAATATTCACTTTAAAAAACTATGTGCAAGAAATTCTAATTTTAGAGTGCTGAAAATCAAAAGGGTGTTTTATACTAAAGCCACTAGTATGTTCCTAAACTTTTCCAATAGTCCTAAAAAAAACACCTTTCCAATACTCCTAGGCTACTTCAGGCCTTTCTGAAAGATATACTATACAAATTGCAACATGAGAACAGGGAAGAGTAACTAGAAAACTAACTAAAACTGGAAAAGTAACTAGAAAACTAGAAAGAGCTTAAATATATAATTGCCTCTTTTTTAGTATTTCTACTGTGATTATAAAGTTAATGCATCAGTACATATTAATAGCACATTCTGCAAGATATACTTCTTCACAAATCAGGTAACCTTTGCATGCATTAAAAATGACCTGCTTACCTACAAGCATGAGACAAGCAGCCAATTTATTTTCCTGCCCAAACCACATTTAATACTATTTTAATAGTTAATCATATTTATTTAATGAAGCATAAAACAAGCCTCTTTTTTCCTGATGAGGGAAAAGGTTAGTAGCATTATTTTAAAAGGAAACTTAACTTTGAGTGTCCTTATCAATTCTTTTAAATAAAGTAAAGAAAACTTTTTGAAAAGAAGAGCTGGAATTAATATTTGAATTTTAGACTATACAGACCTTACATTTTATTTTCCCCTCAGTCCAAATCCAATGACCTGCTACCCTACACATTTATCATAAAGATCCAACTTTGTAAGCTAACACTGCCCTCTTGTGCACTAGAATATCCAGCAGAGGGATTTTGTCTACATTTTTATACAAATTTAATACAGACAGCAGGCAGCGTTACAACTTTTTAAACACAGGTAAAACATGTAAGTCAAGGCTCCAGCCAAACAGAAGAGTCAATAACTGGGAAATACAACTATAAAATAAGTGTAGCGGTAATTTTATAGCAGTGACAACATCTTTACTCAGATGTAAGCGTGCACTAAAGTACAACGAAGAGCACTCATATGATATTAACTCCTGGAGCAAATCTCACTAGTGTTCAATGGAGCTTTACTCCCTTGTAACTGTCTGTAGGACAGACACATTTGCACCACATTTTGCTTCAACTGCAAAAAGGACTGATGCAACTGACTAGCAACAATGCCAGCTGGAGATGGTTACACTTTGCTTCAAATGAAAGAAAGTGACATCATATGAAAGGTTAAACATGTCCATTTCTGACACACATACCCTGCAATCTTCCAAACCAGTCTTCCCTACTTAAAATGGGAAATGCAGGAAACAAGGAGTGAATATGGGGGGAAGGCAGAAAGTGGGAGAAGAATTAGGGACACATGTCATGTTTCTCTGCAAATCATATGTCACACTACCATTTTGCACTAGAGAAACAGCAACTCAAGTTCCAGGTTTAAGTTTGCTGTTCAGCATATACTTTGACCTAAATTTGAAGTCATTAATTTATTTTTGTTTATAACTCCTTACACTGTATTCATCTTGACAAAAACATGGGAAGTCATTTCAAATAAGCTCACTGTAATGGCTGCAAAGTGACTGCACAACACTGGCAGAATTCAAGACCATTTTCAAAATTATTTTTTGTTAATTTAAAAATAAGATTTTGCCAGCCAATGCCTTGGTCCAGATGTACGGCACAATTAAAAGCATGTAAGAGATTCTTTTAGTCTGGTGAGAGGAGGAAACAGTTTAGGATTTAGGAACCTAAGATTGTTTTTATCATAGTGTTTATTTTAGAGGGGGGGGAAAGCAAACTCCAATCAGCTCTAGACCAACTTTTGGGAAAGCAGAGGAGTGATACTATCATTTTCAAATGCTCTAATAAATGGATATGTAGGATAACGCCTGCTTGATTTGAAAGAGCAACAGGAAAGGCTGAATAGAGCAAGTGCTTCAAGAAATACAATGAAAATGGAAATCTTACAAATAATGTAAGTCAGAAAAGTTTGCCACAAGACTTTCACTGCAGTTATTTTGATCAACCAACCCGTTTTGCTATATTCAGTCCCCTCTTCCCCAAGCCCTTGCAAGAGTTCAAAAGTCTTACAAACCTCCCTACCAAATGTATCAGGTATGAATTAATACCCTTCCTTAAAAGAACACAGCAGCAAAGTGGAAACAGACACTTGCAGGCAGCCTGTCTTTGAAAAGAACTGCAGGGACAAATGGTGACAATGAAGCTTCGGTCAAAAGTAAAAAGGTCAAAGGTTCAGACAAGTGTAAGGAATTACAAAACTACAAGTTCAGCTCAGTTCCTCTCACAGCTTTAGACAATCTGGGTCAAGCAGTAGCTTTGGAATAAAAAAGCTCCAACAATACTCTCGCTTTTCACTTCCATAAGGAATAATAGGAGTGTGTACATGCATATATATATATATATATATATATATATATATATACACACACACTTCTTCTTACAGAACCTCTCTCTGTTAATACAAAGTCAGCAAGATAAAGAGCATCTTAAAAACAGTTTAGCCTAAAAATAAACAGTTCATTAGCTTGTGCTCTGTGTGTGGGGGGCAAGAGGGAGGGGAGGCTAAGGTGAAGTAATCATGTTCTTCTGTATTAGTGTGTTGACCCTTTGTAGGGCATGAAATTAACTATCAGCAAGGAAAAAATCTGCTACTTGTTAAACTACTTTGCTACGCAGAGTGGCCTTAAAATAAAATATGGGGATTGAGTTTCTTCTGAAAGATTAACTTGCATAACCTCTCAGCAGGTTTCCCCTATCACTGAACTCTAGCAGAAACCAATCAGGACCTAATTGGAGATACAGGCATTTTGCAAGAATGTACAGAATAATTATGAACAATGGACTAGCTGAAATACCTTACCTTAACAGCCATCTCTAGTCCAGGAATAGAGTTTAGCATGGGCTATTTAAAGTGTGTTTTTAAAGACAACTTTGATAGAAATTCAACAGAGAATGAAGTGGCAGCTAAAACCACTGTTTCAATCCAACCTCACTATAAACTCTTACCACCCAACCTTTTATGTCAGGAGCGGATTCACTATTCCTAGCATGTAGGTAAAAAATTATTTTGATTTAACACATGATATGCGTTGTTTTCAAGGGCATAGACTAAAGAAAAATGTAACCACAGAGAATGAAATATGACTTCCATCTTCCATTTCTCTTCTATTTTGTTACTGTTCAAATATTTTGCATTTATTTAAACCTCAAGTTCTATCCCTAAGGAAGCTTCTTTATGCTATCTCAAAAAGTATCTCCAAGGTCAGTTCCTGTCCAACATAATAAAACTGATCCTGTTATAACAAACTCTATTAGTACCTAGACATAACACAGTTTTAAATAATGGATTTTTTACTCAAACCTTTAAAGTTTAAGAAGAAAAACTGTGACTGTGGAGGGGAAAGCATAATTCAACAAACCTGGTCCTTAACATAACTGGACACCTACAAGCAAACCCCTTCCTAAACCCAGTTTTATAAATGTAATAAGTAATTCTGACAACCCAATGAGAAGGAACAAGCAACTTGCCTAACATAGACAGGATTAAGGACAGACCATTTAAACAAGCCTTTTCCCTGTAATGAATTCACAGAAATCCATATTTTATGAACCGCCTATAAAAATGCTCCTCAATACTGATTAGGTTTATATTTGAATTGCATCGATCATGTGATTCAGAACTGGCATACAAGTAGCATTTAATTTAAAAAGCTGTCTTCAGCATTTACTCTTCAAGATAGATTTGTATTCAAATCAGATGGTCATTCAATGTACACATTCAACTGAGACTTCACAAGACTGCTAGTATGCAATCATGTCTATCTTTTTCTTTGTTGTTGTGTGCCTTCAAGTAGTTTCCAACTTATGGCAACCCTAAAGTGAAACTATCACAGAGTTGTCTTGGCAAGATTTCTTCAGAGGACTTTTGCCATTGCCATCCCCATGCTCAGAGTGTGACTCGCCCAAGGTCATGCAGTGAGTTACATAGCCAAGCTGGGAATCAAACCCTGGTCTACGACTATGAAGTAATTTATTTGCATTTGCTCAAAATTTAGAGCAATAGCTTTCAAATAGAAAGTGTGAGAACTACAGATAAATCTGCTTTCTCTAGGTTTTGCACACTGTCCAAAGTTCTTAAAACTTTACAAATAGCGGGGGGGGGGGGGGGG
>CM034703.1:279565915-279586196 GCA_020142125.1 Phrynosoma platyrhinos
TATATATATATATATATATATATATATATATATATAATGCCTACAGAATAATTCCTCAGTAAAACAGATAGACCGACAGATTTCCACTTATAGCAACCCTGTGGATGAGACATCTCCAGATTTCCCTGTCTTCTCTACGTAGTTCCTGCAAGCCCATGCCAGTGTCCCCCCCTGACTGAATCCATCCATCTGGCATGGGGTCTTCCTTTCTTTCTGCTTCCCTTCAACTTTCCTAGGTTTATTGTTTTCTTCAATGATTCATGCCTTCTCATGGTGTGACCAAAGCACAACAGCCTCAGTTTTGTCATCTTGACTTCCAGGGAGATCTCTGGCTTGATCTGCTCTAGGACCCATTTGTCTTTTTAGCTGTCCATGGTATCCTCAGTGTTCTTCTCCAGCACCACATCACAAATATGTTTTCTTCTTAGCCACTTTATTCACTGACCAGCTTTCACAGATATATATACAGTTCTTTCATAGCTGCCTTTCCCATTCCTAATCTTCTGATTTCTTGACAGCACTCTCCATTCCATTCAATATTTGATCCTACATATGAGAATTCTTTGACTATTTTGATTTCCCCAGAGCTCTCTGACAGGGAAGGCTAAATGTCTCACAAAACTACAGTTCCCAGAATTCCATAGCATGGAGCCATAGTGGTTAAAGCAGTCTCAAATTGGATCATTTCTGCAGTGTTGGATGCCGCCCCAGTGAGGTTCCATGGTCAAGTGGGGATTCGAACCCTGGTCAGAGTCAGAGTCCAGCACAAAAAACCACTACACCATACAGTCATAAAATGCCCAGGATTTAATTTATGGTACATTAGAAGAATCATAATCATAAAGAGAGACTGCTAGAATGCCCGTTTCTAACTTTAGTGGGTTTGTACAAGTTTATAAACATTCATCTGTTTATAAATAATACTGAAGTCATGATCCAAAGAATACTTCAGACAATTTAAATAAATAAATAAATAAACATTACAGACTTCCCATGTTTCCAAGTGTGTGAACAGATTTCCAGATATCTCTGTTACCTCCAGCTTGCCAGATATTAGGGCCTGGCCCCTCTTCACCATCCTCAGAGCAATGGGGAAGAATCTCAGGGCAAAAGTACGTCCTTGAAAGGTTAAGGTTAATGTATGTTTCCCTCATTTGTTAGATACACTGTTTTTTACTGTGTGCAACTGTGACTGCTGCTTATGATATCATGCCTACAAGCATCACACGAACCAGCCTCCTGTAACATCTCAGGGTGGGAGGGGGGGTCATCCCTAGGGCTCAAATTTTGGCCTGAAATCTCAGGGCATAGGATAATCCTCATCAGGCAACCCAAGTTACACAAATGGATGTATGCTATATAAAGTCTTATTATATACAAAGCTCATCTTACTGATTTCATAAGATTAAATCTCAATTTTGTGACAAGCATAAGACTAGAACTTTGTTGTGATGATGTTGTGTACCTTCCAGTTATTATTTATGAATTATGGTGACCCTAAGGTGACCCTTAGGGGTTTTCTTGACAAGATTTGTTCAGAGAGATGTTTGTCTTTCTCTCCCTCAGAGGATGAGAGAGTGTGACTTGTTCAAGGTCATCCAGTGAGTTTCCCTGGCTGAGCAGAGATTTGAACTCTAGTCTCCAACATCTTAGACCAATGCTTAAACCACTACACCATGCTGGTTCTCAAGACTGAAATCTAAGAAAATCAAATGAGAAGGTACACAACACACACAGAAATGAACAAGAGCTAAGTGATTACTTTTAGTAGTTTTGTTGCTGTTGTTCAGTAAGATGTAAAATATCTGTAAATCTAACATTCCTTCTTTTTTAAAGGCCAAGAAAGTTGAAGTTTAGTTTCCTGGACCCTCCAAAGGGGACCGCCAGCAAAGATATTAAAGCTGGGGAACCCAAGACTTGCTATTAGAAAGGTTACAAAAATAGAACCCTTACAAATCATAAATAAAGAAACAGAAGAGGGCACAAAAACATTTTTCCCCTCTTTGTTAATTAGATGTAACACCCATCTCTCCAGTTTCCTTCTCCACGCATTGAACTGCCCCTTTACAAAATGTTACTATTAATTGCTAGAGTTTCCAGAAACTCTTGGGACCGAGGGCAGGAAGTCAGACCTTTGGGATGGGTTAAAAATGTGAAGGTCATTCACACACTCATACAGTCTCCTCTCTCCAAAAATAATATACTATTTGACAATTTCAGGGTTCAGCATGTCCCACTGAAATTTGGAAGCTTATGTGAAATTAGGCTATGTCCTGTAACCTCAAACGTTTAGTCTAGGAAAAACCACTCTGAAGTCTCCAGCTCCCTCCTTGGGTATCGCATGACGTCTGTGCTGAAGAGGGATGGCTGTTCAGACACACACAAACCCCACAAGTGTAGAGAGAATAGTTGAAGAGATGTTGGTGAAATAAGCTGATTAAACCCAAAGACAAACAGGTCAATTTTTTTAACAGTATTATTTTTCTGGTTAGTGGAATATCAAGTTATACTTCAGGCCTTTCAAACCTAAAAGGAATAACAAAGCCTTTCTGCATTCTCTTTAAGAATAGTATTGATGACGGCGACAAATGGTTTATGCTTGCCTTTCAAAAAATACTTTCTTCATGGTTTCTTTCAGATTACATTATATGGTCAGTGAAAGGAGGGAGGAATGTTAGGCTGAATTTCAATTTTTTTCTGCTGATATATTGTAACTATATATATGCTAATTAGCACCATAATATGAGTTATATTATATCCCTTAAGCAATTTACAGCCAGCATTTCAACATTCCCATAACTTTTTCCCAGCTTTACATAGAAAGCGAACAATAACATGTGTTGTCTGAAAAAATATTATGAAAACAAAGTAGAAATAACACAGGAAGGAAATTAATCAGTATAAAACTTACCCCTCTTTGATGCACTACTAGGGCAAACTGTTTAGGATAAGAGTTGACGCAAGCAATGTTCCTTAAGGCTGCAATTCTATACATACAACTTGCTACATTTGGATTTACGCTACCTCTTTATCCATTAAAATCTTATAGAATGTACTGTATGATGTACTGGTTCAGATATGACAATGGGCCACTTTTAACATTCACAGATAGGCTGCCCGAGTACTGTTCCTATCAGTTTGGAAAAGAGTCTAATATAAGAGCCTGATTCTGAAGTAGCCCTCTGAGAATGGCCACAGAAGATTCACAAGAATTCATCCTAGATAATGAGAAATGGATCAAATGCTGACTGCAATCAAGAAATTAGAAGATTGGGATTGGGAAGGGCAGCTATGAAAGAACTGGACAAGATCCTAAAGTCTAAAGTTATAAATATGAACACCAAAGTAAGGATCATCCCAGCCATCGTATTCCTGATCACTATGTGAGAGCTGGACAATGAAGAAAGCCGACACAAAGAAAATCAACTCATTTGAGATGTGGTGCTGAGATGTGGAGTGCTCAGGATGCCATAGACAAGAAGACAAACAAATCAACAGATCAGATTAGAACAGATCAAGTCAAAACTCTCCCTGGAAGGCAAGATGACTAAACTGAGGCAGTCGTACTTTGGCCACATAATGAGAAGGCATAGATCATTGGAAAAGACACTGATGCTAGGAAAGGAAGAGGGCAGTAGAATGATAGAAAGACCACTTGCCAGATGAATGGACTCAATCCAAGAGGCCACAGGGCTGAGCCTGCAGGACCTAAGCAAAGCAGTGGAGGACAAGGGGCCTTGGAGAGGTCTCATCCAGAGGGTCGCATGAGTCGAGGTCGACTTGAGGGCAGTTAACAACAACATTTTTCTTAGAAAAGATTAAGAAGTTCTTGTGGTCTTGCAATTTATACAAAAGCTGTGGGTAATTTAATCTTTTGGACAGCTATTTTGTTGGTATTCTGAGCTGTCACTTATTTTTTATAAAAACATTTAAAGCTTTTCAGTTTAATTAACATCTGTGAGAATAACTAGGTAACAAATAGGAGCAGAACTGTTGCCTGATTAAAGATATCATGTATTATAGTTCTATGTCTAAGCATTCTTAGGCGTTGGGATTTCTTTACTAGGTTTCAGCAAATTCATCAACTTAGGCTTCAATATTATAACATTCTCCTAGGAGTATGTCCTTTTGAAGAGAAATACCTAGGATTGCCCTGTTAAGCTTTAACCCCATTTAAAGAGATATCTTCCCTGCCACTTCAGTAATACTGAAAGATTATTTATATTACAGCCAGAAACCAAAAAGTGCAAAATTATTATTGGATGTTATAAAAAAAATTAAAAAAAATTAAGTAGTAGAAGTGTCAACCATCATGCATTTATTTCAGGTGTTTGTTTTTGACAATATTTTCAACCTGAGAATTATTTTGCTTCTATCAAAAGCAGGATACTGTGAGGGAAAATCGTGTATAAAGAAATCAGTCTTAAAAGATGCTAATAGATTCCTCCCTCTTTGGTCTCCCACCCACCCCACCACTTTACTTTTCCATTTTACATGTAAGGGGAAAGTGGTTTTGGTTATGAGCTTACTAAAATGTCCAAATGACAGCTGAAGTTGACAGATGTATCAGAGGTCCAAAACACATTGCAGAAATAACCCAGTTTGAGACCACTTTAACTGTCCTGGCTCAATATTAGGGAATTCTGGGAGCTATAGTTTTGGGAAACATTTAGCCTTCTCTGTCAGAGAACTCTGGTGCCACAATAAACTACAATTCCCAGGACTTCCTAACACTAAGCCAGGGCAGTTAAAGTGGTCTTGAACTGGATTATGTCTGCAGTGTGTTTTGGACCATAGATATATTATTTTTAGCAGCCATTACCCTTACAGTTCCAAAAACTATTATATGGCTGTACGACACAAATAGTTTTGACAATTTTGCATTAGCTTCTGGCATAGTCATTCACAGTATTTTAGAGTCTGTATTCTTATAAAGAAACACTTGATAAATAGCAAAAATATATTGTGCACAAAAAAGTTAAATAATAATTTTAAAAATAAAAAGTGTTTCCTCTTTACTATTTTTAAAGATTAACCTTTTGAATTAATAAAGACTCTACGTATGAGAAAATCCACTTGTTAAATGGAAAAGAAAACTATATAGTACATCCTGAATATTAAAAGAATATTACTTTGCATATGAACAATGTTGTTGTTGTTGTTTTTAAAAACTAATGTATTAAAAAATATAAAGGAATCCTGTTCCACCAATGAGACTGTTAGAAAACAAAGGGCCTCAGCAGACAACTAATAGAGTCGTCTTCGAGGCCCGGAAGAGGAGGGGCAGCCGCACGAGTGGCGCCCCTTCCTCTTCCTGAGGTCGCCCTCGGAGTCGCCAGCCCTCCGCACGGCCGGCGCTCCG
Source organism: Phrynosoma platyrhinos (assembly GCA_020142125.1). Lineage (NCBI taxonomy): Eukaryota > Metazoa > Chordata > Lepidosauria > Squamata > Phrynosomatidae > Phrynosoma > Phrynosoma platyrhinos. Next base: position 279,571,278 of record CM034703.1, read on the forward strand.
GGGATGACCTCACGCCTCAGCAACCGCATGCGCTGCGGCGGAAGAGTCAGGGAAAGTGCGCCCGCCGCTTTTAGGGCGCACTTTCCCTGACATCTAAAAGGAGCGCCAATTTGGAGCTCCTTTTAGGGACGCCGCAGGAGCGCCATGGTATGGAGGCTCCGCTCCGCCGGCGCTCCGTCCGGCGGCATCCCGGAAGCAGTCGTCTGCTTCCCCCCTAAATTTCTAGCATAAGCTTCCATTTTCTCGAGTCCACTTCATCTATGAAAGCTTATATGAGATATTTTTTCTATTTTCAAGGTGTAACAAGATTCCTTTATATCTTCCAATACAGTTAAGAGTTTATGAAATGGATTTTTATTTTTTATTTTTTATTTAAGATATTTCTGTATCACATCACAGTGCACAAAGGCTTTTGAGAGAATGAACAAATAAAAGCAAACAACAAATAAAACATTACTTTTAAGCAGTTGCATTCTTTAATTATCAAGATATATTGATGTTCTTTTCCATTTAATTTTCTTATAAGTTGGGTCTTTATGTATTAATTTATATCTTTATATGGTGAAACAAACTAACATGGCCATGTCTCTGAATATCATATAAGATTATGGCACTGATTGCAAAGTTGAGGGTGTGCCAAAGTTGAATTTTCTGTTCAACAATGAACATCAGTGGGTGGCTCAGCCTAAATAAACTCACCACTTTGTGATTAGGAGCAACCATTCACTTCAATGGAGAAAGAGCAAAACAATATATTGGTTACTCCAGGTCTGAGATAAGAAGCCACAGGTGGGATCTGATTTTCATAGGGAGTAGCAACACAAAAATTCCTTTGCTCTGTTTTTAACTATAGTGCTGCTTGAGGCCTCTTTAACTGCCCTGGCTCAGTGCTAAGGAATCATGGAAACTGTAGTTTATTGTGGCTGACAGAGAAGGCTCAGTATCCCAGAAAAAAAAAATACAATTCCCATGATTCCCTAGCACTGAGTCAGGACAGTTAAAGTGGCCTCAAGCTGCACTATTTCTGGCAGTCTGTAAAGGCCCTTAGTCACATAACTTTAACACCAAATGAAAAAGATTGTGCCATAATATATAGCATTAGTATTGCTATGAGTTCTTATGTATCATTGAAGAAGGTCAAAGCAGAAAGCACAAAGGCAAGTTTTAAGCTGAACATCAAGAAAACAAAAATTATGACTACAGATTATCTACATAATTTAAAAATAGGCAATGCAGAGATTGATATAATTCAAGATTTTCCTTACTTGGGCCCAGACATCAATCAGAGTGGAGACTGTAGTCAAGAAATCAAAAGACTAGGACTTGAAAGGGTGGCTATGAAGGAACTAGACATGAGTTGGAAATGTAAAGATATGTTATTAAATATTAAAGTTAGAATTGTCCATGCCGTGATATTTCCTGTGAGAGCTGGACAGTGAAGAAAGCTGATAGAAAGAAAATTCATTTGAGATGTGGTGCTGGAGAAGAAAGAGTGCTGAGAATACTGTGGACTACTAAAAAGACCAATGGATGGGTCCTAGAGCAGAGCAGACCCAATCTCTCCCTGGAAGCAAAGATGACTAAACTGACAGGGTGACCAGATGTCCTTGGTTTCCAGGACATGTCCTACATTTCACCCTTCTGTCCAGGGGGAATTCTACAATGACTTCCATTATGAGCATGACCAAGGAGCATGAATGTATATTTATATTTTTAGTGTTTTTAGCATTTATGGTACAGTGTCCTACATTTTTATTGAATGTCCTACATTGGTGCCTTGTCCTCCATTGCAATTAAGACATCTGGTCATTCTGTAAACTGAGGTTGTCATACTTTGACCACATCATGAGAAGAAAGGACTGACTAGAAAAGACTATAATGCTTGGCAAAGTAGAGGGCAATAGGAAAAGAGGAAGACTACATTGCAGATGGATAGACTCAATCAGAGGTCCAAAACACACTGCAGAAATAATCCAGACCGCTTTAACTGCCCTGGCTCAATCCTAGGGAGTTCTGGGAACTGTAGTTTTGTGAGACATTTAGTTTTCTCCGTCAGAGAGCTCTGGTGCTACAAATACAATTCCCAGGATTCCCTAGCACTGAGCCAGGGCAGTTAAAGCTGTCTCAAACTGGATTATTTCTGCAGTGTGTTTTGGACCAGAGAAACCATGGCCCTGAGTCTGCAGGAGCTGAGGCGAAGGTGACTTGGAAGTCCCTCATTCAGAGAGGGTCGCTATAGGTCGTTGACTTGAAGGCAGTTCACAACAAATTACTGTGGGTGCGTCTACACTGCAGAAATATTGCAGTTTCACAACACTCCGAAGCCAGTGTGGCGTAGTAGTTTGAGTGTTGAACTAGGACTCTGGAGGTCAAGGTTCAATTCCCAGCTTGGCCATGGTCACATACTCTCAGCCTCAGGGGAAGGCTATGGCAAACCTCCTTTGAAAAAATCTTGCCAAGGAAACCCTGTGATAGTCGTTAACGACTTGAAAGCACACCACCGTCACCACCAAGCCACGTAGTTTTACAAGGTCTTTAGCCTTGCGTCCCCACAAAACTACAAATCCCAGGAGCCATGGCGGTTTGAGCGGTGACAAACAACTGCCATCGTTTCTACAGCGTCTCTATAGATGCGCCCTTTCACGGCTGAAAGCTAAAGGTTCGACGAAAGTGCCTCAGATATTGGCTTCCCCGCCTCAGTCGGAACCCTCTTTCTACAGTTCCGGGGCGACATCGGAGTGCCTTCTGGGTCGCACAGAGAGAGGTCGCGTAGGCGGCGTTGAGACCGCGCGCTCCCTGAGTGACAAGAGGCTGGTCCAGCAGCTGGGGAGGATTCGCTTACACTAGCCAATGGCTTGCCGGAGGCGGGGCTAAGGAGCCGGGGCGCCGGGAGCCTTGGTAACGCGCGGCACTCGGCCCGTTAGCAGCGCGTGAGGTGGAAGGAGAAAGAGGGGGAACTGTGGTGCTGGTCTCCGTCGAGGGCAATAACCATGAAGATCGAGGAAGTGAAGAGCACCTCGAAGACGCAGCGCATCGCCGCGCACAGCCACGTGAAGGGCCTCGGGCTGGACGAGAGCGGCGCCGCAAAGACCGCGGCGGCTGGGCTGGTTGGGCAGGAGAACGCCAGGGAGGTGAGAGGGACACACACCCTTCTCTCTACAGCAGGGGTAGGCAACCTTTCCCCTTTAAGGGCCGAGGGACTTCAGCTCCCAGAATCCCAGGAGCTATTGGCCAACATGGGACTATTGGCCAACCTGGCTGAGGCTTCTGGGAGCTGAAGTCCTTCGGCCCTTAAAGGGGAAAGGTTGCCTATCCCTGCTCTACATTGTAGAAACAATGCACTTTGGGCACCGCTTCAATTTCCCTGGCTCCGTCCTACGGAATCCTGGGATTTGTAGTTTCGTGAGGCCCCAACACTCCTTGGCACAGGAGGGTAAAGGCCCTGTAAAACTATAAATCCCAGGATTCTGTAAGACAGAGCTACAGCATCTGTAGAACTAATGCACTCTTGACACTTCTTTAACTTCCCTGGCTCCATCCCATGGAATCTCGTAGGGATTTGTAGTTTGGTGTGGCACCAGCAGTTCTTGGCAGAGAGGAGGCTGAAGGCCTTGTAAAACTACAAATCCCAGGATTCCATAGGATGGAGGTGCAGCACCTGTAATATAGAAATAATGCACTTTTGACACCACTTTAATGGCAAGGCACCATCCTATGGACTCCTGGGATCTTTAGTTTTGTGAGGCCCCAGCGCTCTTTGGCAGAGAGGAGGCTGAAGGCCTTGTGAAACTACACATCCCAGGATTCCGTGGGATGGAGCTACAGCATCTGCACTGTAGAAATAATGCACTTTTGACACCACTTTAACTTCCTTGGCTCCACCCACAGGAGTCTTGGATCAAAATCTTTTTCTGGAAGAATTACTTGTGAATCTAACCTGATGTGTCTCTTATTAACTGTACATTCTGATTTTGTAGGCATGTGGAGTTATTGTGGAATTGATCAAAAGCAAGAAGATGGCTGGCAGAGCTGTGTTATTAGCAGGACCTCCTGGAACTGGCAAGGTATTTTTGCTTAATACTGTTGGTGTGAAAAATGCATTGTATTTGCCCAGTTGCAAGCACTGACTACACTGATGATGTTTTGGTGTGAAAATATTAAATATATTAAACTGAGAACAGGCCCTGTGTATTTATAAATCTCTCACTGTAGATGGTGGTAATATCTAGTCTCTCCTCTATTTGGAAAAAAGGAATTGTGAAGTGCCAGGCGCATTGAGTACCAGTGGTGGGGGAAGGGAAAACAGTGAAATGCTTTTCACTAGTGTTAATTTTTAACATAAAATTGCTGTTTATATTCGTGGTTAGAGGCCATAGTACTGCAATATTAGAAAGGCATTTGGGTTGGTGTAGACCACAACTCAGAGTCAGCATGGTGTAATGGTTGAACTAGACTCTGGCAGTCCCGTGTTCAAATCCCCACTCAGCCATGGAAAACCCCTGAGTGAGCGTGGGCAAGTCGCACTTTCAGCCTTAGAGGAAGGCAGTGTAAACTTCCTCTGAATAAATCTTGCCAAGTGTATCCTAACATTGGGCTGCCATAAGTCCAAATCATTGTGAAGGCATATGACAACAGCATATTGATCACAATTTTAAAAAGCATACTGCCCATCATCATGATTTCAAATTCCAGAAATACACATAGGTTATCATGAAAATAGTATTGAACTTGTATACCAAGGAAATATTGTACACAGCCTAGATATAATAAAATGTGTCACTTATTTTTTGAGAACCCCCCCCCCCCTTGAAAGTGTAGTTTTCCTTACCTTCATCCCTTTGGTCATATTCTCCTCTACATGACACCTTCCATGAGATCACCTGTTGGCCTACTTAAGCTGCTGCCTAATTTGAAGTGTAACCCTTGTGACATTCCTGGAGGCAACCTTTTTCCAATAATTGATTCTCTTATAGTAGGAGAATATATGTCATGGACAAGGGCATGAGTTAGCAGAAAATCTTAGCATGATATTGGACCCTTCTGGTGTTCATTGTAAACGCAAACATATAAGGAGTTGTCCATTTATTTATTGAATTTATATCCATATATCTATGGAACCCAAGGTAGCTCACAGTTTTCTCTGATTGCTGAAAGTAAATGCTCTCCTTAAACCCTATATCTGTAGGTTTACAGAGGTAGGACTTTTTGATTTATCATTATGCAAGTTAATTCTGGTGGAAATATGTTCCCTAGCTGACAGTGTGATTACAGCTTTTCAAGTAAATAAACATGTCTGCCTGAACAAAGGACACTAGGAATAGTAATATTTTTGTAGTACACTCGTCCTTCGCTGGGGTAGGGGCCCAGGACCCCCATGAATGTGGAAAAACTGCAAATAACAAAAACACTATGTTTTTACCTGAGAGAACCCCTCTCTAGGAATCACTAGGTCTTCCAGTGCAACTCTGTGATCAACATCTGCCAGACATTGACCACAGAATTGCGTTGGAGGAACTACAAATGCCTAGTGGAGTGCTCGCTCTAGAAATCTCTAGGTCCTTCAGTGCAACTTTTGGTTAAAGTTGACCATAGAGTTGAGCTGGAGGACCTAGCTATTCCTTGAGAGAACATATTAATAAAAATCCATGAATAATCAAAGCCACAAATGTGGAGGGATGAGTGTAATCTGAGGAACACAAAGATGCAGTGAAATGACTGGAGGCAAGTCCCATTTAATTCAAACTTACTTCTGAGTAAACATGCCAAGGATTCTATTTTTATACTGTCATTTATACTTCACCTCTTTTGTCCTAACTAGAGCACAGTGAAACTAATGGATGGGGGGTTGCAGACTGCCAGAAATAGTGCAAATTGAGTCCACTTTTAGGGTTAGGGTTAGGGAATCATGGGAACTGTATTTTATTGTGGCACCAGAGCTCTCTGACAGAGAAGGCTCAATGACTCAGAAACAGTTCCCATGATCCCCTAGCACTAACCCTAACCCTAAAAGTGGACTCAATTTGCACTATTTCTGGCAGTCTGCAACCCCCCCCCCCCCCCCCCCCCCCCCCATATAACTCTCTTGTTAAAACAACTTCACTGGCTACTGGTTCATTTCTGGGCACAATTCAAAATGCTTGTCATGACCTCTAAAGCTCTATAGGGCTTGGGTCCAGAATATTAAAAAAAAACATATCTCCCTATTTGAACTTGCCAGATCTCTAAGATCTTCAGGGAAAAGTTTGTCTTTATCCTGCCACTATCATAGGCTTGCTTTGTGAGGACATGAGAGAGAGAGAGAGACTTCTCAGCAGCTGCTCCCACCCTCTCGAACTCCATTCCACAGGAGACCAGGGTGGCTTCCTCCTGCTTTCTTCTCACTGGCAGGCAAAAATGTTTCTGTTTAAGCAGACTTTTAATGTAAAAGTAGGTTTTTTTATTGGAAAATGTTTTATTTATCTTTTAAACTCCTTGGATGTTTTTAAAATTATTCTAATGTGTTTCATGGGATAATTTTCATTGTTCTTAATTTTCATTATAAAACATTTTAATTCACTATTTCTGGAAACCACCTTGGGTCCTACTCTGGGAGAAAAGCAACATATAAATTAAATAAATGAAGTAAAATACCATAAAATAAAATAAATAATGAAGCAGCTACAGCCTGTATTAGCCATTTCCTGAAGACACAAACTGGATTTCCACATTTCCCAGTGTAGTGAATTCCACCATTCAGAACAGGTGAGGGCACACTGGATCCTGGAGGACAGTCCAAAATGCAACAGTGCCCATCGAGTCAACTATTTTAGTTGACTCTTAAGTGACATCATGTCAGTTTGGGTCACCTTAAGGAGGAATTGTGAGAGTTTGTGGGGTTTGCTGTTTTGCAGCAGAGGCCCCTTTGGAAAAGTATTTTAAAGCTTATTTTGGCCTTAATTATGCAGAATCCAGGTGGGTTTTTTTCTGGCAGAAAAATATACATAGTAGTATCATATGAGGGAAAACAGTCTTCTGTGAACAACCTCATCACAGTATTTTAGATCAATCAAAGTTTATTCCTGTGTTGCAGTTTGGAAGCTGAGGCTTGAAGAATTGGGTCTTAACCTTTCATCTTGTTGAATTTTTGTATTAGTGAGTTTTTTGGGTTTTTTGAAAATACAGAAATGAAATGCTTAATCCTGAATATTATCACGAAAGAACAAACCACCTTCTCCCACTTCACATCCCATGGAAGAAACCCATAAGCCAGGGATGGTCAACTGCATGTGGCCTGGGACTAATTCATTCTAAACCCCTTTTTGCAGGGTGCAGCCCTTCCAGCATGACAAAATACTTCAATTTTCGTCAAAGTCTCTCTTTGCAAACAGAAGTAATACTGCCTCACTTCCATTCCTTATGAGAGGGACTGCAATGAAAACATAGGTATTGGCAGGTGTTTTTGCCTGTTTGAGAGGCACTTTTGCCACTACTGCCAAAAGCAGAATTTCAGTCACAGAACCTGAGTCCAGAGCCAGATATTTATTTGAGAAATGTTAAATGTGATAGACATCCTGTTTTGACAGTTACCTTTAATTGTTTTTGTTGTAATGAGTTTTTGGGAATGTAGGTGTATGGTGCTGTCTTGTTGTTGTTTTTTCTAGACTGCTTTGGCTCTAGCTATTGCACAGGAATTGGGTAGTAAGGTTCCCTTTTGCCCTATGGTTGGAAGTGAAGTATATTCTACTGAGATTAAGAAAACAGAAGTCTTGATGGAAAATTTCAGAAGAGCAATTGGTAAGTATCGTAAAAGAAGAAAATAATTTTTGATACATATTTCTGTTTTTTAACTCAAAGGTGAATAACATTGTTTACAACCCCTACTACTCCTAATAGTGCATTGCAGGGATGGGTGACCTCACAGGGGCTAAGGGCCATGCACACTTATCCTGCTAGACCTGGGAGAGTAGTTACATTGAAATGATTGGACTTACTTATCACAACCAATTTACATCCCATTGATTTCTTCCTAGAATAGACCTGTGGGATTTAAACCAGTGGGATTTTTGGTTGTGATAAATAACGGGCGAAACAGATTGCCCCAAAAGGGCAGATTGGGACTGCCCCAGAGCCACAGCAAACAGAGGCCCATGGCCCCAATCCACCCCGAAGCTGGCCCAAATAGGAGCGGAAAAGATATGTTCCTTATTGGGCTGGTAAAGGGCCGCCTTAGGCAACCCCAGCGCAAAACCAGGGCGCTTCCATGCGCTCTGGGAGTGTGTGGTGTCAAAATGCCATGCCCCCAGAGCAGCTTGAAGCTGTCCCTGTCTGGTTGGCTGGGCATCTTCCAGGTATCTTTGGGGTGTGTGGTGTCAAAATGCCATGCCCCCAAGCTGTCTGTTCAGCCCTTGCAGACTGTCTATTTGGACCTTTAGTCCAGTTGTAACTGCTCTAGATAAGATTAATTTGGATTTAGTCCTGTGTTAACATTTTTCTCATCTTTTGTTACCATGTTTGTAAAAGCTCCAGTAGTAAGATGAGTAGCTTCTCGATTAGGTTAATTTTCTCTAATGTTTGTAGCTTCATCAGCTGAATTGTTTTAAGTTTCATTTTGTCAGGAGAAACATTTGGATTTGCTAGCAAGACATTATGCATCTAAACTCTTTCTATGTTACTTACTGCTGACAGCTGATGAAACTGTCCTTTCCAGATCTTTGGATTGCTTAAAGATAGCCTAATTGTTTTTATTATTGTGTCCGACATCCCTTCATTCCCCTGGACTCTGTATTGTGATTTACTACAGGCTTCATCTAAGTATTCAATGGCATTAAGGTGAAGAAATGTTTCCATCAGTCTTTGCAACTGGAAAAAGAGTGCCCCATTGATTTCTGTAGGAAAGAGACTTTCAGTCATCTGTGGTCTTCAAGTTACAGTTAAATTGGCAGGATTGAGGGGGAGAGAGTTCAGAGATGGAGAGAGTGCAGTCTGCAATATTTCCTTGATGTGATGAAGTTCCCTGTCGGATTTGGAAACTTGAACCAGCAGTTGAAACTTGTGTCATCCATTTTTGTCATTCCTGGAGATAACAATAATTTAACAACTAGCACATTGTTGGTGCTCCACATTCCACAGATATCAGCATAGAGATGCTTCTAAACAAGTATTTAGTGTTAGTGAAAGATATAAATTCTTTTATACCCATCTGTTGAATTTTGTATCTGATTCACCTAACAAGTTATAATTAAAATATTCCTTTGACAAATACTATTTCTTTCTGTTTTTAAAAGACTGACAATCCAAATAATTTTCAGAACCAGTAACTGACTATTCCATTTGATGGACATATGTTCTAATTCTTGTCTGGTTATCTGGTTTTTTACTCTCAAATAAATATTTCTCAAATAATTTTTGTGGATTACAAACTACAGATTGTTTCAAAGAATGCTATGAAGGACAAAGTTCAGTTTAGATTCTTGCTGGTAGTTAATCTAATGAGTTAAAGACTAAGTATATCAGAAAGTTAGTAAAAACAGTGAGTGATAATGCATTTTTTCAGTTGTAGCTTGGAAATGTTACTTTTTGTTACAGCTCCCACAATCCCCAGCTGGCATGACCAGTAGCCTGCTTGCTTCCACAAAGAGACTCCTGTTCAGGGATCCAGCCAGATTGAAACATGAGGTTTATACTGTTGTTGATGCTTAGAAAAGTGAAGGGCGCCTTCCCCATAACCTCTGAACAAATCTTGCCAAGAAAACCCCATGATAGGTTTCACCGCAGAGTCACCAAAAGTCAGAAGCGACACAATATGCACCCACACTCTCTTCCAAAGCTTTTCTGTACTATATTATACAAGGGCTTAGGCTTGGGCCTGGCCGCTAGCCTTGATCCTGACTTATTTTATCATTATGGGGTAAGAGGATTATGAAAAATGGCAAAGTGAAGAGCTGCTCTTTTTTCTTTTTCCTTTTCTTCCAACTGAAACATCCCCATATCAGAGTTTAGAACTATAAAAACTTAATGATGGGCTGAATTTGTCCCCCTCCACAAGATGTAATTGTAAGCTTATTGCACCAAACAATTTCACTTCTCTTTCAGGTCCCAGTTTGTCCTTTTCTTCCCCACTCAGTAATATTCCACTTGTCATTTTTTCCTCAAGTATAGGGTTTAATTGATAAACATATGCATTCTAGCTGGTTCCTTTAGACTCTTCTTACCTCTCTGTATTTCAAAAGGAAGAGCTGCCCATAAAAATCAAGTGAAGAATCTAGAATTCTTGGGTAGTTGTGGCTTGGCAGCAGTAACCTGCACCAAAAAGAAAAGTAACAGCAAAGACAGGATTTATTGTCTTCAGTATGAATCTGAATCAGTAGGAACTGTCTCTATAGACCAGGGTTAGGCAACCTTTCCCCTTTAAGGGCCGAGGGACTTCAGCTCACAGAAGCCTCAGCCATGTTGGCCAATAGTCCCATGTTGGCCAATAGCTCCTGGGATTCTGGGAGCTGAAGTCCCTCGGCCCTTAAAGGGGAAAGGTTGTCTACCCCTGCTCTAGGCTACTATCACCATTGTGTAAGTCACATTAACAAATTAAAAGCAGTAGTCAGTAAAAGACATGCTAACACTCAGTCCATAAAATTAAGGCATGGCAAATTTGAATGCTTTGTTAAAAAGCAAAGCCTTCAATTGCTGGATGACCACAAGATGGAAAAGAAGAAAATGGCTTATACTTGGGCCTGGGGTTTCCATAGATGGGGCACTGCTAATTAAAAAGGCTTCTTGCATGTTGCCACCAACCATCCACCAGAAGGCAATGGCACATACATGAAGTACATACACAGAATCGGGAGATAATCTCGAAGGAGGCATAGGTTCACATGGGAAGAGATAACCAGGTCACAAGGCATCTACTACATAATAAATACTAACCACCTTAGCTTCTATTTAGGAACAACTAGCAGCCAGTGTACCTGATATAATAAGTGCATCATGTGGTCCTCCCAGCAGATAGCCTCATCACAATTCTAGCTGGAGCATTTTGCACTACTTGATGTTCTAAGTCAGGGGTAGGCAAACTGTCCCCTTTAAGGGCTGAGGGACTTTAGCTCCCAGAAGCCTCAGCCATGTTGGCCAATAGTCTGGGATGTTGGCCAGTTGTCTGGGATTCTGGGAGCTGAAGTCCCTCGGCCCTTAAAGGGGACAGTTTGCCTACCCCTTTTCTAAGTGGTTTTTAAGAGGAGCCCCATGTTTTTTTACATAAAATTAGCATGTTTGATATATTTAAAAGTACAGTTTATCCAGAATATTATTACAGATGTTTCTTTTGTTTGTTTTGTTTTTGCTATAAATGGAATTGCAAGGTATTGAACTGTTAGGATCACCTAATCCAACTGCTTTGGTTTTATCAGTTTAAGGAAAAGGCAAAAACAAGAAAAAATGGGAAAAACATCAAAATTAACAAGATGGGGTGAAATATGTTGTCCCCACTAAATCTTTATAGTGTCGAAGAGAAATAACACACACATTTCCATAAAAGAAAAGGGGGAAAGAAACCAAGGTGAGGGATTGTAATGATCTAATACTGTACATGGTCTTATTTCCTCTTCTGCAGTTTTTAGAAATGATTTTGAGACAGTAAATATATGAAAACCCCTTGACTTAAATATTTTATTTATAACTCTAAAAGCAAATATTCCATAATCCATTTTTCCACTGGCGTGGGCTTTGGGAAGACTACTTTTTCCAAATTTTTCCAGTTTTTCTCCCTGAGCATTCACATTTTTATTCATGGTTCAGTCCATTAGGATTTTGATGAAAGCTCACTGCACATTCCCAGATGATAGCTTCTGAATGATTTAATATACATCAGAGGTAGAGAAATCTTTGTTGATGAGTTACTGTTCCCCATGTACATCATAGAACCTGATTAATCTTTGGAGTTCAACATCCTAACTCAAAGCAAATGGATGTTTTGATATCTGTTGATGGGAATTTTGTGTGTGTGTATGCGTGTTTTCATACTTGCTTATATCTGGAAGTAAGCCCCATTCTGTTAAAAAATACAAGAGTGGTTCTCCTGGTTGCCAGGCCAGGTCAAGACTGGTTAAGAACATACGAGATAGGCCTATATAAGGCTGCCTCACAAGAGGATTGCCTCTTGCGAGATCTCCAGATTCCCATAAGATTCCAAATTTCATGAGAACCCTAAAACCCATGCCAGTGTTGGAATGGCAGGCCAGCCATCCTGAGATGTTTACTTTACAAGCATGTTGCTCATCCTTGCTGGAGAAAAGGAAGAGCGTGTCAGTCTTTTGTGCGCAGAGATGGTGCCCACTCTCATCAGATCAAGAGATAGGGATTTTTTGGTGTCCTGCAACAGAGGACCAGATTTTACCACAGTGTTACTTCTTCCACAGCAAATGTTTCTTTTAAGTGACAAAGACAACTTCATACAGCAGTGACCAAGAATACATCAATATAATGGAAATTTGCATAGTTTGAATAATCAATATTTTATAGGGCTGAGGATTAAAGAAACCAAAGAAGTTTATGAAGGTGAAGTCACAGAATTAACTCCGTGTGAAACTGAGAACCCAATGGGAGGATATGGCAAAACCATCAGTCATGTTATTATTGGACTCAAAACTGCGAAAGGAACCAAACAGTTGAAGGTAAGTATGATGATTTCTTTTCCACGTTCTTCAGTCTCTTGGTGCTTCTTAATCTTGTAAGTAAAGGGAACCTGGAAATGGATAACTGCAGGCCCTGTGTCACAGTGACAATTGGAAGCTTACATGTCATTAGCGAAGTAAATCTGCCCCAGCTTTTATTCCAGACTTTAAAGCAGTGGTCCCCAAACTTCTTCCGACTACCGCTCCCCTTTTCTCTTGGGAACAACACTAATGCCCCCAATGCATATTTCTTGGTATAAGGTCTACTGTTCTACTGCAAATTCAAAACAACCAGTCTCTATCACTGCTCCCTTTGCACCCAGTCACCTGGGAGCAGCAACCAAGCAGCTGACTCAGCAGCAACTGAAAAAGCCTCTCGCCTGGGCCAGCCTTGCAGCAAAGGTGGGCACAGGCGAGAGTCTTATCAGTCACTGCTCCCTTTGCACCCAGTCATCCTGGAAAGACAACTGAGCATCTGGCTGAGCAGCAACTAAGAAACCCCTCACTCAGGCTGGCCTTGGCAAAAGCAAGCACAGGCAGGAGGCTTCTCAGTCGCTGGTCAGCCAACTGACCGATTGCTGCTCCATTTGTATCCAGTCATCCTGGGAGCAGCAACTGTCTGAGCAGTGACTGAGAAGCCTCTCATCCATGCAAATCTTGTAGCAAAGGCCAGCGCTGGCAAGTTGCTGCTCCAAAGGTGACTAGGTGCAAAGGGAAAATATTCTCCACAGTGAGGAAGGACTCTCAATCCTTCTTCATCAGGGCAGATAGGGGTGCAGCCAGTGTGTGTAGGAGGTTTATGAAGGCCATATGCTCATGACTGGGGACTAGTGTGAACAGGGAAAGGGAGATATTTTAACTATGGAATCTGCTCCAAGGCAAAGGACTCTTTCCAAGAATCAGCCCCGGATACTTCTTCCCCAGAGACATGTCTTCCCCATACAGCTTCAGGTTGCCCCCCCTCCCACGCACACACAATGTCTCTTCTGTTACCTCTTCTCTCAACCTTTCTGATAAAAGAAAGCAGGAGCAGCAGTGCAGTTCCAACCTGCCAACCAAGTCCCAGCAAAACTTAAGCAAGTCCCAAATGTGAAAGCTCCTTTTTGCTACCATTTCTCCTCCCACCACAGTTGCTCTAATTCCATGCTCCAGTCAATCACTCTGTCCCAAATGGAGATGGGAAGGCCTGGGAGAAAAAATGAAAAAATATAAGGGGCGGGCGCGTTTCCATTTTTTTCCTGAAGCCTTTTTTTGTTTTTTTCCGAAAAATTGAAAAAAAGGAAGAAAACTGATTATGGAATGTTTTATTTTAGAATGATGAATAAAATCTTTAAGACAAGATTTTCATATATTCTCCAGATCATTTCTAAAAACTATGTACAGTATCAGATTATTCTAATTTCTGTGCACTGAATGAGGACAAGCAAATCCTAGGTTAAAAACTAAATTCTCCAATGCAAGAGTAAGATGCATTTCTTCCTTTAGGGGACACTGAAAGAATCTAGTCTATGTTTGGAAACACACTAAATCAAGAAATAAACTGACATGTGAAAGGGTAGAGAAGGTTCTTTTAATCCTTTGTTTTTTAGAAGTCCATAACTGTGATGATGACAAACATAACAAAGCAGAAACTGAAACTGATACTGGTAACCAGGACTGCATCCACACTACAGAAATAATGCAGTTTGACACCACTTTAACTGTCATGGCTCAGTGCTATGGAATTCTGGGATTTGTAGTTTTATGAGACATTTAGCCTTCTGTGAGAGTTCTGATGCCACAACCAACTACAATTCTCAGGATTCCGTAGCATTAAGCCATGACAGCTAAAGTGGTGTCAGACTGGAATATTTCTGTAGTGTGGGTACAACCCAGAGCTTGGAAAATGAATCTGATTAAATTTCATGCCTATTAATTGAATCTTAGTCCCTCCTCCCTTCCTCACACTCTTTCCCCCCCCCCCCATTCTTTTTAAGGGAATGGGTGCTTTATCTCTATTTGATACTGTGGAGAGGAAATATAAATAATTTTTTGTTACTAATGTTGATGATTTCTTCTGTGTTTGTTTGCCTGCTCCACATAAACTAGCAAAACTAAAGTTTAGGAGATTATTACTCCAGATGTTACAAATAAAACATTTTAAAAGATAAAAGTAAATTCCATTCTCAATAATTGTTTGAATACACTGTATTTTAATATACCAGTTGTGATAATTTTATGCCAGATCAAATTGTACATCAGGGGTAGGCAACCTTTCCCCTTTAAGGGCCAAGGGACT
>CM034703.1:279594005-279606309 GCA_020142125.1 Phrynosoma platyrhinos
TATTTCCATTAATATATATATATATATAAAATATATATATATTATATATATTTTAAAAATATATAAATATACTTTAATATATATATATTTAATATATTTTTTTAAATATATATATATATATATTTAATATATATAGATATATATATATATAGATATATATATATATTTTAATGGAATATATATATATATATATATAGGGGGCAGGATTTACTTGGAGGGCGTGCCAGGAGCCATCGCCACCTAAAATTATTTCTTTTATGTGCTCTTAAAGTACCCCATGCTGCATAAAAACCTATATTTTTCTTTATACCATTTTTTAGAGGTACAGAAGATATCATTTCCCCTCATGGTATTCCACTGGATCTTCTGGACAGAGTGATGATTATTAGAACCATGTTATATACGCCACAAGAAATGAAACAGGTAATTTTTATTTGTGTAAAATAGGGGACAGGAGAAAATATCTCTAAAATTGTGTGAAGTGGGCTTAACAGGTATGAAATGGAACTGCCTTTTTGCTATTAACAAGATTGCTTTCAAGATTTATTTTTTAGTAATATTTTTATGTTGCTTGTGCTCTAGACTAAACTTTAAGCCTCTTTTTTGGACCAAGATTGCAATGTGTAAAGTGACACTTTTTTCTTTTCCATCATAAATGCATCTACATGTGATGCTTAGAAATTGTGAAAGTCATAGTTATTTTATTACAGTGTATTAAATACTTACCTGTCACTTTCTCGCCCATTGAGATAGCATACTGAAATGACTTAAGGCAAAAATAAAACATGTAACTTCCCCCAGATCATAACAGCAGTACAACACACAGTACTTAAACACCCTTCTAAAACTTCCATAGCCAAAAATCCCATTTGTCTGCAGAAAAGTTGCTAACAGAATCAGTACAAGCACAAGTGTCCCTGCGTCTGGTGTCACCCGGAGCAAGGCATGGTGGCCAAGAGTGCACTCGGCCCTCTGCTTTGTCATGGAGGTGGAGGTCTCTTTGTGAGGATGCATGTGCTGCTGCAGCAATGTCAGCAGAGGGGCAGTCAGCCCTCTCCTTTGCCACCACAGCAGGTCTCTTCATGAAGAGGCCTGCACCATCATGGCAAAGCCACCAGAGGGGCGGTTGGGGCTGTCTCATGATGAGGACGCCTCTGCTGCCACAGCAAGCCAGAAGGGCCTGACCACATCACCCCTCTTCTGGTGTGTCACCTGGTGTGAGCTGCACCTTGCCCACTAACCCCCGTGATGCCACTGAGTATGAGGTCAACTGGTGCAAGTTAATCCCCATGCAGACTGAATTGTTAAACTGATTTCAATTGATTTGAGAAGTTTTCACTGTACCTAAATTGTTTTGAGGATATTGTTTACAGTTTCTAATACTATTTGGAGTTTGTTTAAATTTTATTTTTACACTGCCTTTCTGTAACAGTTAATTTTTTCAGCATTAATTTTTAAATTTGTTCTGTTTAAATGTCAGCATTGTATTTTGGTATCTTGAAGAATATGAGATTATCATCTCATGACATCATCTCTTTGCTATTTGCATACAGTCAGACACCATATTGCATGGGGGAATCCATTTTGGGTCCCTTCACATAACACAAAATTCACATAAGTTGGAACACCAATTTTTTTAACCTGAAATGAATGATGAAGTGTTCTCTAAACATTTTCTAGGTTCTCCAGCATGATTCTATGGTATGCTTCCTCTAAAAGTTGACCATAGAGTTGTGCTGGAGGACCTAGAAATACATAGAGAGCTGTTCTCACTAGGAATCTCTAGATCAGTGATAGCAAACCTTTTAAAGACAGAGTGCCCAAACCCAGTGGCATTCCCACACTGGGTGTCGCCGGGGGCAGGACATTCAGGGGGCAGAACTTCTGCCTTCCGAGGGCAGGACTTCCAGGGGGGGAAACAAGGCAACTTTCTCAACCTCAGGCTAGCAATAGCAACCCCCTCCCCAAACAAAACTTGCCAAGAAAACTCCATGATAGTTTCACCTTAGAGTCACCATAAGTCAAAAACGACTTGAATGCACCATACACATAAGTCACATTCTCTCAACCGCAGAAGGCAATGGCAAATCTCCTGTGAAGAAATCTTGCCAAGAAAACCCCATTATAGGTTCGCCTTAAGGTCACTATAAGTTGGAAATGACTTGGAGGCACACAACAACAAAGTGAGCCAGCCCAGTGGCCTTATTACACCTCACAGAACTGCAGTTACCAAAATCCCATAGCAAGGTACAGGGCTTCCAGCCAGAAGGAGCAGAACTTCCTCCCAGAAGGCCTGTGCACCGCCCCTCCTTGACATAGGTTGGTTTTCCTCCCCCTCCTTGCTGTGGCCCAGTTCTCCTGAGGCAAACTGAGCCGTGACAAGGAGTCAGGCCAAGCACACCCCGCTCCTACTTGCTGTGGCCACCATGTGCCACCAGAGAGGGCACATGTGCCACAGGTTTACCAACACAGCTCTAGATCCTCAAGTTCAATTCTATGGTCTAATTCTGACAGAAGCATACCATAGAATCACACTGGAGGACCTAGTAATGCCTAGAGAGAACATATTTTTTCGGTTGCATATAACTGAAATTGTGTACTATGAGCTCATGTTATACAGGGTCTGCCTGTACTGTATTCTTCATACCTGCATTTTTATATTCATCTTCTAGTTGATATAGGAGGACCAGATTTGCTGGTATTTTTGCACTTCTCAATAGAATTGTTAGCATTAACAACTTTCCAGCATGAAGTGTAACATTTCCTAAATGTCTAGGAATTCTTGTGAGGCCCAGGCCCATCTTGGTGCATAGTGCATTGATTATAATCCTTGGTGCTCTAATGAGGCATCTTTTCAAAGATCCCTTCTCATTAGTGTTTCAGGGCTGTAGATTGACACCATACAGGAGCCGTTGCGGTTTATCATGTCAATTCTTTGTATTATTTAGGAGATAACGTCAATGGTGGAAAAGCATTGTCACCAGATAATAGTCTCGGCTGCTGGATAAGTGCCAAGGTGATGCAGAGGCATTTATTGAATATAAACCTAAAAGCAAAGCCTCATTTCCTTCAGCATGAGGAGAGTTTCATATGTTTCATATGCTTTGGATGTTTTTGTGTACCTGACAAGATGGTTGTGCCACCTTCATGCAGATTACAGTTGAGGTGACCAGAGGATGAGATTTAATCTGTATATTAGCATAAAAAGAGCCTTCAAAAGTTGTGCCATTCTCAGAAATCCTGAAGGTTCAGCAAAGGTTACTTCACTGTCCCTGAGTCTGTGACTTGCTCTTTCAGAGGCACAAATAATAAGGGAAGATAGTGGTATATTATTTCAAGTTACTTTGCTTTTTATTGGGTATATTATTATTATAAATTGTGTGTCATATTGGACCACCTTTCAGCTTCTTATATAGACTGCTAAATTTTAATGAACTATCAACTTCTGAAAGAGTTTGAACCATGAGCTGTGTGTAGTAACCAATTGAATACTCACCACCAGGAGAAATCACTGCCATATTATTTTCATGGAAGCATGAACTCCTGCGTTAAGTGGGATATATAGTAGCATTTAGTACTTCAGTGACACTATACCTTCTTCCTGTTTGTTTCTTTGTTTTAAATAGAAAACCTTGCCCACTTAACTACTTTCTCAGCAACGAAGAGTTGGAATAGCGTTTCTGGCTTCTTAAAAGTGTGCTGTAGGTAGGAAATCTTGGCACATTTTTCTAACCACTTGGTTGACTTAGGAGTAGAAATCTCAATTTCACTCACAATTTTACTCACAATTTCATTTAACAG
The DNA here is from genome assembly GCA_020142125.1 of Phrynosoma platyrhinos. Classification (NCBI taxonomy): domain Eukaryota; kingdom Metazoa; phylum Chordata; class Lepidosauria; order Squamata; family Phrynosomatidae; genus Phrynosoma; species Phrynosoma platyrhinos. The sequence goes on from CM034703.1 coordinate 279,597,807, forward strand.
TTTCATAGACTTCCAAATTTCAGTTGGGCAAAGTTTAGATTACATAGTCCAGATGTATTTAAGTATCCCCTTACAGTTGTGTAATGTCTGTACACAGTAGAAGAAAAGGAGCAGAAGAAAGAGGATTTCCCCCATTTCTCCACCCTCTGTTCATACTTCCATATCTTGTCCATCTAAAGAAAGATACTTCCATGCACTATCACTTACTGGATCAAAAGCACTGGACCTGAGTCATCCAAGGGCCCATTTCAGTGGTGTTTGAGTGCTGCTTTCCTTCCAATCTGCCATTGCTTTCGATGGAATGCTAATTTGGATGCATTATCAGAGGCGTATATTCCTTTAAAAACAATCCAGGCCCCTTCCAGACTTGGGTGTGCATTTGGCCAGATTATACTGGCCCATTCAGTACAGGTGGGAGAATTGCCCCTCACAGTTCTGAAGAATCCTTTGTACAGGGAAAATTGAGCTCAGATTCCTCAGAGGCAGTTCCCACCACTAGACACACATAATTTTTTAAACTGAAGCACATACCACCTGCTTTACAAATTACTAAGGGCATAACTCTTGCAGTTCATATGGATACTTTAGGTACTTGGACCTAAAAGAGAGTATAACATATTTTATTGATTATGTTACAGAGTTAACATTTTACTGTACAGAGATTAATGTAAATCTAATGTAAGCATGTGGATATAGTGTCTTATCTGTTTTTTCCACACACAAAACATGTACTACAAAGACATATGCACACCCTTTTAAGGCTTCAAAGTTTGTATCAGTCCCCATAGTAATTTTTAAATAGCAGGTTTCAATTCAGATGTATTCAGAGAGCCTGAGTGAATATCTGTTTTCTAATCATTAACTTTTTAAAACTTTCCTGAGCTTATCAACTGGCTTTGGGGGTTGCTGATCAACAAACACAGATCCAAAGCCAATTAGGATATGCGGTTCTTTGGGTTGCAGTTATGGCGTTTGATGGGAAGTTGGGATTGGATGCCAGCTCTATGAAAAAGAAGGAAAAAATAGCATGGTGTATAAGATTTCATAATCATAATCTTACACTCAGCCTTGAGTACTCCAAAAGCAACTTAAAATTGTATTATTCTTTTTTGTTAAAATAAATAAATAAATAAATAACTCAAAGCTTCTATGTCAAGCCCCAATTGTATTCTCATCCACCCCTCCCTCTTTTCCACACACTGATTCCTGTGGTGCATTTTTATGGCTTTAATTTAAACGAGTGCTTCTTGATATCTTGTTTACAAAGCTGCCAAAGTGAAAAATACCTGTATTATATGAGACTCGCAGTTCCAGAGTTATCTTAACACTACAACGCAACATCATTATCCAGTCTGCCCCTTATCACTCAGCTGGTAATACGGACTGCAGGGAGCCTAGTGCCACTTTTGTTACAGCTCTGTATGCTCAAGCTTATTGGTGATATCTTCTTCTTCAAGTTTACAAAGATCTTCAAACTGGTACAAGCTGGAGACTGTTCTTGATAGATTAGATTTATCTGAATGGTTTTGTGGGGCAGGTGAACCTTATAGGCTTTTTTATTTATTTTTCCATCTTATTTGTCAAGAGGCTGAAACATCTGTTATGGAATTGAGCAGCAAAAAGACTGTTGTAACTTTCCAAGGGAATTGTGTTGTACAGTATTCCAGGTGGGGTACCACTAGTCACTGATTTTCTAGCTTAAATCATGTACATGCCCCTTTCATTTGGAGGAATAAAAGAGGTTTTTAAATCAATGTCCTCAAATCATTCTTTTTCTAGCCATGGGAGCCCCTGGCTGCATTCCTATTCTAAACTGGATGCAATGAAAATAGAAATTAAAATACATTTATGTTCGTTTAAACTAGATTTTGTATCTACAAGATCATCACATACTATGCACTCAGTTTTAAGAAAAGCATTGTAACAATAGAAATGGTTACAGATACATTTTTCTGTCATTTTATTTTTACTAGATCATAAAACTTCGAGCCCAGACAGAGAGTATTAATATTAGCGAAGAGGCATTGAACCATCTTGGGGAAATTGGCACCAAAACAACATTAAGGTAAGCAAGGGATTATGATATTGTAATTGTGATTGTTTTGCAGAGAAGAGGAATGTGGAGCAGAGTAACCAACAAAAGATTCTGCATTTCTGGTGAAATATTTCATCACATCAGTGATAGAACACCAAATCTGGGTAATTATTTTCACCCTGGAGACAATCAGACAGAATCCTGTTGATGTCCTATGCTAGCATTTGCACTGTTGCCAGGGTTGTACAACAGTGAGGTGAGGGAAGACATACAAAATCTTCTGGTGCATTGATTGCCTTCCACCTCAGCTTCTGCACTGAAAGTGTTTGCATTTTTACTATTATTAATGCACAAAAATCACAAACATGCACATATTTTGATAGAATAATAACAGTAAAAATGCTTCGTAGAAATTATTGATCATTCAATTAATGGACTGAGTTGAGTTTCTCTTAAGCTTTCTACAGTGCTTCTTACTATTTGGCAAATGGACATATTCAGTAAATTAGGCTATTCTAGTCAAATGCCAAATCTTTCTGTAAAAGAAGCAAAAACAGGAGCATCCAGTGCAATCTGCAGAAGAAACAGGCATTTCACTATTATCAGAAGGTGATTGTTCATTGTTAGAAAAGTCCAATAAAATATCTTTTGAGCATCTTGAGATGAGTTTCCTGTTTTTTTCTCAAATCTCTTTGAGATGAGTAATGGATTACTAATTCTTATCTTTCTAAGTCAGGGGTAGGCAACCTTTCCCCTTTAAGGGCCGAAGGACTTCAGCTCCCAGAATCCCAGGAGCTATTGGCCAACATGGGACTATTGGCCACAAATGGCTGAGGCTTCTGGGAGCTGAAGTCCCTTGGCCCTTAAAGGGGAAAGGTTGCCTACCCCTGTTCTAAGTCTACTTTTTTGTGACATCCTCTAGAAATGTAAAAATCTCCATTAAGATTAGAACATTTCTGACGTAAATTCTTAAGTCCTGTAAATCTTTGCAAGGCAGTCAAGTGCCATGCAGGTAGGTTCTAGTTAATGTTTCTTAAAGGACTGGTGCAAGAAATAAAAAACAGTGCAAATATTACCATTCCACCAAACTGATTCTGAAGTTCTGTTTCACAGACAAGCTTCCCTTTCCACATCACATATTGCTTTTTAAACTCACATTGTTATTTCTGAGCTGACATTAGAGGTTGCTTCATTGATTGAAGTGCAAAAACTCAAGCCTTTCTGTGTGGCTTAAGTAGCTCTTTGGCACTTTTCAACTTTCCCAATTAAAAAATGTACTAGGCAGTTCTGAAGACCATGTTTATATATTCATAATGGAAAATATCTATATGTGCTCATTTGTTGTGCTTTCTGTGTTCTAGTTTGTATATTATTTTGACACATTGTTCTTATAATTTGACCATAGGTATGCTGTGCAATTACTCACTCCAGCAAATCTGCTAGCAAAGATAAATGGAAAAGACAGCATAGAAAAGGAACATGTTGAAGAAATAAATGAACTCTTCTACGATGCCAAATCCTCAGCAAAAATCCTGGCTGATCAGCAGGAGAAGTACATGAAGTGAAGAAGTTTATTCACCTTTGTAGTCTTCAGATCCTCCTATTAACTTAATCCAAGTGCTTCAAAGAAAGCAGCTAAGAGAGATGTTAACTTCTGTTGAACCTGAAAAGCTCCTGAGTGTCTTTTGTTCCAGGATGTAGAATCTTCTTTGTTGCTCCATTATTGAAATGAAAGCAATGATATCTTTGCCTGTAGCATCCTAGTGTTTGTTATCTTGGTTGACTCTTTGAAGTGGATGCAAGTTGGCATACCTTTGTTTCTTTCAGATTTGATTGCTAAATTGCTCAGAACTGAGCAGGTAGTAGTCTATACTCTTTAAATTTTGTATTAAAAGTGATTGAGAAGGTGTTTATTGTTTGGCTTGATTATTTAAAGAGATTTGACTAATGGGAAAGATTTGTTGAGTTATGGTCTTCTCATCAGAGAATAACTTGATAAAGATATATTATTGCCTACCTTTTAAAGTTTTGGATTCAAAACTGAAGAGTCGCTTGACTTGTGGTATTTTGCAGTAGAGGTACATGTCAAGCAATGATGTTGCAGAGGAGGAGAGGAAACTGGAGTGGGACCTGCAGTAGGGTAGCAAGTAATGCTGGGATTGAGTGGATTGCCCCCTAAAGGGGCATTTAGTTCAAACCTCTTGTCCTTCTCAGTTTGAGTCAGGTAGAAAATGGCTTACAGAACCTGGCTAGCTTCAAATGCTTTGCATAAATAAGTCACATTTATGGGTTAACCCAAATGCAATTTTAGTACACTTCTGTGAGATTCAATTAGTGTTTTTATGCTATCAACCTTGCATTGAAAGAGAGTTGTTTGGTAACACGCTAGCAGACGTGTTTCAAACCTGTAGTTGGTAGTTAGCATGCATGGCGTAGCAGGAGTAGGTAACCTTTCCCCTTTAAGGGCCGAGGGACTTCAGCTCCCAGAATCCCAGGAGCTATTGGCCAACATGGGACTATTGGCCAACATGGCTGAGGCTTCTGGGAGCTGAAATTTTTGAACTGAGTTGAAAGTAAGCATTTACAAACTCTGTATGTATCCTTATCCATAATTATAACTATTTTTGCCATTCACTAATACAGTCCTTATCATGACACTAAAATTTCAACTCTATGAAAAATGAAAATGCTAGAAAGGGATAAATACCAAATATCATTTGTAAAATAATTGCAAACTTTTGCATACACAGCTTACTCTAAATTTCAGGTCAAGGAATTGTAAAACACATTATGCAATTAATATTTCCAAAGAGGCTTAATTTCTTAAGGTCCTAATGCTTTCTTTTAAACTAAGATATAATGGCTTGCCTTATAGCTCTAATCGTTTCTTATGGTTAAGTCATTTGCCTCTGATCCTTCTTCTGATATGTAAAGCTAAATGGCAGGAAATCAAAATTGTTATGTATGATAGAGTAAATGGAACATCAGTCTCTGTCTCTCTTTAAACTGAATTCCCTTTCCAAAAGAATTTCAGTGCATTGAAGAGTATTTATTTTAAATAAAATATGTGGCAATACTGATCTACATCACTCCTTTCTGAATTTGAAGGGTTTTAAAATATCAGCTTGTCATATATTGGTATTGATAATTCACACGTTTTAAAAAGTATGCCAGAAATGTGAAATGCAATAGATAGAAACTGATTTATCATAAATTGTGCTTTAATGCTCTCCATTTACACAGTTATGTTCTCAGAACTGTTTGCATTTTCAAAGAAACAGTGAAAAACCCTTACCCTTCACTTCCACAATTATTCATACCTAACTTTCCCCAAAAGAAGTGATTGCTCTGGACAGCTTACATCTTTTTGAGCCAGGGGCCAGGTTGCTGTCCCTCAGACAATTGGGAGGCCGAAGCACAATAAATAAATAAATATTTTAAAAATTTAAAAAATATGCATGCACGCTCTCTCAGCCCCAGAAAAGCCATGGCAAAACCCCTGTGGAGATTTTGCCAAGAAAACCCCAAGAACAAGTAATAACAATAATATAATCGGTAGCAGCAGCGGCGGCAGCAGGACTGGCCTGGGGCCAGTCCAAAGGCCTCGGGGAGCTGCATGCGGCCCCCGGGCCTTAGGTTGCCTACCCCTGGCTTACATCATTTAACATCAAATATTTTAAAAATACAAAATGACAAAGCCAAAACAGCATGTAAACAGCAACTAAAAATAAAGATGCAATCCTAACCAGGGAAATTAAAAGCAAAATAAACAGGCCTGGGGAGGGAGGCCCCACAGTTTGGGTGCAGTCACAACTAGTGTACCTCTTGACCATAGGATTCAAAGGATAACCTTTCAGATATTAGGGAACTGGAAGCATAGCAAGAATTTTAGATATTCTGGACCTCAAGCCGTAAGGGTTTTGAAAGTAATCATCACCTTGAAATGATGTGAAAAATAAATAGAGCAGCTGGGGGCAGGCAAAATTGCTTTTCCAAAATGTATTCTCATCTAGGAGTGGCAATCATATGGTCCTCCAGATGTTTAGTAAAGTGCAATTCTCAGCATTTACTATCAGCAATGCTAGCTAGGTCTCCAACAACATCTGGAAGACTACCTGAATCTTACCCTTGGTACTGCTTATTAGAGGTGAGGCGTTGTGCAGTAAAGTTACTTTCCATTACCTTTCTTTACCCAAAGCTGCATCTCCTGAAAAACAGACAGTGGGAGTGACCTACTATCACTTTGCTTTTCACAATTGAGAATCTGCATGCGAACATTTTTTGTGAGATATTTCTAGTCTAAAATGAGACCTACAAATTTATTGGAAGGTACACTTAAGGTGTAAAGTGTTCAGCTCCCACCTCAACTGCAGCAAGCAACTAGATGCTAATGCTTCAGATACTAATTAGAATTGTTCTTGTCTCTGATAAAACAAGTGTTTGATTCAAATTTTATCTTCCCCCCCCCCCCTTTGTTATGGAACACTGCAAAAACACCTTCCTTCTCTGGATAGTTAACAGCTAGAAAATGTCCAGGAAGGATGCAAACCAATGATACAAAGGCATAAAAATCCTTGAATGCTAAATGATACTTGAATGTTTATCTGTTCTATTAAGTGATGCCCATCAAAATTATTGGTTTGAAAGCATTGCCCAGGAAAATGGCTATCATATAACAGATAAAATGTTCAATTGAAAAAATAACAGCACCAAGCTGTAACTTTCATTTAAAATCAATAAACAAAATAAGAATGTACTTATATATGGAGGGCAGAATGACCAAGAAAGTGGGGAGAAAATCCCATCTTGGTTAAAGTTTGTTATTAAATGTGAAAAAAATTGCTGCATTATTTTAATTCAGTTCTGCCCATTTTCCAGAAGTGCTGCCCTTATTGCATTAATCTTGAAAGCGAAGTTTTTACGACCGATTGCCTGCAGACTATGAGAAGTTTCTCCATCCATTAACCACAGAGAAACGGGCCTTGCTGGGTAGGAAAATATTTGTTACATCTTATCAGGGTGACACATAATCTAACAACAATTACAGCAGGCCCATATTTTGTACTATTTCAGTTTCAGCGTGAAAAATAGTTCTAATATTAAACCTGAAGTGGGTGGGTACTATAGTAACCAGTTGAATATTATATACTCTGCACTTGTGATTTTCTTTTAGGTTGTGGGTCTTGGGATCCTGCCCTAAGCAAGTGAGTACATATAAATCCAGTGTACATGGGCTGTATGCAAATTACACAGTTTGTACTGGGCAAGCAGCTGCAAAGATGAATCCATCCATATCCATATGAACTGCTGAAATGGCATTCTCCTTGTGCTTTATGCTTCTGTTAATATAAAAGCTCTTCTAGACACTGCAGGTCAGGCTCATTTTTCCAAAGGTTAAGCATGCATGAAATGTGTGGCCACTCTCCCTGCATGGGGAAAACAATGTAAAAGCAGAGATTATCTCAGAGGCTGCATATTACTGATGAATGCAAAAGTGAATGGTTGTAAACCCAGCTCTGCTGTTCAAATCTGATGCAATCTTGTTTTATCGGAAGAATCAGCATGGAATTCGACCTGAGGCACTGCAAGAAGAAGAAGTAATCAATTAAATTCTGTGCTATCCCAAATGGCAAGCAGAAGTTTCCTCCTCACACAGCATTACATTGGCACAGTGTTGTTTTGTGTGTAGATTTTGTAGAACTGGATGTTTGGACTGAATCTATGTCATTCTGTTGCATAAGGTAGTATTTTACTTTACTCAGTTTGGATCCTACCTTTTGGTTTGAGATACACTTACCAAATTATGGCCTTAGCATATATTTTATAATAAAGTTGTGAATAGATACAAGCAGCCCTCAAGCCAGTGAGGTGAGGAACAATTCAAGAATGGAAGCCAGACTGCATGACATTGGCAGAAAAGGCAGCCAGTGCTGTGATGCTTGAGAATTGGGTGCACAGGAGGAGTGGGCAAGGCAGAAAGGGACTTGCTAGAAGACTAACCATATTATTTACTTCTGATAGTTAGGCATGATGAGTACAGTGCTGGGAAAAGCTCACTCAGGATTCTAGTTTTTGAGCCAAACACCAAGAAGAAACGTTGGTTTCTCTTCGGAAGATAAGTTTTGGGAGGCCTAAGAGTGCATATTACAGTTTTTGAGTTCATCTTCAATTCTAACCAAACTTAAAATCTGTCAAGGGAGATGAAGGGGAAAAGAAACTGTGCAAGGAAAATTAGTTTTCTGTTTGTGTCACTGGTTTCTCCTGCTGAAGATCCATGTGATTACTGGAAAGAAGTGACCAGTGGGGTGCCACAGGGCTCTGTCCTGGGCCCAGTGCTATTCAATATCTTTATTAATGACTTGGATGGTGGTATTGAGGGCATAGTTATCAAATTTGCAGACGACACCAAATTTAATTTAATAATAATAATAATTTTAATAATAATAATTAAAATTTAATTATTTAAAT
>CM034703.1:279623305-279639157 GCA_020142125.1 Phrynosoma platyrhinos
TGGCCAATCTGGCTGGGGCTTCTGGGAGATGAATTCCAAAACACCTGGAGGACCAGAGTTTGGGAATCACTGCTATAGATGTATGTAGCCAGTATGGTGTAGTGGTCTGAGTGTTGGACTAGGACTCCAGGAGACCAGGGTTCAAATCCTTGCTCAGCCATGCAAACCCACTGGGTGACCTTCGGCAAATCACACACTCTCAGCCTCAGAGGATGCCAAGGGCAAACCCCATTCTGAACAAATCTTGCCAAGAAAACCTCACAACAGACTCATCTTTGGGTGACCATAAGTCAGAAATGACCTGAAGGCCCACAACAACAACAACTATTAACATGCTGCATACACAGAGGCTAATAACTTTAAAAGGATATAGGTATCCACCCAAAGTGGCTTCAGTTGCAATGCATGAGAAATATAAGGTAGTTGGGAAGACACTACATGGAAAGTAAATTAAGTTATTACATGGAATAGTGGGAGGATTTTGCATCCTAAAAACAAAATTAAAAAGCAACTCACAGTAATGTATCTGGGATAAAAAGAGTGCCATGTAGGTTCCCATTGCTGGATACTGTCTAGAAGTACCTGAGGGTGACATGTAGACAGTTGTTGTTAATGAGCATCAGATAAAACCTACATTTAACTGTATAGATCTTCCTACTTCTACACTTTCAATTTTCATTCAGAAAATGCGCATTCAGGGGGTTATTTCTTGAACCTATTATTCCCATTACTCATTCAGCTGCTAGTCCAGTAAACTAGAAGTTGTCCTTAATAATTCTCTTTGTTCACTTTGTTCATGGCCCTAGCAGTCACCAGAATGCTAGCTGCATCATAGGTGAAGTGCAGAACTCTTTGCATCTGGGAAAGCGTATTTAACTGTTTTGATCTTCCACTGTCTTCAATCCTCAGAATATTTTGCAGACATTCACATAGGAAAGGCAACATAATGTTCCCCATTGAAAGAAAACTCTGGTCAGCCCAATTCAAATCCCAGCATGGAGAGCTTTGGCAATTTCTTTCAGTGAGATTGTGCTGAACACAATCTTTGCTTCTGCTCTATTTCCTACTTTTTGTGTTGTAGTTGCCTATGATTTACAAGAAATCCTGTTGTGGTGTGCAATCAGTTTCCTCCTGGGCTCCAACCCAGAATCTTTCAATGACTTCTTCTTCTGCCTCTGTAGTTGGCACATGAACTTAGATGATGATTTTATTGGTGGGTTTTCCCTGGTGTCTTTTTTACATGATTCATCAGACTTTGCAATATATCCTTAGACTGCTTTTACTACATCTCTCCTCACTTATTAATGCCACTCAATTTCTTCTTTGTCATTTCCAGTGCAAAACACTGTAATTATGACCCCAAATGTCCCATTCCTATCCACTTTAGTTGGCTCACCTCAAGTATTACAATGTTTATATGTTCCATTTCTTGTTTTACAACATCTAGCTTCCCCTGATTCATTCTTCTTACATTCCATGTTCTTATAATATGTGTAGGGCAGCATTAGACTTTTCTTTTGCTTCAGAACATGTCAATAGTTGAACATCCTTTCAGTTTGAGTCCAGTTGCGTCATTAGCCACAGTGCTACTCGTAGTTGTCCTCTGCTCTATCCCAGTAGCTCTTTGAGTGTCTTCCAACTTAGGAGTGTGATCTTCTAGCACTATCTCATTTTATTTTCGATTGTCTCATCAGGGGTTTTTCATAGTAACAGATCTTCAAAAGGAGGTTAGCCATGCCTCTTTCTGCATAATACAAATATTAGTTATGGTGTCACTGCTGTTATCTCTGAGAGATCTTCTGCCAGTCTCTGTGTGTGTGTAAGAGAGAAAGACTGAGAGCTGCTGCTTCAGCCCATTAGCTTTTTGGCACATTTAGTTTGGCTCCTCAGCAAAAGCTTGGTTCCCGATTGGCAAAGGGGTCAGACAAGGCAGCAAAAGCCTGTCTGACATAAGAAAAAATTCATTTGAGCCAGTATCTCACAATGGCATTGCCAGTCTAGTTCACCCAAGCAAGTGGCTAAGTGATGAACTGGTATCAATGAAGTAGCCAACATTGAGGCTTTTCGTGCCCAGAAAATATGTTGCTCACTTCAAGGTAATCTTATTTAATCCAGTCTCTATAAGCCTTATATATATTATAAGCAGTATGATTATTCTGTCAGGAATTATGGGAACTCTCATGTAGATCAAAATTCAGCCATACTGCCCATCTGAAATACAAGGACACAAGATGTGCTGATATAATTTTCAGGTCCCACATTCAAAGACATTTTAAAGAATGCACAGTGGGGAGCAACCAGTCATTTACTGACCAGCAGACAGACAATTTCTACAGCATCTTTTTTCTGGTCATGAGTGTATTAAAATTCTTTGCGTCTTGATAAAAATTGTGAAATACCTTCTTTGATAATATACACTTACCTCAACCATCCAGAAGGCAGAACTCACTACAGTGAGGAAGCACACCAAGCCATTACAGATCCAAAGATGCTTTATATACATGTGGGGCGAAGAGTGCAATAGTTTCAGAACTACGATCATTCCATAATATTTTACAGGAAGCAGAGGATGACTCTCTTGTAGTCAGCTGCTGTGGGCAACACATCATGCCCTACTAGCTTTTGTGACAAACACACTTTGGCCAAGCCTAAGTTCACCTACAGATGCAGTTGGGCTTGGGAAGCTGGGGATGTTTAGCTTTGAGACAGGTGACATTATATCTTTAAATATCTGCAGGAGTGTATGAAGATGATGAAGGAAGCTTATTTTCTGCTGCCTTGCCTTTTAGTAAAGCTTGATTTTTTTCTATGAGCCATAGGGCTTCCTTAGAAATTGCTGAGGAACCCCAAACTTCCACACACTACTTTTTGTTCTGTAGTATACAAGCAAACAACACCCTAAATCCAATGTAAAACTTATGCTGTAGCCCGCCTAGAGCAAAAGATTTACACTTCATAACTTCTCTCTACCTCCCAAACTGCCTGAAAACCATCCCTAGAGGATTTCCCAGTATTATTATTATTGGTCTGCAAGAGGCTCTTCTCCTGCTTCTGCTGTATTTCACTGTTCTACCTCCCTCAAACATCCATTAGTTTACACTCATAGAATCCAAAGGTCAAATTAGTGAATGCCAAAGATTTTGAAATTTGGCTACACTTTCATAATTTATTTTACACACCTCAGTTTTTTAAATGGAATACCAGTATTTGCTCCTCCTGAACACACAAAACACCAGGCTTATTCAGAGTATTCCAAAAGATTTTTCCAAGATAGACTCCCTTGGCCCTTTTCTATGGATAAGTATGAGTGAAGAGCAGCCCAATATCCATGTTAGTGACTAAAAACACAGTGATTAAACCAGGACACACAGAGTTTCCACTTTAAACACATTTAGAAGAGGGATAGCCTAATCTCTCTCTTACTATCCCAACTTGGCAGGGACAGTCCCAAGTAACCCTCTGTCATCCTACATTTTCAGCTTTTTAAAGTGTCACAGTTTCTCTTTCCTCCTTCCTTTCCCCTTTTGCTTTCAGCTTACTTGAATTCATGCAAACTAAGTTCAACATGTACTCAGGGAGGGAGAAGATCCCAGTAGGCTCAGACAAAAGCAAACTGCATCAGCCTCTCCTAGGTTGTCCTTCCTTCCATATTAATACCTTTTGTCATCTTGATCACATTCTGATGTTGCTTCACCACATGTGTCCCAGTTTTTATCTCTGAAATGTTGGAGGGTATGGGCTAGATAGAAATACAAGTGAGAGAACACCAGAGGACCAGCAAGCATAGCATTATTAGACATTACATAGCAGCTTTCAAAACAGGCTTCATTTCTTGCTTCTCCATTGACCACAAAACAATTTACAGGCAATAACTTAGATCAGTTTCATTTGTTTGCAACCAAAGCAGCATAAAAGAATTTGAAACTGCAATAAAACAGCATCCTCTAGTGGATACTCACGTGCTACAATTTGAATTTTGCTTTCAAGGATGTCTTAAGCAGTACAATCCCTGACTTTTAAAAAACCTAACCCACCTATAGATAGTCCTCTAGTTTGAACACTGGTCAGCCCTCCTCTCATCCTCTTATGGAATATCTTACAGTCATTCTTTGAACTCTCATTCGCCAAAGAAATTTTATTCAAAGAAAACACATGTAAAAACTGGGCATTCTTATCTATTCAGCAACAGAAAGGAGTAGAGAATGTAGAGCGCACTCAGAATGCAAGAAAAAGGGTGAGTGCAAAACAGAACCTCACTTCTGCCTCTTCATGAACACATTGGAACATTTTTGCAAAGCAGCCCTGGCTCTTTCTCAGAGGCATCGTTCCCACAGTGACCTTCTGAAGGACACAAGCTGCTATGAGACTTAGAACAAATCCAGACAGCCTTTAGCTCTCAGGAAAACTGATGCAGACTTGACAAAGGTAACAAGAGAATAGGTCCAATATCCCTGCTTCGTAAAAGTGATTCAACAGCCTATACAGAGTTGCACCATTTTCTCTACTAAGCAGCTAAGACTAAATAAAGAAGGGGTTGCACACTTTCAAGAGCCGTTTTAAGCATCCTTAAATCAGAAGCCGGCTCTTATATACAGAATCTGCCAGGAAGGAACTGACAAAATCACTTTTGAGTATTTTTTCCCAAAGAAAACCATATGAAATTCCCCTCCCCCTTCTCTCTCACATACACACAAAGTCAACCAAAACTATCCAGATTGCAGCCTTCACTGTTTCCAACCACATCTAAGATTCCCCACCAATTATACCTTGACATTTAAAACTTCTTGTTCTGTAACTGCCCCAGCCCATTTTGCTGCATTTTCCAGAGTTAAAAAACAAACAGTAGGATTAGTGGCTCTTCTTGTCTACAAACTACGATTATTTTTCTTAAGATTATTTCTGAAGTGTTTGGTTTTTTTAAAGCCATAAATCCTACCAATGTTTTAATTGTGGCTCCTCACTCATAAGGAAAGATCTGGTGATGTGTCATGCAGTATCCTGCAGTTATATAAGTCAAGGACCACAGTTGTCTTAAAAACTTGTGGTATTTTAAAAAAAAATTCACACAATATACTGAGTAAAATGTTTAGTTCCCAAACTAAGATTGAAATGTTATGTTGTGCTCTCTTCTTCCTTTGCATAAACCACTTTGCTTACTGCTAACTTAATACTATGTACTTTCTTGTTTTGCTTTGACCCCTTAATTCTGACAAAAACCGAAGTGTGTTATTCACCTGATGTTTAAGGAACTATGTATATAGATTTTGATAGTATAAGGTCTGTTTGTTCACTGTAGTTCTGAGGCATTATTATTTCATCCCATGGAGTAGCCCTCAATGCCTTTAAATAATTATAGCTCATTTACAGCAAATATGACCTAGGAACCGAACCTTTCTCCACCTATAGCCACATACTTCTCCATTCCAGTATCTATAACTCATGACATGAGTACTCCTGAAATTTGTCACATGCTGCAGTAGTTTGACCAGTCTCTTCCATTTTGCTGCTTTCTATTTTCTTAATGTCTACTATACACTACTTGAACTGAATGGTGCAGCTGCCAAGAGCTGTGCTGCTTGGTTTTCTCAGGAATAACTGCTAGAATACTTTTAATTCCTGCATAGCCCTTATCCAGGGATAAATCTTTAGATTTTAAAAGTCTGGTAGGCAGATATAGCCCTTTTTAACAGAATCTCTGCCAAAAGAGGGGAGCAGGGGAGAGACACCAGGGCCAGTACCATTTTAATAAAGGGAGAATTTGCTGACAGGCTTCCTGTTACACCAAGTATTTTTATTTGGTCCTATATAGCATACACAAATACCTTACAGCCACTGATATATCCTTAAAGAAGTTGAGTCCTTAAGGAATTTTTAGAAGGGATGAAATTCCTTAAACACTTTTATGGCTACTTCTCCTGTTTGGTAGGAGTTGTCTTAAACACAAGCAAGAACCATTAAAGCCTCCAGAGATGTGCTGTCATGGCATCCCCTTCAGGTTGCAGAAGCACAAGTGTCCTTTAGGGATGGGAAAGGGATTTCTATGCAGACAACAAAGTGCAGAATGTGTAGGTGCTTTTCCAGAACAATTGGTAAGAAAAAGTTCTGGAGTAATATGAATGTTTTATCAGAAATAGCTTCTGCATACTTTCCCATGAACAAGTAACTCAGCACTCATGCCTGCTAGATTAGAAAAGTAACATGACAGTGCATAAGGACTTGCAAAGTGCATGGTGACCTCCAGGAGGACTAAGTTCTTCTCAGGATATTTTTTTAAAAGACAACCATGAAGACCCATCTAGAAAATGTCAGTCTTCCCCTGTATAAGGCTGTATAAGCTTGTATAAGGTCTGTGTCTGTTCCATTCTGAGACATTATTTCTTTCCACAAAGTATTCTGAGCTGTATTTCAGTTGACAGATGGAGCATATTGTACCCTGTAGAAGTGAGGCAACAGTCTGAAGCCAACAGTCTGCACTAAAACACAAGACCTGGAGTACCGTAAGTCTCTAATCTGTGGTACCCTGGGAGAAGAATGAAGACATGGGCTTACAACAAATAATGGATAAGTACCATGGAGGAATGGAAAGGAAATCTCCCCCTAGTGAAAAGACAGACAAGTTGCAACAATTAAACTTTTACCCCTCATGTATATACTCTGAAACTGGAAAGGCTTCAAGCAATCCAAGGATAAGATTGGGGTAAGTGGAAGAGGAGAAGAAACCCATCAAACTACGTAAGATTGAGGAAAGTTGTTTCAAATAATAATTAAGAACAAAAAACTTATTTTCTAAAAAGTTTTTTTTTGCACATTTTCCAGCGATTTATAAAACATCAACTGAGTACTAACAAAGTTTGAACCAAAGGAATGTGCTTTGGGAAACATTAAAATAAAGTGTTCCAATTAATGCAATGTGCATATGTTACTGTGTCGCTGTTAATCTTTTTCATCTGATTTTTAAAAATCCTAGAACGCTCTTCACCCTCCCCTAGGGTCCATAGGACAATGTATTTAGAAGAGAAGTGCTCCCATGCTGCCAACTTCGCTCTGCTCCTTTACAAAGATTTCGAAGTACTGATAAATGATAGTGACAGCCAACAGGATTCCAGTGCCTGAGCCAATTGCCCCAAGGAAGTCTGCCAGCACAGAGAGGGCGCCAATGCAGAGGCCACCAAATGCAGCAGCTGTAGGAATGTATCTGACAAGAGACACAATGAAGAAGGAAATTTTAGTTAGACCAAATGTTAAGGAGAAGCTATCAGTATCAACTACAAGCATAACCACCACAGAACATTCTTATCAGAACCACATCCAGAGCCAGTGGAAACAATCATTCCAGATACAAGGTCTAGAACAATGGAGAACATGAAGCCCTGTGGCTAAATCTGGCCCCTTCTGGAGCTTCCCAGAGGGCTACATCCCCTTCCCTACGACACCATTTGTTGGTTTCATAGTTTTGTTGTGAATTTTCTTTAAACTAAAATGGTAGTAAGCTTTAAACTAAACTAGGCTGGGTAGTTCTGGTTTTATCTTTTTTTCCCATGCCCACCACTGGGCACTATAGTCCCCAAGAACGGCTCTGAAGTTAAATTTGGTCCTTGGGCTCAATGAGGTTAACTAATCTTTGCCTAGGGCTAGGTAATTAAGACAGTGGCAGAATACAGGACAGGCTATATGTGTTTTAAAGTCCCACCTGCTTGAGTGCCACATGATGGCCAAGACAGGTACATTCTGTTTAAAGTATGAACAAATATACAGCAACTTAACTTAAATGTAATTGGGGAATAATGCCTTCACACAAGCATAATGCACATGCATTGCATTATGTATTTATGTACTTAATGTTTGCACATCTCCCAATCCCATTTATATCATGTACAGTGTCTCACATTTAGATTGTAAGCCTGAAGGTTGAGGCTATCATGCTACATGTTTTGCAATCCACTCTGAAAATCTTGATGGCCAAAACATGGGAAATAAATGTATTGAATAAACAGACAAATAAATCCCAGGGAACAATGGCAAAAATATCTAACAACTACAAAAAGCAAAGCAGAGCAAAGCAGCTTATTTATATACCGCTTCATATCACGCTATGGGATATGGGACACTTGGGCAGTTCAAATAAATATGCATTTATCTTTGAATCACAGAATAGCTATGACCACAGAATTGCTAGAAAAATCAAGGAACTAATTCTGACTTCCTCTAGCTTCAGCATTTACTTTTTCTTAAAGTGAGCAAACTATGTGGGCTAGAAGCTTTTTCTTGTAAAACTTAAGCAGGCATTAGAAATCTCAAGAGTTTTTATAAACTAATCTCTTAAGGAAATGCAAGAATCTAGTATGGTACAAAATAATTTATTTCCAATATAGTCCCTCCAGCGGTAGCCATACACTGAGTAGTATAATGGATCTGTACAGGCTTCCAACTCACCTGTTGAGTTCATGAACCATGGAGGTTTCTCTATGACCCCGCATAACCATCTGTTGCTCCTTCAGTTGTTTAGCAACCTGAAATAGCCAAAGGAATGGAGTCCAGAGATACAGTCTTTTTTGACATCAAATCATAAGACCATCTGTCTATAAACCAGAAATCTCAGTACTCCTCCATTTAAGAAATCTTAAACAATAAATATAATATCTATATATAAATAATAATAATTATATATACAGGATGATTCAAAAAGAATGGTGCAAAAGTAAAGCTGTTCTTATTCAGTTCTGCATCATTCTTTTGAATCAGCCCAGAAAGGCTGATGCAAGGCAATTTTCTATACATTGCCTATGGAAAAGACATCCTTTTTTCAAGTTAGCTCAGAGTTCAAGATATTGAACTACTCCAGGAAAGCAGGGAGAGGGAGTATTATAAAGTTAAGTGATATTTAACATCAACTTGTGAAAATTAAAGCATATGCAATAAGTCCCAGGTTCAATGTCCAGGTATGCAAAGAATTTCTAGAGTGCTACTGCTAGTAAGGAGAACCTTCCACAACATCAGCCCCTCCAAATGTGCCGAACAACAATCTACAACCACCTCTGTGAACTAGGAATAACTGGAAGAGGCAGTTCTACACATCTGTTTCAGACAACCAGTTAAGGAGAAAGCTGGTCCAGATATACTGTGCTAAACAGAACAATGTATGAAGATGTTTCCTGTGTTCTTTGTCCAATCTCAACCTTCCAGAGGTTTCTTTTACCTTTATAGCAAAAAGTATGTTGGAGACAGAACTGCACCACCTGCTAGATGACAAAGCAGGGGAAACATTGTTTCTAAGGGAGAAAAATAAAGCATCCATAGCTGAGGGAATGTTGTTTACTTACATCTTTGGCAGAAGAGCCAGAGACTTCAATCCATGTTTTAGAGAAGAAAGCACAAGAGCCCAACATAAACACAATGTAAACGACTGCATGGACAGGGTCTTCTAGTACTGAACTAAAAGACTCAGGAGGTGACAAGTAATAACACAGCCCACCCACGGGATATGAACGGGCAGGACCTCCAGATGAAGTATCCTGGAATGAAAGCAGACAGTTTTCAGATACTAGATAGAGCCATTTCAATAGCTATTACGCAACTGGTAAAGACAGTGGTCATTTCACTTAGGAAAATTCATTAGAGCTACTTTCAGGAAATTTTGAAGCCATGGGGGAAAACTAGGCACTTTCTTTGGAAACAACTGAAATTCTTAAGGAAAAAAAAAAAAAAACAGAAAAGAATGTGTTATTAGCTCCCTTTGCAAATTTGCAATTCGCTCAGTTACTTTAGGAATATAAAACATTATGCACAAAATTACTATAAACTATCATAGGTACAGCTTATGCAGAAAAATATAACTAATAATTTCCTTTTATTGTTACAAGTGGATCTGTAAGGTCATAAACTGTCAGCAACACATGAAATGAAAGGAAGCTTACAAAAATAAAAACCTCAGAACCATCATTTATTTAAAAACTAAAATAATTATTTTGTTTCCTGTAAACTTTCCACAGCATCAGGCTGACTTAGAGCACTTATTGCCATAATAAGAACTGACAAAAGGAATCCAAGTCTAGGAATGACAGTTGATCTGATACTGTGATCCTGCACAGAAGTATTCCTGCTATATAGATTTATAAATACTTTTAGAAAAGTAAATGAACAAAAAATCCACATGACTCAAATATCTATTCATCATTTTGAAAGAAAAAAAAAATCTACAATCCATTTTTTTTGGGGGGGGAGCACTTGTTTCCCTGCAAAATTTTCCACTCTTTCCCCACAACCTCACATCTCTGTGTACAACAAAACTGTATGGATATCCACTCAGAATAAGCCCCACTGAATTCCATAAAATGTACTCATTGGCATATTGCACACCAGCCTCAGCCTTCTCACATCCATGCACCTCTGCAGGTTTATTTTCACTGTTACAAAATATATGGTAAAGTACATCATAAGTTAATACTCACCGACCAAGTACCTAGCAGGCTAACCAACAGGTTGCCACTGAAACGAGCAGAGAGCATCTGAGATATAACATACAAGTTGGACACCAGTGCAGACTGGAGAATAATGGGAATGTTGGAAGTGTAGAAGAGTTTGATGGGATAAGTATTGTACTGGCCACGGTAGCGGGCAGATTTTATAGGGAGGTCCACTCTGAAACCCTGCAGATCACAAAAGTGAGAGCTAAATACAATCCAGTGTACAATCCACACAAACATTTAAAGAGAAACTTTTTTAAAAAATCAACAATATTCTCAATGAAGCAAAAATCAACATTTCATGGAGGGTTAGGACAATATTAATACTAACATAAATGAAGAACACTTGCTAAGGTATGTATTTCAGATGGGAGGCTGTTTTTATGATGTGCCAGTAATGTGAGTGGGGTTTTCCTGAAGTTGTACCTGGAATAGCCCTTGTTTCCAAGGAATGTACTATCTAAAATCAGTGACAAAGCAAGAAGAAAACTGCGAAAATGGTGTTAGCTGGATGACAGTTGGGAAGGATTATGAGGGTAAGCCAAAGGTCATATACAAAGTGTGTATGAAGGAAGTGTAAGCAGATATAACAGAAATTTATGGCATTTCAGCAATTAGGACAGATTGTGCTTTCAGAAAGGGAGTGCTGTGTATAAAAGCCAAAAATGGAGTGTGTCCGGGGGGGGGGGCAGAGAAAGGGAGCAGAAGACTTTGAGTGGGCTAAATATCTGGAAGAAGCAAAGGCACAGACATAGCTATAATAAGAAATGTGAGCCCTAAGATAAGGTGGGCTGAAGCTGCAGGTAGCTTTTTAAAAAGGACAAGGGGCAACAGAGGATTTTTGTTTGCCCAACATGACTGCCTCTTCCTCTGCTCTCCCTGAAAATGAGCATTTCATTTTACCAGCAGTATCCATTTTGTTGAAAGGAGACCAGTTTGAAATAATACATGGAGTGTGGAAGGAACTGGGAAACAAGTGAAGCAATCTGTGGAAGGTCATATGTTCAGAACAACAAACAGGACTAAACTATTTGGACACAGACTGTGGGACAGAAATGAGTAAAGGTGTGAAGAAAGGAAAAAGAGAGGAAAAAAGCTGTAGTAAGAGACGATCAGAACATGACTTCTATTTTACTGCCTAGTTTTAAACACCATTCCATGATTCTGCTTACCTGGAAGTAAATGACAACAGCAAAGACAAATATGGTAGCAATGAGGTTCATGAGATTGGGGAGGTTCTGACGGTAAAAGGCTTCCCTGAGAGCTCTGACTTTATCTGTGCGAGTAGCCAGCAGATGGAACAGGGCAATGATGGCTCCTTCAAATTCCATGCCTTAAATGAGCAAGTGTAGATGAAATGGTCAGTTCCAAATAACTTGATGCACTTCACTTATTATTTGCTTTTTAAAACTGGTCTTGTAAAAATGGTTGCTCAGGAGGCACCTCTTGTACCTCAGATGCTCCCATGGACATAAGCAATGATTAAAAATTACTGTTTTGGACCCTAATGATAAGACTGAACTCCAGTAGACATAGGCAAAATCCTCTACACACAGATGTGACCTTTTCTCATTTACATGGATTATCTACAACCACATGAAAAAATGTTAGTATTACCCTAGCTATAAATAGGTCAGTCAGCAACAATTTTAATGGTTTTAGAAATCATTTTCCATCTTCATCAACTGTTGTTAATGCATTGCGTCTTGTTAATAAATGTGCATGGCAAAGCAGGAGACCTATCTGCACATATCAGCGGGAATCCATCACTGCAAACTAGTTCTTTTGCTGAAGTTTAAGGAGATACTAAATGGATTCTTATAATGGAGCAGAAAGGAAAGAGCAAACTGACAGCCCCAGCATTACATCATCACCTATTTTTTAGCTAGTTTCTTATGTATTTATATGCCTATTTAAGCTACTTCCATAGAAGAAATCATGCTAAACTTTGGATTTACAACAGACAAGTATATTCTATGCTTGATCTTGCATATAAAAGGCAAATGTCTGATGAACGATCCCTGGGATTAATGAAAGTTCAGCAATGCTAACAAAACACACATGAGAAATACACATTACTTTCTCTAGATAACAAAATTTTACATCATGTGCAAATTAAATGGAAGCCACAACAAAGGATCCATTCCCAGATACTAGCCTACAAGGTATTACAAGCTGTTAAAGACTCAAGCAAATCTGGTCTGTACTCTACTCATCCCTACATCCACTGACACTTGACATATCATGACTCCTGGGAAGAGTCACATGTTCAGTCCTCCACTGGGGTGTGTTTATATGTGGATTTTAAAATTACCCATCAGCACACCAATGCCTCTCTCACTTCTTAGTTTTAGCTCAAATTCTGTTTCCACAGGGGTAAGGAGTTCATTATTAGGGGGACAGATACATGTCCACCCAAGAAATACACATAATGATACCTCGTCCAGTGTTCACTGTAGTTGGACTGAAAGCCTTCCATACGATAGTCTCACAGATGTTAGTGGCAATGAAGAGGGAAATTCCAGAACCAAGACCATATCCCTTTTGGAGAAGTTCATCCAAGAGAAGAACTATCAACCCAGCAACAAAAAGCTGCAAAAATAAATCAGAATGATTAATTTTGGCATAATCACAACTAGGACTAGCACACCTGTTAATTCATTCCAATGTAGTCATTTTTAGTGAGATATTTGTGTGGCAATTTTTCTCAAACAAAGGCTTGGCCCAAAGAATCGTAATACTATAGCTTATTTTGCTATACTGAAATATAACTACACCCTTTTGTGAGATTTGTAAAAGCAGAGCTCCTTGTCTGCAAGGATTAAAATCATTAAGTAAACCCAACTTCTCTAAACTCTTCAAAGTCTAGTAGTACCTAAGGGCTCCAACTATCATTGACAAATTAAACTAATAATTTAACTTTTCAGGATGTTAACATTTTAGTTCTTTACATGGTTACCAATTGTTTAATCTGGTGCTATGTATTATTTTATTGATACATTGTAAAATGCTTGTAATTCTTTGCTAGCTGCCTGAGAACTGCTGTGAGGACAGACAAACAAATAGGCAGTTGCATTAAAATAATGATCATGTACTGATGGTTAGGTCCATTTTAGAGTTCATATGTAAGAGCTGCTTCCCAGCATTAACCAAAGTCTGAATCTTTGTATTCCTAGTTCAACTCCGCTACTGTCATTTGAGTCTCTACTCAGAACAGTAACTCTTCAGTGAACCAGATATAGAAGAGCACCAAGACAGAAATTTAGTTTATGTAAAATGAATCCAGTGCTTTGGACACAAAGATAATGATAAATTTTCAAAGCAGATACTGTAACAACCAAAACCTATAATGGCATTTTCACTATTCCTGTAACTGGATAACTAAAAACAATCTGCTTTCTTCCCTTTCCACTCAATGCTGCATGAAAACTAGCTGGTTTCCCAGTCCCCTGGATCAAGGCTATAGTGGGATAGGGAGATTAGTCAGAAGCAGTTCTGCCAGTACACGTCACTTTAAATTAGGGCATTTTGTCGGGCCCACTGTCCATTCAGACTAGTTCTCTTTTAGCAATCCTGTGCCAATACATCCCAGAAGCCACTCTGAAGCAGGGCAGAATGATGTTAAATCATCCCGTTTGTACCTTACATCTAAAGTTCTCAGAGATTCAGTTCCTGGCTTCCATGCCAACAGCTATTACAAGCTGACCTTCATGAATATATTGATGCATCTAGAAGTGATCTAGGTAACACAGGCTTCCAATATACAAAGAGATATGTGCCCACCATGGGGAATGTCCTGTTTAATAACAAAGCCAGATGCCTGGCAAAAGCATTCCAGATTCAATTAAATTCTTGCTGAGTTAGGTGAGGAGAAAGCTGTTTGCAAGAGAACTCTGGTTTATATCTTTTAAAATGCAAGTCTCTTTACAGACCTGCCTGAACTTTATAGACTACTATAATCCTGAAGTGCAACCTGGTAAATTGTACAATATAAAAAGTTACCTGAATGGTGATTAGCAGACAGATTCCTGCTCCCATCTCTGAAGGGTCTCCATACATCCCAGTCATTACATAAACGATAGACTGACCAATGGTGATGATCATGCCAAACACTGGGGAATGAAGTCAGAAGGGGGAAAATCTAAATTAAACTTGCTTCCAATTCCACTGTCAGCATTTCCATAGACATTAGCCAATCTGGAATTTAAGCTCTTTAACACTGCCCGCTACTTACATTTCTGTGCACCATTGAAGAGAGCTCTGTCTTTTGGCGTATCCCCAACTTCAATTATTTTGGCACCAGCCAGCAACTGCATGATGAGGCCAGAAGTGACAATGGGAGAAATGCCCAGCTCCATCAATGTGCCTGTTGGAAGTGGAAATCAGAGTGATATACCAGACAGGCAGAGAGAGAAGAGGTTTTTTTTAAAAGGTTGGGGGAATAGGTTTACTGCCAAACCCTCTCAGCTCATCACTGCTGAGATAACTCATGCCTTTGGCCCTCTCTAGTCAATCAGAAGGAGAGGCATTCAGATTTGCAGTTAAAAGTCTATTCTTTGCCATTTTTCCAAATGACACATCACTCTGTGTCTTTATAGCATGGGCACTTCATTGGTGGCTGACCTAGCAATGCAAGTTGAAAGCTGTATGGGAAGGTAAAAGTCTCACTGCCCCATTTTTCAAAAGTACTATTTTCCAGTTTAGTAGCTCAGTAAAGCAATGCACTATTTAGACATAAGAGAAACAGGGTTAAATACATCTAGCCAACAAACAGATAGATGTTGCTTCAAGTCGTATTAATAAGAATGTATGTGAAGAACTCTGGATACTTGAGATATACACCATCTTCCTAAGAACTTTCTACCTGGGCATGTTCAAGAAAATAATAATAATAATAATAATAATAATAATAATAATAATAATAATAATAATAATAATTTATTTATAATCCACCCATCTGCAGAGCAATCGGGGCGGCTTACAGCATTAAAATTTGCATAAATACAATCCCAGTCCCATCCCTGTCTGTCTGCCTCTGGTCCCAACACAGTACTATATAAGTTTGCCATTAGAACTGGCCTGCGAAGGACTGATAAGCTGGGTGTGAATAGATCACTTCTATATTGTCGCCTCGGCCCCGGTAGGGTTAGGGCGATGTAGATGTAGAAGACTAGTTGGGTTGAGGGCAATATAATTGTAATTGAGCAATTATAGTAACATCTTAACGAGCCCAGATAGACTATCTGGTTCGAATATTAAACTGCACTGAATAAGATCTTACTCTTCTCAGCTAGTGCCACCCACTGTCACCGGGGTGGGAAAGGGAACAGGGGCAAATATCGAAGTAGCGTTGGGGAATGGGAGATATGGTCGGAACAGAGTGGACAAA
>CM034703.1:279639257-279651980 GCA_020142125.1 Phrynosoma platyrhinos
AAGGAATGGAACCACTGCAATGCAGTGCTTCCAATTCCTAACCCTCTCGGGCGATCCAAAAGGATGGTATGATTTATTGTGTCAAAAGCTGCTGAGAGATCTAAGGGCACCAACAGGGTCACACTACCCATCGATGCTCAGACAAAGGTCATCAGCCAAGGCAATCATGGCAGTCTCCACTCCAAATCCTGTCCTAAAGCCAGTTTGAAATGGATCTAGATAACTGGTTTCCTCCAAGACAGCTTGGAGTTGAAGAGCAACCACCCTCTCAATCACCTTGCTCAAAAAAGATAGTAAGGAGACTGGCCTATAGTTGTTCATATCCAGGGGGTCCAGGGAAGGTTTTTTCAGAACCGACCTAATTGCCACCTCCTTCAAACAAGGTGGAACATGACCTTCCTGAGGGATGCATTGATGATGTCCCTAAGGAGCATCCTCAAGACATCTCACCCCATTCCCCACACAGCCAGCCATGATGGGCTAGGATCGAGAGGGCAGGTCGTATTCCTCACTCTACCAAGGAGCTTGTCCACGTCATCAGTACTCACAGATTGAAACTAATCCAGTACAATTTCATTGACGGGGTTGCTGGACACCTTGTCACTTGATTCTGTTACAATATTGGCATCCAAGTTGGCTCTTATCTGAGAGATTTTATCTGCAAAGAAGTTGTTGAACGCGTCACAGCAGGCCTCTGTCGAGTTAAGTAGTGGGTTCTGTGCCAGCGAAACCCGCTACAGCTCCCCCTACCACCCTAAACAGCTCTGCTGGATGGGACTCTGCAGACGCAATATGTATAGAGAAGAAAAATCTCTGCGCTGCACGTATTGCTTCTCAATAGGAATAAAAGAAATTCCTATGACAAGTGTTATCAGATAAGAGTCGAGTTTTCCGCCAGGTGCCTTCCAGTCATTGTCCAGCCTGCTTCATTTTCCTAAGCTCTTCCGTATACCATGGCTTACGATTAGAAGCGGGTTGGAAAGGATGCTTGGGAACAATTGTGTCGATAGCCTTGGCCAGATTGGTGTTCCAAGTATTAACCAAAGCTTTGACAGAATCACCGGCGTTACCAACCATTAAACTCTCCAAGGCTTTCTGGAATCCAATTGGTTCCATTAGCCTTTGAGGGCAGACCATTCTAATGGGTCCACCACCCCCAGTGGGGCAGATAGTGGTTCTTAGTTCCGCTTTGATCAGGAAATGATCCGTCCATGACAATGTGGTGGTTTTAGTAACCTCCGCCCATGGATATTCCTGTTCATTTCAAAGAGAAGTTAGCTTCATCAGGTTCCTCCATCCATCAGCCATTCCATGAGACAGGATAAAGAAGAGAAGGAAAACAGAACCACACTACTGGCTCTGCTGAAAACACAGCAACTTTTAGTTTCTCCTCTTTTTAATCTAACCATGACCAGCCAGAATTCATATAGAGCATTGGATCAAAGCACTATTATTTTAATTTGTTTTTCCCTGCTTCCTCTCCTCTCCTCTCCTCTCCTTTCCATTCTCTTTTTCTTTTTTGGGATATGTCTTTTAACTCTAAGACTAAGGACACAGATTAGCTTACTATAAATCTTGAGTCACTCTGGAAGTCACTCTTTATCTTGAAATACAAGGTAACAAAATGCTTCTAATGAATATGGACTTTCAAATCTTGGCCTAAATCCAATTGCTAGTTCCGACCAGAACAGATCCACTGAGTCAAAGGTATTAACAAGTACTGGCTTCTCATCTGACAACAATACAGCTCAAGTAGCTATTGGATTTAGATTCCTCTCAGTCACAAATTCCCTTGTTGAGAAGCTATTATCTCTCACACAAAGCCAGCAGTATGGTGATAATACTAACCTACATCGGAGAATTACTGCAAGGGTATCTGAGACACTGTTTATGAACTGCTTCAAAACACCTGAGCTGTGCAAAGTATTATTTTCTCACCATAACACTACAACATCATCATCATCATAATTACAACAGAGAATAATATCAAGGCTGTGATTTAACCAAAGTTATGCAAGCTTAAGCACCACTGCAACAGAAAAATTGGTCAGTTGCATCAACTTTTCTGCTAGTAAGTGGGACTTTCACATGCTTAATTTAGGCTAGGGAAATAATCCTGTTGATTTTGCTACACCATATACCAATATGAAACATTTCAGCAGATAGAAACATTTGTAAGGAAGCAATTCTTACCTCTGTTTGAAGCCAGAATAACTCTCATCCAGTAGAAAGGATCTGCTGAGTCTGATGACATAATACCAAATAGAGGAATCTAAATTTCAAAGACAAGGCAAGTAAAATTAACACAGGCTTGCTCCCCATTACTGGTTTTAAAGGAAGGCTTGAAATATCATACACATACCTGGCAGCAAACCAAAAAGATGAAGAGGGTGATAGCGGTCCATAGTACCTTTTCCTTGAACTGGATCTAAAGCAAAGGGTGAAATTATAGAAATTACTGTCAACACTTTCCCCAGGAAAGAAAAACAAATGATACATAAGCATAAAAAAAAAGCATAATCAGGATTTCAGACAAAAAAAATAAACCGCCACCCAACATACTTTAAAGTTATATTTTTCTGGGAATTGCTCATGCCTGGAGATACTAATGTGTCTTTCTTCCAGAGTGCTTGATGAATAATCACACTTCAATATGGTAACATAGAAAAATGTAAGATTTTATAACCAACATACTTTTGTCCATTCTCTACTACTTTGCAGGGGACCCTTGCGTGCTGGGAGGCTCACTACTGGCTTCCCAGGAAGAAGATCATGACAAAGGGAAAACCAAATGATTTACCAGTCAGAACAGGAAAAACTGCTAACAGCTTGCTTCCCACCTCTCTATCAGACAGAATTCTTCTCATCAAATACCAGTTACCCTCACACCACAGAAGCAATGGAAGCAACACTCTTGTCCAAAGGTAGGCAACCTTTTTGAGCCAGGGGCCGGGTTGCTGTCTCTCAGACAATTGGGGGGCCGAAGCACCAAAAGTAAATAAATAAATAAATTAAAATTAACATTTTTTTAAAAAAAATTTAAAAAAATATGCTTGCACGCTCTCTCAGCCCCAGAAAAGCCATGGCAAAACCCCTGTGGATATTTTGCCAAGAAATCCCAAGAACAAGTAATAATAATCAATATCATCATAGCGGGTGGCAGCGGTGGGCGGTGGCAGGACTGGCCTGGGACTGGTCCAAAGGCCTCAAGTGGCCACATCCGGCCCCCGGGCCTTAGGTTGCCTACCCCTGCTCTTGTCTCTATAGTTGACTAGAGGAACGAGGACTGCTGGACCAGTTGTAAGGTAAGATCAGCTAGCTTCAGTTACATACCAATGTATTTACAAATAACTTATTTCCTTATCCTGGTATGTTAAAATACTATCCTTTTCTACCTTTCTACCTGTTCTGTTTCCCTTGTTCATAGTGACATTCTTTAAATCCTAAGAGCAGGCTATATGGCTTTTTTTAAAAAAAAAATGATGCAAATTATTTTAGGAGTATCTTTCTGAAAATGTATAAATAATTCCTCCCCTCATCATCAGATGCAGCAAATATTGTTGTAAACATAAAATTCCACAAAAAAAAAAAAATGCATACCTTTCTTTCCGGTTTTTGGATCTCAGGCAAGATAACACAGAAGGGCTTAATTACTTCAAGGAATTTAACTGTGAAGAAAGTTATGATATTGAGAGAGAGAGAGAGAGAGAGAGAGAACAGCAATAAGTTGACACAAGTGCCTTAAGCAAAAGCAACTTCACAAAGAGTCTTAAGTGTGAACACTTGGGTCTACATCTTTCCCAGCCACTGTGGGAGCTCTTGAGTAAATCTACCACAATCAAGTGTCATGCTCTGCGAGAGTTGTGACTTAGCATTGTTACAGACATATTGCAAACTCCAATTACTCATTAAGAATCAAACAGTAATTTAATACAGTTTTGTGACAATATGGATATTTGCTAAAAATGTTGTTGTGGCTTTACAAGAGAAATTAGGGTAAATATGGTTAGAGATATCATGTATAGCATATGTAGTAACATAAGGTTCTCTTGTGAGGGGATGAGAGTATGGAATCTTGGAAATGGCTGGTGAGTGTTTTGAGTAGGATTTTTGAAAGCTGGTATGTTTGGACAGTAGATGAGTTAAGAGACTTAGGCCCGAAACAAATGGGCCAAAAGGGGCGTTGCTGGCCTGCATTGGGGGCATGGCATTTAGATGACACGGATCCCAAACGCAGCCTGAAGCCGCACCGATGCCATCCCAACCCGGAAGAGCCAGCTTGAAAAGGAGTGAGGGGAAAACGCTCCTTTTCAGAAGCTGATTTAAAACAGCGGCGGCAGGATGGATTGGGGCCACATGCATGTTGTTGACAGGCTTCCCCCAATCGGCCCTCTTTGGCCAATTTGTTTTACCCCTTAGTGAGAAATATGGACATCAAAGTTAGGAATAGGAGTTATATATGTTAGCAGAATAAATCACACACAGTAATTAGACTCAGGTTAGTTAGTTTGGAGTTAGTTAGAATATGAGTGAGAGATGTGAGCTAGTTAGGGTCAGTCATGATTTTAGATATAAAAAGTAATCTTAAATTATTATTATTATTATTATTATTATTATCTTTAACTTTATGTTGAACTTCTGTTTAATAAATTATTTTTGTATTATACACTTTTATATCTGAGAACAGTGTGTGACAGTTAATGGAATGCCTGAATTCAGACACACAGTGTCTGTGTTGGCAACAGCTATTCAAGGGTAGTGGTGTCTAGCAGAAAATCAGATGAAACTCTCACACAGGGCCACAAGGGCATCTAGAAGGTGCCTAGATCTGATGCTATAGCAGTGGAACAGGAGGAGGTCCTCACATTTAGTGGTGATAAGTAGAAGCCCTCACAAGGTCATCACTAGTCCAATTCCCTTCCTTGAAATGAAGATCATATGCAACTATACGTTCAAATCACTCACCTACAAACCAAATTAATTTTACAACAATTTATATCACGAAACTGGAAAGTCAAAAGCAGTCAAACCACTATCTTAGCTAAATATCCTTAGGAGATAAATGGCATACCCAAGTAATATATGTTAACCTTCACTTCCCATTAAACACCAAAAAATAACTGTGAAAACACTGTGATATGAACATCAGTGACATCAGTCAAAATTACTAGGAAACCTCACAAGCATTAATGCTACAGCATCCCTTTCAGATCACAGTGGGCTAAATTTGATTGCCAAACACATCTACAGTATATCTACCGAATCAATGGCTGAATGATAAATCAACATTTATATAAGCCACATTAATTCAATAATCTACTCTAGCTGGCATTAGTAATTAGATTTATGTTCCAGTATTAATTTTATGAGCAATTAGGATTTTTTAAATTATGTATTTTACTAATCTTTAGTTTGGTTTCATCTTTTTAAAAAAATAGAACTAGGAAGTACATCAGAAAGGATGTCAGTTAATAAGAAAAAAACTAAGTAGTACAGATAAAAATTCTAAGAAATTAAAGGTATAAGAGAAATTTTGAACAGTATGTCAATGCAAGCAAACATTTCAATATTGTAGAAAGAGAATGAAAGGTGTTAGGATTCTGCAAGGATGAAAAGTATGGTACATACAATTTTTTTTTTTACTAAACAAAAAACAAACCAACAACATTTCATACCAAAGAAACTGATTCTAAAATTCTACTAAAAATACTGGGAGAGGGGAAGAAACTAGTGACTACACTCACCATATTGTCATGTAGAACAATAGTATTACAATCCCAACACAGAACACACATTTCAAAAATCAAGAAACTTGATTGCTACAGGACAGGCACATTTATATTAAAGGAATTTGAATAGTTGGCTGGGTAGGAACCTTTCTTGCTGATTAACACTGTCTCTTTATCCACAAATAGTTGGCAACATATGTGAAAAGGCATGTCTGTGATGGGAAACAGAAGAAAAATGCCTGCGACAAACATTTTTACACAGGAACATTTAGATGCAAGTGTAATACAGTTTTAATGGGCTGTAAGTTATGTTTTAAAAAAGAAGGTCTCTGAAGTAGAATATATTATTATATTTGCAGTTTAAAGTAGTAGTAGTAGTGCCCAAATTTAAACTGGTTCTTGCTCAGTTAATGGCACCTTCTCATATAACATAATGGAATGACTAAGAGTAAAGACATGGTGTGCATCAAGAGTGGAGAAAGAAGGCAGTTTGACACCACCTTAACCACTATGATTGCATCTTACAGAATCCTGGGATTTGTAGTTTTGTGAGGCCCCAGCCCTCTTTTTGGCAGAGAAAGCTAAAGAGCGTGTAAAAACTACAAATCCCAGGA
Organism: Phrynosoma platyrhinos; assembly: GCA_020142125.1. Lineage (NCBI taxonomy): Eukaryota > Metazoa > Chordata > Lepidosauria > Squamata > Phrynosomatidae > Phrynosoma > Phrynosoma platyrhinos. Next base: position 279,645,601 of record CM034703.1, read on the forward strand.
TCCCATAGGATGGAGCGCCAGCATTTAAAAGTGATGTTAAACTGCATTATTTCTACAGTGTAGATGCACCCTGAGAGAACAAGCACTGTTTTAAGTCTGACCTGAGCCTTCTCTCTCTCTCTCTCTCTCAAAAACAAAACCCCTCTTTCGCAAAGTGGGGATGAGGGCAATACTTGGCTATCTTAGCCGGCTGCTGTAAGGCTCTGAGAGAGGGAATCCCAGCCATTTTTGATCCTTAAAAGATGTACAACATACGCATTGCTATCATATTTACAGTGTGAGTGTGTGTGATGTGCCTTCAAGTCATTTCTAAGGAGATCCTATCCTGGGGTTTTCTTGGCAAGATTTGTTCAGAGGTGGTTTGCCATTGCCTTCCCCTGAGGCTGAGAGAGTGTGACTTGCCCAAGGTCACCCAGTGGGTTTCCATGGCTGAGCAGACACTCAAATCCTTGTCTCCAGAGTCACAGTCCAACACTCAAACCACTACGCCACGCTGGCTTTCTATATTTACTGAGAGATCTTCATATAAATATATGCACATACAGAGATAGCCAGCATGGCATAATGGTTTGAGTGTTGGCCTGTGACTCTGGAGACCAAGGTTCGAGTCCTAACTCAGCCACGGAAACCCACTGGGTGACTTTGAGCAAGTCACACTATCTCAGCCTCAGAAGATAGCCATGGCAACCCCCCCCTGAACCAATTTGGCAAAGAAAGCCCCATGACCTTAAGGTTACCATGTGTTGGAAACAACCTGAAGGCACACAATACATACCACCGTCACAATCATACATATATGTATACATACATATACATACACGTACATATGTTTACAGTATTTACAGATATATACACACACATACGTCACACACACACATATATACATACATATACACACATATATTTATTTAGATATATATATACACACACACACACATCATACACACATCATACACACATATATACGTTTAGACATTGTACACACACACACACATATATACACACATATATTTATATATTTGAGACATATACACACACATACATTGTACACACACATATATACACATACATATGTTTAGACATCATGCATATACGCACACATACATCATATATATGTGTGTGTATATACACATACATCTATCACACATATACACACACATATATATCGATATATATATACACACACACATACATCACATATATATACATATACACACATATATTTTTGAGAAAGACACACACATCATACAAGCACATATATACACACATGCATATATATATATATATATATATATAAACATACATGAGCACACGTATGTATATAATATACACACATACATTTACAGATATAGACATATATTTGTCTCTCTCTCCGGGGAAACCCCTACTCCTGGGGGAGCCTCGCACCCGCTGCCCGTCTCTCAGGGCCCCCTTGAGGCAGAAAGGCCCTCCAGTCCTCCGGGTTTCGCAGCTGCCCAGAGGACGACCCTCAGGGCCATTTTGTCCGTGCCTGGCAGCCTCCGTTTCTCCTCTCCTTCCCCAGCCAGCCCATTCCCTGCCTCGGGGGTGTGTGGCTTCCTGCCCTCCCCAGTTGCCCCCGAGACACTCACTCCCCATCTCGGCCGCTCTTTCGACGCGGAAAAGGGAAGCACCAGGCGGCGGCCGCACCGACTCCTTTCTCTCAGAGCGAGAGGGACGGAGAGAGACACGTCAGTTGATTGAGCCTCCTCGGCCGCCTTCCGCTTCCTGCCACGCACCGAGGGCCGCTCACAAGGAGGGACATCCGCGCAGGCGCAGTAGGGAAGGTTTACTCGCCGAGGCTTTCTCGCTGGACTACGATTCCCAGTGGCCGTTGACGCGACACGTTCGTCACGAGGATGCGTCACATGGATCCCGGCCTGTGATTGCGGCCTCCTTGATATTACGCGCGGGGCAGGAGGGGGGCGACGTAGCGTCATAGGGGGACGTTTATGAGCCCCCGTGGCTTGCTGGGAATTGTAGTTCTGTGCTTCCGCCATTAAAGAAGAAACAGCAATGCCTCAAGGGCGTTTTAATAAAGGGCGAGCCAGGTTTTAGGCACGGGGCTGTTTGGAGCACACACTCGGTCCCGTTTGAGGGGTTGCACAACCCAAGCCTAAGCACAGCAGGCGGACCAGATGTCCCTAACTGCAAAGGAGGACAACTAGGCACCGCCAAAGTGTAGGAGGCTCGAGAGAAATGGAGGACATGGCCCAATAGAAGCTTAAAACACTCAGTAGAAATATACATTCATGCTTCTTCGTCCTGCTCAAAAATGGAGGATATTCTGAGATCCCTCCTGGACAGAAGGTGGAAATGGAGGACAGGTCCTGGAAAAGGAGGAGGAGGAGGAACTCTGGCCACCTGAGCTATTGCCATCCTCTGAAGCTGAAAGAGTGTGACCAGGTGTCCTAACTGCAAAGGAGGACCAGGCACTGCAAAGTCTAGAACACTCAAGAGAAATATCATGGAGGATATGATGACCCAATAAGAGCTCAAAACATTCATAGCAATATACATCCATGTTTTTTTGTCCTGATCAAAATGGAGGACATTCTGAAATTCCTCCTGGAGAGAAGGTGGACATGGAGGACAGGTCCTGGAAAAGGAAGATGACCACCTCTGGTCACCCAGAGCGGTTGCCAAAATCAGACTGTTCAAGCAACTGGAGGGCAGAGTTTTCAAAGGAGGGATGTGGCATGTGTGGGTCATTTGCAAGGCCTTGTTGCAGCTGCTTTTTCTCATTTCTTCATAACAGGAGTGGTGACAGAAGCATGAATTGTTGTCAACTGCCATGGAGTAGATTCTGACTCAAGGCAACCCTGTGGGTGAGACACCGCCAAGACTCCCTGTCCTCCAGTGCTCTGCTTGTGTGCCTTCAAGTTGTTTCCGACTTACAGCGACCCCAAGGTGAACCTATCATGGGGTGTTCTTGGCATGATTTGTTCAGAGGAAGTTTGCCATTGCCTTCCTCTGAGGCTGAGAGCATGTGACTTGCCTAAGGTCACCCAGAGGGTTTCATGGCTGAGCCGAGAATTGAATCTTGGTCTTCAGGATGTAGAGAGATAAAGAAGTTGGCAGCATGAGCTTTTGTAGACTTAAGTGTAGTTCATCAGATACATTCGGTCAGGAGGAAGTAGACTTAAGTGTACAAAAGCTCATGTTGTCAACTACTTTCTTTTAGGTCCAAAACACTGCAGAAATAATCCAGTTTGAGACCCCTTTAACTGTCCTGGCTCAGTGCTAGGGAATCCTGGGAATTGTAGTTTATTGTGGCTCCAGAGCTGTCTGACAGAAGGCTAAATGTCTCACAAAACTACAGTTCACAATTCCTTAGCACTGAGCCAGGAAAGTTGAAGTGGTCTCAAACTGGATTATTTATGCAGTGTGTTTTGGACCTCAGTCTCAAAGATGCTACAAGATCTCTCTACATACTGATTCTACAGACAAACACGGCTATATATTTTAATTCTATCATCCTTGGTCTTCAGAGTCATAGTCCAACACTCAAACCACTACACCACACTGCTTGTGCTTAGCTCCTGCAAAATTCAGGGCCGTGATCTCTCTGATTGAGACTGGGGGGTTGCAGACTGCCAGAAATAGTGCAAATTGAGTCCACTTTTAGGGTTAGGGTTAGCGTTAGGGAATCATGGGAACTGTAGTTTATTGTGGCACCAGAGCTCTCTAACAGAGAAGGCTCAATGTCTCAGAAAAAAAAAAAAACAATTCCCATGATTCCCTAGCATTAACCCTAACCCTAAAAGTGGACTCAATTTGCACTATTTCTGGCAGTCTGCAACCCCCCACTGTCTACCTAGCATGAGGTCTTTCTCTCTTTTTACTACTCGCAACTCTTCCTGGCATAATTCCCTATTCCAATAATAATAATAATAATAATTATACCCCGCCCCTCTGAGCTCAATCGGGGCAGCTCACAAGTGATAAAAAATACAATACATCCAAACCCCTATACCCTCCCCCCCTTAAAAATGTATTAAACCAACAAAGGTTAAAACCAACAGATTAAAACAAACACACATCGATGACAGTCAAAAGAGAGGCAATGAGTCATGCCTTCTTGTGACGTGGCCAAAGTACGATAGCCTCAGTTTGATCATCTTGTCTTCCAGGGAGAGTTCAGGCTTAATCTGTTTGAGGACCCATTTGTTTATCTTGGCTGTCCTCAGCACTTTTCTCAAGCACCACAACTCAAATGCGTTGATTTTCTTCTTATCTGCTTTCTTCACTGTCCTGCTCTTGCATCTGTGCATGGTGATGGGAATACAAAGTCTAGGACGATTCTGACTTTAGTGCCCCGTTATATATCTTTACTCTTTAGGATCTTGTCTAGTTCTTTCAAAGCTGCCCTAGTTACCCACAAGGGTGTGGGGCTTAAAGAGCCTCCACGAATAGTAGCAGTCTATAATATGGGGAATGTTATTTTGGCTTGTGAGAGGTTATGTAACTGCTAGGACTGGGAGCACCTTTTTATACTAGTATTAGCTGATACTCCAGGACTTTATCACATGGGGAAAAATTGGGAATTTAAACAATGATTAACCCATGAAAATCACACATTTGACATTAAAGTGTGCTTAAAATGACATTAATGCAAGTGCCATTATCCTGTGAAGAACCAGGGAATAACCAGTCAAGAAACAGCAAAATGTCATTCACAGGAAAATTCTGTGAATGAGTTACTGTTGTTTCTTGCCTGGTTCTTCATGGGATAATGGTAGTTTAATCACATTTTGTCTCAATGTCATGTGAAAACCATTTGCACATTTGCACACAAGTTGCGGGTTAATCACTGATTCTGCACTGGATAACAGCGCTTTGTGTGTGAAAACCATTTGTGCAATTGTGGGTTAATCATGTTTTGTCTCAGTTGTGGGTTAATCACGTTTAATCACATTTTGTCTCAATGTTATGTGAAAACCATTTGCACATTTGCACACAAGTGCGGGTTAATCACAGATTCTGCACCGGATAACAGCGCTTTGTGTGTGAAAACCATTTGTGCAATTGTGGGTTAATCACAGGTTAATCACCATTTATACTTCCAATTTTCCCCCCTGTGATAAACTCCTAAGAGAACTGTTATTTGGAAGAACTATGTAAGAATATGCCCACTAGAATAACTCTCTTTAACATCCAGCATTCAGAGCTAACTGAAATGGAAAAGTGAAAGAGGATAGGAGAGATTGAGGATTGGATTGAGGATGATAGCTACTTATCTCAAAGACTGATCCGCGGAAAGCTGGAGCGGCTCAGACAGGAACCTGAGGGCAACAGTCACAGAGTTTAATGTGTGCCAGGCAGACTGTATACAAAGAGGCTAGGTTTTTCTAGGCATATTTATACCTTAAAATTAGCCTCAAGATAAAGATGATTTCATGAGAAACAAAGACTTAATAGTCCTTCAAAGGGATAGAAAAGGTATACCACACTACGCTCTTACAGTGCTGATGTTCCACTTTTACTGCCCTGGCTGCCTTCTGCGGCATTCTGGGATTTGTTGTTCAGTGAGCATTCTGGCTGAGAGTGCTAAATACCTGTCCCTAAACTGCAAATCCCAGAATGCCACGGGAGCCAGCCAGAGCAGTAAATGGGGAATGGCAGCACTATAAGAGTGGAGTGTGGTAATCTCCAATGTGGTGGATTGGTATCCAAAAGATGAAAAAGGTTAATTTGGCTGATAGTAGCATAATTACCTTCACAAAACAGTGACAGGATCTGGTGCACCCCAAAATGTGTGAACAGTACTTGGGAACACAATAGGGAATAAAGGGGAAATGAGGTCTTGTTTGATCTGTTGGTAAGAACCCATCCTTTGCTTTCCATTTTGATAGGAAATGCAAAGTGTGGGGAAAGATTGCCTCTTTAAGCAACCCCCCTTTATCATTTCTGTTTAAGCTGTCTGCATGTCTTGGGGCTCCATGCTTCATTCGGGTACTATCTTTTTGGTGTTTCAAAGGTCATCACAACCTCCAAAGCACATGCTAGTTTCCAAATATGCCATATAAAAATGGGGATATTGGAGTGCTTACATCCTTGCTGTTCCTAGTCTTTTTATTTATTGACTGCGGGCTCCATACTGATCAATGCTTGATAAATGTATGGGAAATCTTTAACTATTTCTATTTACTTGTTATCTAGGTTGAATTTGTGTAGCTCCTCCATGGTTATTATTTTTGTTTTCTTTATGTTCAGCAGTAAGCCTGCCATTGCACGTTTTTCTTTGATCTTCCTTAGTAGTTGTTCCAAGTCTCTGATATTTTCTACTAATAGTATGGTGTCATCTGCATATCTTAGACCAGGAGTAGGCAACCTAAGGCCCGGGGGCCGGATGCGGCCCC
>CM034703.1:279657949-279668908 GCA_020142125.1 Phrynosoma platyrhinos
GTCCCTCGGCCCTTAAAGGGGACAGGTTGCCTACCCCTGGTCTAGTGCAAAAAACATCTTGGAGATGCACAGTAATTTCATAAGACAGTCCTAACAAAAGTACAAATGTGACTCACTTCGATTACCAAACAAAAATGCAAAATCAATTTGTGGATGACTTTATCAAAAGCATAGGGTGTGGCAGGGAAGTTTTATTTCAAACAGATTAAAGTTTACTTGGAGAGTATCCCCTCCCCACTTTTAGTCAAGATCTGATCTTAAGAAACATGGTACTGAATTTGTTTTTCTTTAGAGGGAATATTATTATGAAAACATGATATCAATTTTATGTCTTTTATTTTATTTGGTTTAAGGAATTTGTGTCATCTTTATTTCTTTTTCTTTTTGCTATCATGCTGCTTGAGAAGATGCATGAAAAGTTAGAAATCTTGCTACTTTAACTGAAGGCCCTATAATTCATTCCACTGTTGCATTTATTTAAACCTCACTGGTTTCAGTGGTATGTGCTTATAACTGGGGATTATGTTACAGCTTTAAAGCACAATCTAGTGAGAAAGTTGTGTAAATTCATTCATCTGAATATCACATAAGTATGATGATGGTGATCATGCCTGTCAACTACTTCACATAAGGCAATAGAAGTGAGGTCAGTGTTCTATATAATGGATTAGACTGAAACCATTTTCGGTCTAACATACCTATAAGACTTTGGATAATAAACACCAACAAGTCAGGCAACTTTAGCAAAGCTAATCACATCATGATATTGCCACTGGATAGGTAGCCATAGGACTTTATCACATGGGAGGCAAGAGTCCTCCTCCCATGAATAAAGCAGCATTTCATCCCATCAATATCCTGCAAGAGCTGGATGATTTTCAGATGGCATCTGCCAATGTTGCCATTATTGGGATATTATCCCATGAATAAAAAGTGGCATGATTTTGCTGCCTTATTCACAGGATAATGTCCCAATAATAGCAACATTGGGAGATGTCTGAAAATCATCCTGCTCTTGCGGGATATTGATGGGATCAAGTGCGGCTTTATTCACAGAAGGAGGATGCTTGCCTCCCATGTGATAAAGTCCATAGATAACTGTTCAGCCTTTTGGGTTGGTATTAAATAACAGAGTTTAATCATTGTAACTTTTTGATTTGGAAAATGAACTCAATTATATGCGCAAACATTTTGAAGGGAAACCAAAGCCTTTCTTACAAGACAATCAGGACAATAGTAATATAGTATTTGATTGTTAATGTCTTATGGAAGGAACACTGAGAAGATAATCATATTGCACCTGTGAGGCAAAATATTGTTGATCAACAGCATATAATCTCCCTCCTTCCCTTTCAGATTTACATTATAGTCTTTCTTTCTTTCTTTCTTTCTTTCTTTCTTTCTTTCTTTCTTTTTTGTCATGCAGGCATGCTCAGAATTGTTATATGGATTAGCCAGTGGCCTATGATGTGGAATTTCTGTTGCTTCCTTTTCATAGCCATGCCTCTTGGGAGGAATAGGCAATGTGGTGTGAGAGACAAAGCCAATTTATAAACACATCACAGGGTTTGCTTGGACTGGGTTCAGAAGAACAGCATAGTAGGTCTAGTCTCATGCCATATCAATCCTTAGCAAAGAATACCAAAGCATTACCAAATTCTGGTTAGTTCTTCTCCATCTCCTGCAGGGCATGGAGATGTTACTTTTCAAACTAAAACTCTTGTAATCCCCTAGTCACCATGGATAATTGCTATGTTGGCTATGAGATTTTGGAAATTGTAGCCAAAAGATGCAATACTTCCCAGCTGTAGATATATGTGGGTTTATTTTGGAGAGAGAAAATGGGTAATAGGTTTGATTGACCCTCCCTACTGTTGCAGTTATTGATATGAACCCTATCCCATCTTACCTGATCCTGCACTTTGTAACTTTGATAATCTTCACACGAGCCACATAAGAACTGAGAACGAAAGAAAATATTTGCAACTTTCTAGAAACAGTAATTATTTTATTCTTTATCAAATGAGCTACAGTAGTATAATCATCTTTATCTGGTAAATTAATGTTCTTGTTCACATTGCAAACAGGTTTTAAAAATTAAATTAGTATTTAATATGAGGAGACAGAGATTTCTGTAAACACAGATTTCAACATATAAACTAGAACAATGGTTCTCAAAGAGGCTGGTTCTCCCAGAAACTCCAGACAGCTTTACCAAAACTCTCAGTCTCTGAGAGCTGAAGTCCAAAACAGGATAAGAGTTTGAGAACCACTGAACTAGAAGAGCCTCAATTATCAGCAGTTGTCCTTTTTACAACTCCTGTTTTTATGAAATTGTTGATGGGAAATGTGGTTGCTTAAAGAGGTGCTGAAAGATATTTCTGGAACTCACCACAATGTATGATGGAATCATCATTACATTGTATGAACCAACTTGCACAGCATTTTGCAATATAAGTATTTAATATTAATCTGCATATACTTGTACTGATTGTTTAACACAGTGCTCTCAGCAGTAATATTTATTTTAGCCACAAGGTGGGAGAACTGCTTAACTTATAAATCTGTCTTACTCAAATATTGTATGGTCAAAATCCTACTGTTAGTCCCAACTAGAGTAAACTAGAATAAATGGGATTTAGCTGTGTGTTGACTTACCATTCAACAATTAATTCAGTTTGTCTTGTCACATAGGACCAATCAATAGGATCCCATTCAAAGCAATATATACACATATATTTGGCATATTCAATTGTTATTTTAATTATATACCATTGTGATGTGGCATTCATACAGACCCTTACATATAAACCCCAATGTGCCAATTCCTCTCTCTAGAGGAACTGGTCCAGGAGAGTAACCTTAGAGAGAATTTAAATACAAAACTGATGTGGGGGATCAAGAAGCCTCAATTGACTTTATCGCATGAACCTCATTCTTGCCGCCATTGTGTTATTAAAATGAAATGGATACTAACCAGTTTGGGAATTTCCTTATCTCATGTCCCTTCACTAGTGCGACAGAAGCTGTTTTTGCCATGGATGGTCTCTTGCAATCTCTTCTGTACTCCCTCTTAACCCCACCTCCCTGGTCTATGCCCTATCTGGCATGCCTTTTCTTTTCTTTTTATTTGTAACACAGTTCTGGAGTTATGGCAATGCAGTTTAGTGAAACAAAGATGGGGGGAAAAGAAGACCAGCTTATTTGGAAACTTAGCGCATCTGAAGATTTAATGGCACAGCAGTGTGATGGGGAGCTTATTGATGGGATTCCCCATCAATGAACAAGTGTGTGTGAACCACAGCAACAATGGGTCAGAGGTGATGTCATGTGATAAATATCATCAAAGACACTATTTTCCAACTTTAATGTGTTTTAAAAGCTGTGTGTGATAAAGTCCAATGTGTTTTGCTCCATGCTTCTTGGGTTATTCATAATATAACTTTTGACTTTCCCCCCTGCACATTGCACTTGAGTACTTCCTCTTGTTTCATTTCTCCATCACATCGAAACTACTTGCAAAACACAGAGAGCTCATAGTAGAGCTCCCCAGCCCAGTGGAAAATTGGAATGATTTGGAATCATGTTTATTTTCTTTCCAAGTACAGTTCACCCTCCCTATGAGCAGACTTACCATCTATGGATTTAACCATCTGCAGATGGCAAGCCCCCATTTTGGTTAATGGTGGCACTTGCACACAACTGCACTAGCGGGCATACACATACCACACCACCATTACTTTTAATGCGACTTGAGCATGCATGGATTTTGTATCCACAGGGGAGATGTGTGGAACAGATGCCCCATGAATACGGAGGTGTGATGCACATTTAGACTTCAACCATGTCTCATGAATTTTGGAGAAACACACAGGCCTTGAAGAATAGTTTCACATGGTCATGTTTTCACAACATGGTACTTAATTCTAATAAGGCATGCTACATGGGTCAGAAAGATATTTATTATAGCCAGGAAGTCTGAAGCCACAGCATAGTCAGTGGTATGGAATGCTAGAAGATGCAGTCCAACAACATCTAAGGATCTGCCTCCTCTCTCTTTTAATGCATTACTTTGGGAGGGGGTGATGAAGGTCTAACTCAGGGGTAGGCAACCTTTCCCCTTTAAGGGCCGAGGGACTTCAGCTCCCAGAAGCCTCAGCCATGTCGGCCAATAGTCCCATGTTGGCCAATGTCTCCTGGGATTCTGGGAGCTGAAGTCCCTCGGCCCTTAAAGGGGAAAGGTTGCCTACCCCTGGTCTAACTAAACCCTTTTGCATACCATGTAACAATTGGTAACATTTTCCCTGGTGTAACAATAAGAGTTACACGTCATGCTTTCTTGTTACTCTTTCAGAAACTTTTTAAAAATGCTTTTTGTGCAACATTTAGAAAGGATTTTCCCCTGCATGATTTTATACTATTTTTGTACTTTTTTTTGGATAATTTTTAAAATAAGTAATTTAAAAGGAACATAAATTAATAAGTAATGTAATGAGTCACTACAACATTTCCACGCGCACATTTTTGGTAACAAGGTCCCAGGGCACACAGCATTTCCAGAGGCAACCCAAGACATTTTGGCTCTTGTGGCAGAGCAGTCAATGAGGTTTCTCACTCACCTCCCCAGGTCACAGCCCCCAAAGCCAGGCAAGTGATTTTGCCACCTAAGGCAGAAAATCTCATGTAATCCACCTCTCCCATTCCCTGTCCATAGAAATACAATAACACCAGATTTAAGCATTAACTGTATTGTGCCTTTTCCAGACACCCCAAATCTATTCCCTGAGGGGAACGTCTCAGTCAGCTTAATGGTAGGGTTGGCCCTCAGTTGTCCTTTTCCCACCATTTTTCTAGCAGTGAATCTTGGTTGATAAAATCCTATGCTCAACTAAATGTTTTTGCTCTTTGAGTTGCTGCAAAACACAAGAAACACCTTTCTTGCTTTTGCTCTCTTTCTCATTCCACCCCCCCCAATCTACCTTCACCTACCTCACAGGCTTGCTGTGATGATAGAAAGGGCCTGGGGAAACTATATTTGAGTTTGAATGTTTTAGAAGGCAGGTGGGACATCAATGTAACAACTGATGAACATGTCTAAAATTAATTCAAGGAGAACCTGCCTGACACAAAATCCTCCTAGCTCTAATTCCTTTGCCAGACAAATTCCCTTGTCTGTCTTTTCTTTTTTATCCCTTGGCAATGCTATGCAAGATTTAGATGCACAATTACCTGCGTTATCAGAGTGTATGAAGGAGGCAACAATGGCCACTACTCATATTGTCATATTGAGGATGGAGCAAGCTTGTTTTCTACTGCTTCAGAGAATAGGACCCGGAACAATGGATGCAAGCTGCAGGAAAAGAGATTCCACCTCAACATTAGGAGGCACTTCCTGACAGTGAGAGCTGTTCAACAGTGGAACACACTCCCTCATAGGACGTTATCACACGTGGGCCAGTTTAGTTGTTAAAGAGATAATAAAGTGGAAATGAAGCATCCCGAAAAGAAAGCGAAAATAGAGCTTAATTGCGCAAAAGCTTTTCACACGTAATTACAGTAATAATGGAATTAAGTTAAAAGTGGAAAAAAGACGTTTTTAACTTTCATACACAAGTGAAAAGAACCCGTACATGTACTGGAAATGGGTGTGTTTCCTGACCAGACTCCTCCTTTTTCCAGAGCGGGTCCTGCATTTCCCAGGAGGAAATGTCAGACTGTCCTACATTTGAGGTCATGTCCTCCTGCACAGGTTAGGACCTTCTGTTGGGGTTAGGACCTCTCAAGAGAGCAGAGGAGGAGGAGGAGGAGGAGGCTGGAAAGGCAAGGCAAGGCAAGCCACGGCAAGGGAGGGATTGAGAGGGGGAAACTGGAGGTAGCTCCCATGCCCCACCCATAAGCCTTTCCCCTTTGTAGGACCTGCAAGGCAGAACTTCATGGTGAGATGGATTTCCAAGTTGCTCCACAAGCACACCCACACTTGCACCCACATCCACCCACAGCTGCTGCGAGGGAAGCCTTCTTTCCCCTCCTTTTTCCTCCATCCCAAATGCCAAACTTCTCCTCCGTCCCAAACTTCCCTCTCCTTGCCTTGCCTTGTCTTGCCTTCCCTTCCCTGCATGACAGGAGCCCGGGACTCTCCCTCCCTGGAGGTCCCTCCTCCTCCTCCTCTTGGCTCTCCTCCAGGTTTTAAAAGAGAATTGTCCGTGCGTATTTGCTTTTCACATTACAGTAAATGCGAAATTACTGTAATTTCACAAATACATTTCCTCTAAACTCCTGAAATTAAAAAGATCTCGGATAATAGCAGTTTCTGACCAGTTTCTGACCAGTTTCTGTGCGACGTCGTGTGAAATCGTGAGGTGCAAATTCAGTTTTTGTTTGGGATTTGTGTGGATTAACCAACAGATTTCCCCCGTGTGATAACGTCCATAGTTTGGTGGAGTCTCCTTCTTTGGAGGTCTTTAAACAGAGGCTAGATGGTCATCTGTCAAGGATGCTTTGATTTTGAGATCCTGCATGGCAGGGGGTTGGACTGGATGGCTTTTGTGGTCTCTTCCAACTCTATGATTCTGTGATTCTACTCCCAAGGGAGAGGAAGAAACAGCACTGACATCAGCTGCCAGAAAAAAAGAAGCAAGCAGTGTTTTCTCAGACAGTAGAAGAGGATGAAACAGCAGCGATGGACAGACATGAAGGCAGTCTGTCCTCTGAAAGCAGAAGGTGCAGTGGAAGGACCCTTCCACCAGAGAAAAAGAAGGTACCCACACCCCCTTGAAGGAAGAGGAAGATATGACCACATTATCTCCACATTACTACCATGACCAGAAGAAGGAGAAAGATGAGGACACAGCAACAGCATGCCCCTTCCATGCAAGAGGCTCAGGCAATTTGTCACTCTTTCCATCCCTCACAAAGGGCCTGGCTCCCAGTCCCCTCACAGTAAATCAGTTAGGAAGTAGCTGGCTCTGTAATAGAGTCAGCCTCTGGTGCACTGGGATTGTGGGACCATTGTTGCTGTAAAGGTAAAGGTATTCCCCTAGAGAAGGTTGTCAAATTGTGTCTGACTGTAGGAGGCAGTGCTCATCTCCATTACTAAGCCAAAGAGCCAGCGTTGTCAGAGACTACTCTGTGATCCTGTGGCCAGCATGATTGCACATAATGTTGTTTACCTTCCCACTGAGAAGTGGTACCTGTTTATCTACTTGCATTTGCATGCTTTTGACCAGCTACGTTGGCAGAAGCTGGGACTAGTGACAGGAGTTCATCCCATCATGCTGTGTCCTTCTTTTATTTCTGGAGGAGTGGAGAAGAGGACTGCTGATGGCTTCTTCTTTGAGGAAGGGGGCCTCCATTGCTGCTGGGTCTGTCTCTTCTTTTTTGGGGGGGTGAGAGGGCAGGAAGGGTTAGTGTTGACAGCTCTCAGAGAGGCAGAAAGGGTGGACAGCAGAAACCCTGCCAGGATTTGAGGGCGAGTGAGGAATTTTCCACTTCTGTTGCCTCACCACCTGAGGCAAATGCCACACCCATCCTTATGGCAGAATGGGCCACATGAACTCTCATTAAAAAGCAAGGTTCCTAGCTCTGGTTTTGTTTTGTTTTTTAGCATGCTTGGAGTCAGACATGTATCTTGAAGTAATTATGTCAATTTTGCTGTCATGCATTGACAAAACCAACAGTCTGTATACAAAACCATCTGGTTAGTACAGGCTGAGTCTTCCATATCTGAAATGCTTGGGACCAGAAGTGTTTTGGATTTCAGAGTTTTTTCAATTTTGGAATATCTGCATATACATAATGAAAAATGAGACCCTAGTTTAAACATGAAATTCATTTATGTTTCTTATACATCTGATGCACTTAGCTTAAAGGTAATTTTATACACATTTAAAAAAAATATTTGTGTGCATGAAACAAAGTTTGTGTACACTGAACCATCAGAAAGCAAAGGTGTCACTATCTCAGCCACCCATGTAGACAAATTTAGATTTTGGAATATTTCAGATTTTGGAATTCCAGATAAGGGAGACTCAGCTTGTACTGTCTAAAGATAGATTAAGGCAGGGGTAGGCAACCTAAGGCCCAGGGGCCGGATGCGGCCCAGCAAGGCCTTTGGACCGGCCCCAAACCGGTCCTTGAATATCAAACAATATAATCCAAGTTTATGCTCCAACAACAGAAGCAGCAGAAGAAGAAATTGAAAGAACACCAGAACAGAACTTCTTGCCAATCATAGGCAACTAGAAAAAGAGCAAGCAAAGCAGCTTAATTTATATACCGCTTCATACCGCACTATGGGGTGTCTAAGTGGTTTATAAACTGTGAGCTGATTGCCCCCCAACAAGCTGGGTACTCATTTTAGCGACCTCGGAATGATGCAGGCCTGAGTCTAGCCTGAGCCCTGGCTAGTATTGAACTTGCAACCTTATGATCTATGAGTGAGTGGCTGCAGTACAGGCATTTAACCACTGCGCCACCAGGGCAGAAATAAAGACTGTAGGAAAATTTGGCCTAGGATCAAGAAATTAAACAAGACAGCAACTAATTGAATCTTTCAAGGCCAACAGTTTGTTTATCACAAACACATCTTCGAGCAACCACTGAGGTGAATTAGACATCACTTGATGGCCAATAGAAAAATCAAATAGACTACATCATTGGATATAGGAGACATCTTCCACAGGATTGAAGAAATCAAAAGAATTTCAGAAGAACATCAGCCAGTGCTTTATAAATTATAGCCTTTGATTGTGTATGAGAAACTATGGATTACACTTGAAAAATTGGGTGTACTGCACCATTGGATTATCCTGATGCATAACCTGAGCTCAGGACAAGAGGCAGAAAGAAGACAAAATTAAGACAGAATACAGAAAAACTGAATGGTTTCTAATTGGCAAGGGGTCAGGCAAGGCTGCGTTTTATCACCTTATCTGTTTAACCTGTATGCTGAAGTGTTATACTTAAAGCAGGATTAGATTCAGAGGAAGGAGGTGTGAAAATTGTAGGAAGGACCATCAACAATTTTAGATATGCAGATAACACCATGCAACTAACAAGAAAATAGACTTGGAATTATTACTGAAGAAAATTAAGGAAGAAAGTGCAAAGGAAAGTTTATAGGTGAACATTAAGGAAACAAAAATAATGGCCACAGATGGCTTACATCTACTAAAAAGTAGATGATGAAGACATTGAAATAGTTCATGATTTTTCATACCTTGGAAAAGATTTTCCATTTTCCACCAGGGTTGAGCTGTGTGTGGCCAGTTTACCACCTGCAGTAGAAGGCACATAACAGCAACAATAATTAATAATGTATTCTAGTTATGATGTCAAGAAACATTTAGGCATTTTAGGGATTTTTTTTTCAGTGGAGTTTTCCATATTTTACAAATTTTTTCTTATCAATCCTAAGATTGTTATTAAAAGCAATGAAAAGGTCATTAAAAGCATGGAGTAATGGAATGCAATAAAATTACTTCTTTCAACATTGTAATGAGTCATAAAAATGAATTGCTTGTATTTTTTTTTTTTAATCACTGAAGTGAATAACGGGAAATGATTGCTTTTAAAAAAGTAACTTTCCAAGCTGTGGAAACAAAATTAGTTTTTTTGCCTGCAGGCTGCACTTCTGTCCTTAGACTCCCACTTGCAATTAAGTAGGAAGCACAGGGAGACTATCCCATGGGGCACTGATATTTTACAATGTCTGATTTTACCAAATTGCAACTTTTATTAGCTCCCATTAACTTTCTCTGACATTTTATTGACTTCATTCAACTTCTTTTTCCTGGTGGGCCTTTAACTTCTTCCATATAGCTGCAGGAAGCCACAGATTACACCAAGTGAAGATGGCATCATGTGCCAACTAGTGCCAGGGAGCCTGGTGTGCAGAGGACCCCCAGACACTGCTAAGGTACAGGGTTTTTAAATGAGCTTCACAGTTTTAAAAAGGCAAACCCCCCAAACCTTCAGCCTCTTAATCTTACATAGTACTGGGAAATATGAGAGTTTGTAGGAGATCTCTCCCAAACAGAGTAACTAATGTGCTAGGCAGAAGATGAAAAGTTCATCCTGCACACAAATGTCCAGCAGAGAAAGAAACCAAACATAGTTTCTTCTGGGTTTTTCAGGCTATGAGGCCATGTTCTAGAAGAATTTATTCCTGATGTTTCACCTGCATCTGTGGCTGGCATATTTTCTCTGAAGATGCCAGCCACAGATGCAGGCGAAATGTCAGGAATAAATTCTTCTAGAACACGGCCTCATAGCCCGAAAAACCCACAAGGAACTATGGATGCTGGCCATAAAAGCTTTCGACTTCACAAACCAGATACAGTGTTCTGTGTAAGTTAAATATAGTGGACCCTTCCCATCTGTGAGGGTTTGTTTCTGGGGGGATCCCTTGTGGATGGAGAAAAACATGGATGACCATGCCCCATATTATTCAATTATTCAGAGGAAAAAAATTGGGCCTGTCTTAGGAGTTTATCACACGGGTGAAATCTTGTGCAGAAACGGGGCTTTAAAATGAAAAAAAAATCCGCAAAAGCAGTTAGATTTTCAGATGACGTCGCTGTTAAAATGGGGTTAAAACGTGGTTAACCCAAACGGAAATTAGACAAAAACTGCTTCTTTTTACTTTAGGGAAAAATGCCCAAAGTTTCCTTCCTTGTGGATGACAATATGGCAAAATTGCTTCTCTTCCCACCAAAGGGTCAAAGGGCTTTTTAAGTTTAAAAATTGGGGATGTTGACATGTTATGGGGCCACATTGGGTCACATTTTGTTTAGAGTTAACCTAGTTACTACTTCACTTTTACAAAGAGGTAATTGCATACCATTTTTCATACAAAGAAATCTCAGGGTGCTTTACATTAATAAATGCACAATAAAATACTTTTTAATTTACTATGGTTAATACTGAAAAGGGAAAGGAGAAGGAATTTGTATGGGAAAG
>CM034703.1:279677619-279696762 GCA_020142125.1 Phrynosoma platyrhinos
CCTTGTGGTCTCTTTCAACTCTATGATTCTATGATTCTATGATAACTGGAGCTCACCATGAAGGCTCCAGTGTTAGACCTGGGTGAAGTCTTTGGCTGTTTTCCTAGAGCTAAACCAGTCCAGCCAACAGCCCATATTTGTTTGGCTGCCACTTCTTTGGAGTCTGCAAAACTTCTTGGATCTGCTTGGAAGGAGATAGCTGGCTGGTTTGAAGAAGATGACATGAAAGATGACACTGCCTTTCTGGGAGACAACAAATGGAGCCCCCTGGTAAGTCAGGGGACTTTCTAACCATTACTCTACTGTTAACTGCCTAAAGCTATACACAGGTAGACGGCAAAGAAAGGACAACATTTTCCCATGGTGTTACTCCATGTATTAGTTTGTCTTGATGTATAAGTCTCAGGACCTCACACACTGCCTTATAAGCATTCCTCCTATAATGCCTGGGCCACAGCAGCAGCACCAGCAGCAGTCAGATTATGAAGACTACAAACACAGATTGTTCACAGGAGTCCCAGGAGGTTTTTGCCAGCTGCTTTCCTAATCAAAGCCAATACAGTGTGTGCAATCTAAATTCGCTTCAGGTATCACTTAACTAACCACGTCTGCTGTACTTCCGCAGACCACCTTCAGTTTTTATAGCCATTCAAAACAACTGATTTCTGCTGCTTATGCATTCTTAACTAAATCAGAGAATTGGAGATGGCCTCTTAAACCATCTAATCCACCTTGGGGCTCTGTGCAAGAAACCAATATAATAATATATTACAGTATAGTTTGAAAAGTCATACAGTGCTTTGGATTTCAGATTTTTTTTCCAGATTTTGGAATGATTGTATATACATAATGAAATATCTTGGAGATGGGACCAAACTCTAAACTTGAAATTCATTTATGTTTGTATGTACCATATATATATATATCATTTTAAATAGAAGAAACCATCAGAAAACCAAGATGTCACTATCTCAGCCACTCATATGGATTTTGGAGTATTTTGGATTTCAGAATTCCAGATAAGAGATACTGAACCTGTATATGCAAAGTGCAATCTTTGTATGTCCTTTCAATTTTCTTTAGGCCTAACATATTTTATTTATTTATTTATTTATTTCCCATATTTCTCCTGGTACAGAGACTCAGTTTCCTCCCTCTGAAATACACACCAATTTCCTTCAACCCTCTCTCATAATAGGGCTTATTTTCTTCATGCTGGCAATTTCTGCTGTCCTCCCAACCCCATTAGAATTTGCCTACATTCTTCTTAAAGTGTGCCATCCAGAACTGCAACATCAAACATAATCTCCCCTCTCTCTCATGTCCTGCACAAAAAATTGTTTTTCCCCCTGTGTACCACAATGATATGCAAATTTCCACAGAATAAATCCCCAGCTAAGCATTTTCTGTGCCTGAAACATCATTTTCTGCAAAGAAAATCATATTGTACAGAAATGTTATTTTCTATGCATAAAAAAGCTGTTTACTGGCCAAAACAACCACATACAAATTTTGTGTACAATAAGTCCTGAGCTACGAAGTTACTTGTCAGACCAAGTTTCTTCTTATCAGGATTGCCTGACATTCAAGAAGCATGTTTTTCAACCATTTTTCAAATATTCTTCCCATCCCCTTCCCCATCTATCTCCCGCCACTCTTTTGCTGCAGGGTCACAACACCTGGATGAGGGCATTTTGTGTGTGTGTGTGTGTGTACCTTCAAATCACCTATCTATGTATGGTAACCTCATGAATTTCACAGGGTTTTATTAGTCAAGGAATACTCAAAGGTGATTTGTCATTTGTTGTTGTTAACTGCCCTCAAGTTGACTTTGATTCTGTGGATGAGACATCTCCAAGACTCCCTGACCTCAATCTCTCTTCTCAGGTCCTGTGGTCTTCCTCTCTTTCTACTGCTTTCTACCTTTCTTAGCATCATTGTCTTTTCTAATGATTCATTTTTCCTCATGATGTGGCCAAAGTATAATAGCCTCAATGTAGTCATCTTGGCTTCCAGAGAAAGTTCCACCTTGATCTGTTCTAGAATGCATGTGTTTATCTTCTTGGCTGTCCATGATATTCTCAGCACTACTTTACTCCAGCACCACATCTCAAATGAATTGATTTTCTACCTATTGTTTTTCCCCCCACTGTCCAGCTCTCACGTCCATACTTGGTGATAGGGAATGCAATGGCTTGGATGATCCTCACTTTAGTGTTTAGAGTTATGTCTTTACAGTTTATTATCTTGTTAGTTCTTTCATAGCTATCCTTACCTATCTCCTGCTTTGTTCCTTGAAGTGCACTCAAATTTCTCTACTGTCTATGGAGTTTATCACACGGGGAGTCCCATGCAGAAACCCTACTTTAAGTAGAAAAAACCCACAAAAGCGGAAGCAATTTATTAACGGGATTCCCCAGTGTGAAAAAGTGAAAGCGATGTTAAAATGGAGTTAATCCGAACGGAAACTGCTTCTTTTTACTTTCGGAAAAACTCGAAAGTAAAAAGAAACAGTCAATGAGGGGTTTCCATTCGGATTAACCCCAGTTTAACCCCCAGGTTAACAGCAACATCATCTGACAAAACATCCACTTTTGCGTTTTTTTCTACTTTAAACACCCGTTCCCACACGGGATTTCCCCTATGTGATAAACTCCTTTGATTCTGCTCTGCTTCCTACTTTGACATTCTGGTCATCTATGATTACAAAGCAGTTCTGCTTTGTTGTCAATTTCTTCCTGGACTCAATTGTAGAATTTGTCTCATCCTGGGATTTTTTTGATGAGAAGCTTGTCATTTCCTTCCTCTGAAATATACACACCTGGTATTCCTTGTCAGTTTCCCATCCAAGTACTAACTAGGGCTGACCCTGCTTAGCTTCCAGGATCAGACAGGATCTGATGACTTTAGGGTATTTAGGCCCTATAAAGGCATTATAAGGGCGTTAGTCTGAATAAAGCAGATGCAGGGTGCGGTACAATACCTTGGTGAGCGGGCAAATTCATAAGTGGAAAGGTTTGTCCTTCAACAAATGGCTTATTTCTATTCTGCATTGGACTATGTGGGACATCTGCAGTGCTTGCAACAGACTTTTCTGGCAGATCCTAGCCACATTTTCCATAGCAAATTAAAGGATCAAGCTCTTTGCAGGCCAACCAAATAAGAAATGATTTTAAATCCCATAGTGAGAGTAAGCAAGAGAGAGCAGGAGTGTTCAGATAAAGATGGTAGATATTTTAATTAACATAAAAGCAATTATAGATTGGTAGACTTTTGCATTCATTCATTTCATTTCTTCTGAAAAAGGCTCATGTGTTCTATAGGAGACATTTTAATAATTTGGCAACTGTGCCTTTGCAGAGTCTCAGATCTTTACAACTTGGCTTCTCTGGAGCTTATGTTTATGGAATTCATGCTCCTCAGAAGTCAGAGAATAGGACTAAATCATGCCATCAAACACATATCAGGGTTGGAATAACCCACACAAGGAACTAAAGCTGATGAAAATAAAAGGGTGAGGGAAAGGGAATATCAAAAAATGTGCCATATGGGCTTCTCAGGCAATTTTATCAACATCCTTTTCAACCAGTCTCCAGATCTAGAGTGACAGTAAAATATTAGCCCATCAACTCCAAGTGAGCATGGCTGGTAAATGAATACCATCCCCTTGAAAAATCTTGGAAATCAGTTTTGCCTGGATCAACTTGAAAACCAGCAGGGACAGCTCCAGAAATGTGCAAGGAAATCGTGGGCTTACAGCATTTCCTTGGCATTCTTTTTGTAATGTGATGCTGGAACCCTAACTATGCAAAAGGCAAAGAGAAAGTGGAGTAAGTGGGCTTCTGCAGTTTGGGTGAAGGGGAGGGGGAGATGTCTGACCTCTTCTTGTAGGAAGGATATGGCTAGGGTTCTTTTTGCAGTCAGATTGGAAGCTAATTCCTGGGCTTCGCCACAGGAGAATTCCATGGTGACGTATTGTTTGGAATGGTGAGCTAGGATTAGAGGGCAAAGGTTCAGATTTTCACCCTCAAACGTAAAGCTTCTTGGCTTGAATAAGCCACCCCCTTTGTCTGCTCTACGAAAGTGGACTTGAGAGGGACCAAGCTATTTGAAAGGGACCAAGCTATTTGAACTGTGTTGTAAGATCTACAAGGGGAAACTCTTTTCAGTCCCATTACCACTGGAGGCATGCTGGGGCTGGCCATGTGAGAAACTCCTGTCTTAATGACTGCTCACAGTTTCTGGGTGCCCTGTTGTGAAGTGCTCAGTTAGCTCTCTCTTCATTGTCCTTCTGCCAGTGAGCAAAGCTCTTTTTTCCTCCAGACAGGACAGCAACATAGTAAAAAATATATGGCATGTAATGTGTTCTTTTGCTGAAGTAAATCTTCCTTGGTTGGGTATAGTCTTAACAACAACAACAACAACAACATTTATTTGTAACACCCTTTCCACCAAAGGATGGAACATCAAACACATATAATCAAAAACAGATAATAAAACATAGACAATAAAAATGCTAAAATGCTAAGATAACATGCTAATATACTAAAACAACTTCTACCCATCTTAGCAGCCTTAGGCATGCTCAGAAATCCAGTGAATCGAAGGGGAAGGTCTTCAACCCTTTGCAAAAATGGGTAAGATCCTCTGCCAGTCACAGGTCTGAAGGAAGACTCTTCCACAAACATGGAGCCAGATCCTGAAAGGCTCACAGCCATGACAGAGCTGTACGCCTTGGTGGAACCAACAATAATCCTTTGTCTGAAGTTCTTAAATTTCTATATGGTACATACCATGCTAGCCAAGCTGCCAAATACTGTGGGAGGTTAAAGCGCAGGGTCTATTTATTTTATTGTTGTTATTATAAATACAACAGTGTGATATAGTGGTTTGGGTGTTGGACTAGGACACTGGGAAACCAGGATTCAAATTCCAGCTTGGCCATGGAAACCCACTGGGTCACACACTCTCAGCCTCAGAGAATTGCAATGGCTAATCCCTTCTGAAGAAACGTGCCAAGAAAACTGTATGATAGTCAGAAATGACTTGAAGGCACAGAACAATAAATTATAAATTGTGCTTTGTTTTATTTTCTCTTCTGAAAACAAATGGGATAAAAACATCCTCCACATCAACAGCAGCAGCTATCATACAAGGGGTGTCAGGATAAAGGAGATGGGAAGCTATGTAAAAGTCTTTGGGGGGAAAGAGGTTCAAGTGTGACTAACAAATACATATTGAAGCACCATTTAAATAGTCTCATGACTTTTGCAGAACTAGATGTCAGTCATCTTAAATTTGTGTTGTCTTTTATTGTCTTTGTAAAGTAAGAACTTGGAAAAACAGATGAAAATCCACCACTTGATTCAATCTTGGTTGGTTATCAGGAGCTGATTTAAGGGGTAAACACTGTTCTGCCACTTGGCAATAGTTACCATAGAAATGCCACCAATACACATCCTACAATCCAAATCAGCCTATACTGAATACACAGTGATGCTCAACCCTGCCACAAAATCATGACAAGATTATGGTTTTGGAGACTACATATAGAGAGATATATATACAAGCACACATGACAGAAAGAGAATAGAATATTGAAAAGAAAGATAATCCACACTGATTACCAAAGAAATTGGCAAGGCAAGCCCAGGCTGGCCTCTGAGGTTCAGTCACAATAAGGCCTGAATGAGAGCAGTGTAACATGTTTTCTGTGTGAGAAAATGCATTTTCTGTGCAGAAAACATTTTTAATGCAAAAAAGTCCACTTTTTTTTCTGCACTGAAAAATCCTCTGGAGCAGTTCAGGATGTTCAAATATGGAAAGAAAACTGCACAGAAATATTCATTTTCTCCTGCAGTGAGGAGAAAACTACAGTAATTATTTGTTCTTGTGTGTGATGATGAAACAGTCACATTCCTACTCGGTATGAATGACAAAATAATTGGGTGCTCCCAGGGCCACCAAAGTGAATTTATTTCACATAGCCTATGCCAGAATATCCTCTTCAGGTTTTTTTAAACAGACAAAATGCAAGGGTAACAAACAGAGACAGACAGAAACTTCATTTTATTTATATACCAATATCAAAATTTCAGGAAAAAAATTAAAAAATTGAATGCATCTCACTGAAATTCAAATGATGTGCCATACTGTTCTGTATAAATGGAAAAAGAGTTAGTGTACCCTCCAGGCTCCACCCAAAGTAAATGTCTTGTACAGTAGGTAGCATATATTTGACAGTGAAAGGCTCTGTAAATTTAGTACTTTAAAAACAACCCCCAGTGTGTATCCTGGATCCCAGAGCTTGGGGCTTTGGAAGGGAGATGCAAAGAGTCTTATTAGGCTAGTTTGTGTTAGGACATAGTAAGTCAGATCCAGACAAGTATGTCAGGTTAAGGTCAGTTGGGGTTTTGGTAATCAGGATAAACTCAGTGAGGGCACGGCGAGTCAGGATGGTCCAAGGCAAGTCAGATCATAGGTGGCTTAGTCTTCACAGGTTTAAGCAAGTGGCAATCAGACTGATGGCTAATTCCCAAGGTTAGCTGAGCTTGAAAAAGATGTTGTCTTACCAACAGGCTGTGATCAAATGAGGATTTTGTTCTATGGTGTTTCCACCCTTCCTGGATATTGGTGGTAAATCTTAAAGCCTCAGGCTCATGCTCCTCAGTGTCTCAGGAACAGGAGAAGCCGAACGCAAGCCATCCCCAGAGTCAAAATGATGGGAAGGCTACCTTTTATCATTAGGATGACAGGAAAAAGATGCCTCCAAAGTGGAGTATTTTGTGACCTGTCTGAATTTGAGTGCCCTTTACAGCCGCCCCCCCCTCTTGCTGGGCCTTGGACAGAAAGAACATAATAATGGGAAACTGTGCTAATATCAAAGTTGCAAGCATTTGTTAAACTGGAATAGGCAAATGTGTATATCTTCTCCCACTACTGGGTTGCTGGGTGCTTCCCCCACCCTTCTTTAAAGCTATTAAGAAGGGAATGGGAGCAGATAAGCAAGCAAGGATAGGGGTTATAATTTCATTTCACAGATGAAAACAGAAATGCATGTGGTCAAGCAATGTCAAAGATGGCCCAGATAGGAAAAGTTATTAGTGAGGAAGAACACACAAGCTAGGAGAGGCTACACCATTTGTTTTTACTGAGTCTAATGGGAAGGGCAAGGGATGTTATCACACGGGGAGTCACGGGGAGAAAGTCGAAATAAACGGGCACGAGCGGAAGTCTTTAATTTACGGGATTTGTCCCGTTCCGCCTCGTCTGATAACTAAATTCGAATTTAAAAGGGGGTTAATTCAAACGCAAACTTGATCTTTTCATTTTCTGGATTTTTGAGGATTTGAAAAGATCAGGTTTTTGTTCGAATTAACCCCCTTTTTAATTCGAATTTAGTTATCAGACAAAGCGGAACGAGACAAATCCCGTAAATTAAAGTCTTCCGCTTGTCTGGTTTATTTCCACTTTCTCCCCATGACTCCCTGTGTGATAACATCCAAGATCCTGCCTCTCCTCTTCTTCTCTGCTGGGTTAACTGAGTGCATACCAATTTTCACTTTGACCTCAGTTTGCAGCAAGTGAAGTAGCCGAGGACAAAGAGGGAAGGAAGGCTGGACAGAGAAACTGGGACATTTTCAAAAGCAGCTGAAATAATGAGAGGACAAAAGATTATTTGGGACTGATCCTGCCAAATTGTGACAATTGGAGAATATGGTATAAAGTAGAGGGTTGCTGTTGGTTTAGTATGGAAGTTGGTAGCTTGGAAGTTGGTAGCTTGGAATCAAAGACTACCTTCAGTAAAGAGAAATATATATCAAGAACTATCACAAACCTTTTCAATACAGGATGGAGCATGCTGGCTATATGACTTGTAAGACAAAGGCTACAGGAAGAGGAGGAGTGAAGGGAAGTAAGTTCAGACCCAGGCTACAGGGAGAATACTAAACCTAACCATCTGTGTCTACAGTCTCTTTCACATGGCACATTTATGGCATTATGATTTCATTTTAACTATCATGGCAACATCCTATGGAATCATGGAACATGAAGTTTGGTTAAGCACTAGGCTTCTCTGGCTGAGAATTCGAAATATCTCATAAAATTACAAATACCAAAGCTTTCACTGGATGAAGAAATGGCAATTAAACTGGAGTCATAGCATTATCATGGTGTAGTGCAGTGATGGCGAATCTTTCAGGGACCGAGGGCCCAAACTAAAAGGCCGTCTGGGCGGGTCTCCTGGGGTGGGGGTGGGGAGGAATTTCCAGGGCAGGACTTCTGCCCTCCTGGAGTGGGACTTCCAGGGCAGAGCTTCTTCCCCTCACCCTTCTGGGGCTTCAGCTGCCTCTCCAGAGATAGCTGAAGGCCCAGGGGGCGAGGGGAGAAAGAAGAGGAACAGGCGTGCACCTATTCCTCCTCTTCCTCCACCCCCGGGCCTTCAGCAGCTTCTCTGTGGGCAGATGAAGGCCTGGGATGGCCGGGAAGGAGGAGGAACAGGCATGTGCCTTTTTCTCCTCCTCCCTCGACACCCTCCTGGGCTTTCAGCTGCTTCACCAGAGGCATGCACCTTTTCCTCCTCTTCTCCACCCTCCACGTGCCACAAAAAATGGCTTCATGTGCCATTTCTGGCACGCATGCCATTGGTTCACCCCCAAGGGTATAGTGTGAAAGAGACTGATCTCTACTGTTCCTCGTAGGCACTTTGGGCTCATTCCCACTTGCATTTAAACTGGTTTGCGAGTTGCATTGACCCCGGGTCGCTGAATTGATTCATACCGATGTGTAGTTCCCACTATGGAAGTGAATTATTTCAAGAATTCCATGCATTCATGTCTTTTTTTGACATGCTTGTCATTGTTTGTTTGTTTTTAAAATGTCATTCATATGACCTGCACAGGTGTGTCATCAGTGCCAATCTGGGCTGCATCCTCAGGGCTCCAGAGCTCCCAAGCCTCCTGGAGAGCAGGCAGTCCAGGGGCTTTGGGATCGGGCAGCGGGGCCATATCCAACAGCCCCGGTGGAGGGGAAGCCGAGGGAGGAACTATGGCTCTGGAGACTAGGGTTCAATTCCCAGCTCAGCCATAAAACCCACTGAGTGACCTTGGGCAAGTCACACTCTCTCAGCCTCAGGGGAAGGGAAGGGCATCCTCCTCACTGAAGAAACCTTCACCCGACCTGAAGACCATGGGGCTGCCTTGCCAGCCCCCCCCCCCTTCACTTGCCGCCTGGCTTTTCCTCTTGAGGTTGCTACAAAAGTCTCCCAGTCATGCAATGTCTTGAACTTCTCCTCTTTCCCTTGGTAGCCCTGACAACCCACCTTTCTCCCCCTCCCCAGGCATCCTCCTTCTCCAGGGCAGGCCCTCCAACAGGGTAGGAGAATCCGGGAAATGTCTTGCGGGATCTGTGGGGACAGGCAATCTGGGGGCTCCAAGGGAGGAAGCCAAGGGAGGGACTGGTGGCTCCCACTGAGCAGCCTTTGGGGAGGGAAGGTGGAGGGAGGGGAAGTGCCCCTTCTGGCCCCTTTATGAAGACCTCCACCACTTCCACTGCCCTCCTGGCTCCAGGGACCTGAGGGACCCCCAGAGGAGTGGCCGAGGCCGAGCTGCTGAGCTCACTCCCTCCGGGCCATCTATGTCTGAGTCCTCTCACTCTATCCCCTTCAGTGCGATGTGAATCAGACCTGTCATTCACACTCGTTGAACAAGCTTCAGAATCAAGTCTTTTTAAAAGAACGACCAAAAAACTAGTGTCTGAAAAGAGAGGGGGGTTTTTTTGCATTTGCCTCGCTTTAATGTGACTGCAACCAAACACAGTCAGGTTTGAAACTGTTTCCGGTGTGAATAACACACATATAAATCGATAAGCAAATCAGTTTATATCATGGTGGGAATGAGCCATTAGTTCCATTTGTAAACATAGTTCCACATCTTCCTTTCCAGCACTTTGACCAATGGCTGATATACACAGATTCCCTTCTGTTTGTGAGTCATGGAGTTGGAGGGGTCATGCACTTGTTCAAGTTCATGAGTTCAGAGCATTTTGGTCAGGACTAACCTATGTCCTGAGATTTCAGGGCTAAAACATGAGACCTAGGTGTGACCTTTTGTGATGTCACAGGAAGTGAGCCCTGATGATGTTACAAAGTGTGACCCAGGTAATATCATTAAGCATGGTATCTTATGGATCAAACACAGTTGCACAGAGTATGTCATTCAAATAAAATATACCGAGTCCAACACATAAGGAACACACACACATGCCACACTTTTCAAGCCTTCAGTTTCACCTTGAGATTTCTCACTTTCATCATAAGTACCAGAGAAGAAGGTCCAGGCCCTAAGATCTGTAAATACTCTGCATGCAGAGAGGCACAAATTCTGGAACCTGAAAACATTTATTGCCCTTTCTTTCTTTCCCCAGGAAGTCTAAAAATTGCTTTGGGCAATAAAATCCACAGGCACTTAGGATAAGTTCACTCAAGAAAACAAAATTCAGCAAATTTGTATGGCAGTAGCCAGTCATGAAGAAAGAACTCTGTAGTGTAAGGACAAGAAAAATTAAGCTACTTATCTGTTGCAGTTGTATCAATTGTGAACTCATGGAAGTGTCCACAAGTTGCAAAGGTTCAGGTCTGAAGAACGTATCTGGATCAACATCTGTGTGTCTGTCTCATTTATTGCTGTTTTGTTAACAATACTGTATGACAGAAAAGAAAAACTTCCTGGTCCTGGGGCATATTCTGTTTGCAGATATGTCTAGTCTTGTTAAAACTTTTATCTAAGAAATGTTTCTAGCAAAACCTTCTTTTTTGGACTGGAACAAGTCTCTATCCCTGAATGTTTGCAACAACCCACTATTAAGACATAGCTATGCAGCTATGCCCACTTTTCAAGTATCTTTATCCCAGGCTGGATGGCACTAAGTCCCAATGTCAGTTTGCAGCAGAGATGTGTCCATGGTTGAAAGCAACAATATTAAAAACCAGAGCTTGAGAAATCTACTTTTTCACACTATATCTCTCATAATCTCCCACAGAGTTCATGTGGGCTGGGGGATTCTGGGAGTTGTAGTCCAAAAAATGAATTTTTCCAAGCTCTTCAGTGCCAGTGTTCTGCATCTCCCTTTCACTAATCTTTGACCAAACCCGTTCTCTTAGCTCACAGATGAACCTGAGAGCATTGCAGCATACTTTTATTTACAGCAATACATTACTGGCAGTAGTGTTTTCTTAACATTACCAGTACCTCTTCTCCTGACAAACTGCATCCATACATTCCATTATAAGATAAGCACTTTTTGCAACCACCCATGAAACTCCTTCATTTGCCTAACTGCAATAGCTTGCAGCAAATGGAGTGTCTTGCTGCAGGAGCAAACACATTTTATCCATCTCATATTCTCCATTGTTCCAAATGTTCTAGGGCCAGAATAACATCTATGTGTTTGGGGAAGGTTCTTCTGAGCTGGAACTGGTTGCTACTCCAGGCATCCCAAAGACTTTGTTTGGTACTAAACAGTGACACTCATTACTTTTTTAAAAAGAAGCTTTATTGGTAGCAAGTGATGCAGCAGATGGTATACAGTAGAGAAGCATTCTGTTATTCAGCTGCTGGGTCCAGCATCCCTTCACTGCCAATGGTAGAACTGGGTCCCTAAATATCTACTTCATTTTATTAATTTTAATATGAACAATTTAATTTACAATCAAAGTAATAAACATTCAAAAAATAAAAAGTCAGAAAGGAGGGAAAGACAAACAACTAATATACAATAGGAAAGACAAGCAACTAATATACAATAGGCTTCTGACTCCCCCCCCCCCCCCATCCTGAATGTAATGAGAAAAAAAGGGGGAATATGATTCTACCATTACAGACCCAACTAAATAATCCTACTAAAATTACTAAAAAACAAAACCACAGATTATTACATCATTATATTTCTCACTGCTGAAAAACATCAATAAACGGTTTCCAATGTTTCAAAAAGTCTTCAGTTGGCTTATCTTTTAGAATCTGTGTTAATTTGACCATTAATTTGGAACATTGATTTGGCCATTAATTTGGATCATCCTCCACTGGCACACGCGGCGGCAGTGGCGCTTTGGGCCCAGCGGAGGTCCTGTGGAGGACTCAGGCCCCTTGAAGACTCTGCCTGCCCCGATTGCCATCACCTGGGGTGGCCTGGAACAGCTGTGCTAGCGTGGAACCAGGGAGAATGCCGGCGGGTTTAAAACCCTGCCCAGGATCATCCTCCACTGGCACACGTGGTGGCAGTGGCGCTCTGGGCCCAGCAGAGGTCCTGTGGGGGACTCAGGGCCCTGGAGGACTATGCCTGCCCTGATTGCCATCACCTGGGGCAGCCTTGAACAGCTGTGCTGGCATGGAACCAGGAAGAACACCACTGGGTTTAAAACCCTGCCCAGGATCATCCTCCACTGGCACTCCTAGTGGCGGCGGTGGCGCTCTGGGCCCTGCAGAGGACTTAGGCAGCTTGGGAGATTTGGCCAGCCCGTTGAATATCTTTTAGGGTGGCCTTAGAGACCATTTTCTTCCTGCCCTTTTTTATTTATGCAGTCACTGCTCCATATCAAGGATAGGAGTTATTTGGCTTACCCATCTCCCCCTTTGCAGACTGGACATGATCATGGCCTGTTACAAATGTTACAAAAGAAGGCGGGATTGATGTTTAATATCTATCCCCCCTTCAGTTTGCTCTGTTTCCCAAGATAACTTGGAGAGCATGCCAACCATTTCACTGACCCTCAACCTGCTCCTTTGCAATGCCAGGTTGGTAAAAAATAAGACCCATATCATCCACGATCTTTTAGTGGATAAGGCAGCCGACCTGGCATGCTTTACTGAGACCTGGCTGGGGGAGACCAGCTCTGCGATATGGGCACAGGCCCTCCTGGCGGGGTACTCAGTTCTTGAGCAGGTAAGGGAGAGTGGGCGGGGGGGGGGGGGCGGGGCGGCATAGCCTTGGTCCATAGGAACACCTTAACCCTGATCAGAAAGCCTATCCGGAAGATGACCCACATCGAGTGTATCTACCTTAGCCTGAAGACCAGGGATACTTTAGGGATTCTGTTGGTATACTGGCCACCCCGTTGCTTAACACACTCCCTAACCGAGCTGACCGCTCTGGTTTCTGAGTTGTTGTTGGAATCGCCCAGACTTTTGGTTCTGGGTGATTTCAACATCCCACTCGAAACCACATTACAAGATCTAACTGGCTCGGC
Organism: Phrynosoma platyrhinos; assembly: GCA_020142125.1. Classification (NCBI taxonomy): domain Eukaryota; kingdom Metazoa; phylum Chordata; class Lepidosauria; order Squamata; family Phrynosomatidae; genus Phrynosoma; species Phrynosoma platyrhinos. Next base: position 279,690,866 of record CM034703.1, read on the forward strand.
TCGGGAGATCATGGATACCATGACAAGCATGGGCCTATCCCAGTTGGTCGATGGGCCCATGCATTGTGCTGGTCATACCCTTGATGCGGTCTTTAGTACGGAGCAGGAATATCTGTAGGTGGAGGTCAAAAAAACCTCTGCATTGTCATGGACGGATCATTTTCTGACCAAGGCGGAACTAAAGGCTATTGTTCACCCTCCCGGGGTGGTGGACCCATTAGAATGGTCTGCCCTCGAAGACTAATGGAACCCATCGGTTTCCAGAAAGCTTTAGAGGGTTTAATGGTTGGTAACACGGTGATTCTGTTGAAGCCCTGGTGAATACTTGGAACACCGACCTCACCAGGGCTATCGACACAATCGCTCCCAAGCATCCTTTCCGACCTGCTTTGAACCGTAAGCCCTGGTATTCAGAGGAGCTTAGAAGGATGAAGTGGGTTGGACAACGACTAGAGCACGAATGGCGAAGGACTTGTCTCTTATCCGACAGAACTCGCCTTAGGAATCATCTTGATTCCTATAGGGAGGCTTTACGTGCAGCACAGAAATCTTTCTGTTCTGCATGTATTGTGTCTGCAGAGTCTCACCCAGCAGAGCTGTTTAGGGTGGTGGGGGAATTGACGAGGGTTCCTCCTGCGCCAAACTCCCTACTTAACCCAACAACAGCCTGCTGTGTGGCATTTAATGCCTACTTTGCAGATAAAATCTGTCGGATAAGAGCCGACTTGGACCCCAGTGTTTTGGCAGAATCCATAGACGAGGCATCCAGGAACTCCGTTGATGGCATTTTACTGGATCAATTCCAATCTGTGAGTACCGATGACGTGGACAAGCTGCTTGGAAGGGTGAGGAAGATGACTTGCCCCCTCGATCCTTGTCCATCTTGGCTGGTCTCCCAGGGAGGGGATGCGTTGAAAGTGTTCCTTCGGGACACAATGAATGCATCTTTCAGGGAGGGTAGTATACCATCTTGTTTAAAGGAGGTGGCGGTTAAGGCACTTCTTAAAAAACCTTCCCTGGACCCCCTGGATAGAAGCAATTATAGACCAGTCTCCTTGCTACCTTTTTTTAAGCAAGGTAATCAAGAGGGCAGTTGCTCCTCAACTCCAGGCAGTCTTGGATGAAACCGATTATCTTGATCCATTTCAAACCAGCTTCAGGACAGGATTTAGAGTTGAGACTGCCATGGTTGCTCTGACCAATGACCTCCACTTGGGTATCGACAGGGGTAGTGTGACCCTGCTGGTGCTCTTGGATCTCTCAGCGGCGTTTGATACTATAGATCATGCCATCCTCCTGGATTGCCTAAGAGAGTTAGGAATTGGAGGCACTGCTTTGCAGTGGTTCCGTTCCTTCCTCTCAGGCAGATCCCAGAGGGTGAGGTTCGGGGACAGTTGCTCGTCTAAACTGAGCTTAATTGTGGTATCCCTCAGGGCGCCAACCTGTCCCCGATGTTATTTAACATTTATATGAAGCCGCTGGGTGAGATCATTCGGAGGCATGGAGCTCGGCATCTTCAGTACGCTGACGACACCCAGATATATCTCTCCATGACCAGATCATTGGTTCAGACCTCAGATGGCATCACTCCTCTCAATGACTGTCTCAGAGCGGTAATGAATTGGATGAGGAAAAACAGATTGAAGTTGAATCCAGACAAAACGGAGGTACTTACAGTCACAGGCCCAAAACCAGGTTTGGGTATACAGTCTCCAGTCCTGGATGGAGTCACACTCTCCTCCAAGGACTGTGTTCGCAGTTTGGGGGTACTCCTTCACTTGTCGCTTTACATGACTAGTCAGAGGAATGTGGCGGTCAAGAGCGCCTGCCATCAGCTTCAGCTGATACGCCAACTGCACCCTTTTCTGGATATGAGGGACTTGGAAACTGTGGTACATGCCCTGGTAACCTCACGTCTGGACTACTGCAATGCACTCTACATGGGGCTACCCTTGTGCCTAACCCGGAAACTCCAATTGGTGCAAAATATGGCAGCCAGGTTAATTACCGGAACATCTAGGAGGGAGCACAAAACACCTGTGCTTAAATCCCTCCACTGGCTGCTAATCAGTTTCCGGGCATGGTACAAGGTGTTGGTTTTGACCTTTAAAGCCCTAAATGGCTTGGGTCCATCTTATCTTAGGGACCGCCTCTCCCCATATGATCCCCCCCGCGCCCTTCGGTCCTCTGGAAGGAATCTGTTACAGCCAATAAAAACTAGACTGTCTCAGACCTCCCAGAGGACCTTTTCTGCGGCCGCTCCCAGGCTATGGAATGGCCTGCCAGACAAGATCCGTCTTATTACTATGCTTACTGCCTTTAAAAAGGCAGTGAAGACGGATCTCTTCTGGCAGGCCTTCCCGGAATAACATCTGCCCTAGGGAGATGAGCTTTCAGTTTCCATTTTTATCTTCTACTCACTGTGCCTGACCCTTTTTATTGATTATTATTTTATTGCATTATAGCATTTTAATTCTTTCTAGTTTAATCCTGTTTTAAGGGGTTGGGAAGGTTGGATTGGGGAATGAGGGAATGTTTTTAATTTTGTCTGTTTTAAATGCTGTAACCCGCCTTGATTGTTGTGCAGAGGGGCGGGCTATAAATAAAATTGTTATTATTATTATTATTATTATTATTATTATTATTTGGGTTAACTCAGCAATCTTTACAATTCGTTCTTCCATCATTGGTGCTTCAGTCCAATTTCAAGTCTGAGCAAACAATATTCTTGCTGCTGTTACCATATATCAAAAAATTAATCCATTTTTACTTTCCAGTCCTTTATCCATAATGCTCAACAAAAATATTTCTGGTAACATTACAGAATCTATTTTTAAAATTTTTTAGATTGACATATAAATCTTAGAACAGTAACTGTTCATGTTCTTCCCAGTCCACTCCTAAACAACTAATCTGACCCAAGCAACCCCAGGGTTGGCAATCCAGTTCCCAGGGGCTGGCAATGGCACATGGACCACACAGACTGGGTAGACTGGTTTCACAGTTTCCTCCCCCTGCCAACAGGTGGGTATGAGTTGACCACATAAATAACTGAGGTGATCTGCTGTCTTGATCACTCAATTAGAGCCTGGAGTTATATTTAGAAAGGAGATTGCCATTAGCACGGTACCATGGAAACATAGCTCTCTACTAAGGCAAGCCCTTCCTCTCTGTTTTGGAGGGTGAGGGGAGGGTGGTTTATGGGAGGAAATGGGGAAAGGAGTACCAGGAGGGGAAGCAGAAAATAGGAGGAAAAGCAGTGCTTCAAGGGAAAAGGTGTTCAGTTGACTGGAGTAAGATTTTGAGTGCCACAACCACCCTGTTAAGATGTCATTTGCAAGTCTGTACAAAAGACACAGGGGAGCTGTTCCATATTTCACAGCAACTGGAAAGTTATGTTGACAGCTTTTTCATTAGAACAGTGTTAGTGACAACAAAGCAGCTACATTTTCAAAATAATGGCCAAGATCCTGAATCATAGGCTGTGATATGCAACAATGATGAAGCTACATTGCTGACATGATACACAGTAATGCCAGTGAATTGCAACAGTGCACTATGTCTCACCATGCGAGATGTCCCATTGTCTAATAGGGGTTCCCACTACATAACAGGAGACAATTGGGACACATTGTGTAATGGCCACACTGCCGACTCTGTTTGCACAAAGGTCCTGATGTTGTACCTACATCTCTCCTCTCCTCCTGAGAATACAAACATTGTGCAGTGGCGTAATTCGACTTTACGCTATCATAGGTCAATTTGCAGTGACATCATTTCCCAACAGGATGTTAGCCCATGTTTTAAGAGGGAAGGATGAAGTGTTTTTTAAAAAACAAATTTTTGGTAAAACTCACTCCCTTGTCACATTTATTTTCTGCATGAAAAAAAATGCTTGAAAAGAAATTGTGAGAGGATAAGTAGAAATATAATATAGGTTGAGTCTCCTTTATCCAGAATTACAAAATCCAAAATATTCCAAAATCCAAAATTGTCCATATGGGTGGCTAAGATGGTGCATCTTTGCTTTCTAATGTTTCTGTAGAGACAAACTTTATTTCATGAATAAAATTATTTAAAATATAATGTATAAAATTACAGTACATCTATGTGTATAAAGTGTATATAATAAAAACTCCAATGTAGGGGGGCAATATGTAGGAAAAAGAGAAGGAAGGACAGAGCCAGGGCTTGGGGGGGGGGGGAAGGATTGAAAAAGTTTTGCCTGGGTTTAACTTCTTTTCCCCCCTTGCCCTGCAACAAACAAGAAAGAAGAGCACAAGCGTAGCAAGAAGGTTAAACGAACCTCACATATCTCCATGCCACCATTCTCTGAAGATGCCAGCCACAGATGCAGGCAAAACATCAGGAATACATTCTTCTAGAAGATGGCCTCACAGCCAGAAAAACCCCAAAAAACCTATGTATGCCAGCCGTGAAAGCCTTCGACTTCACATTGTATATGAACCATAAATGAATTTAATGTTTACACTTGGGTATAATCTCCAAGATATCTACTTATGTATATGCAATTATTCCAAAACTGAAAAAACTCCAAAATCCAAAACACTTCTCACTCCAAGCATTTCACATAAGGGGGACTTCCTGTACCTTTTACTGGTCAAATTAGTAAGAAGTTGTTGGCCTCAAACCATAAAAGTTTTTTCTAGGTGGACATAGGTAGAGAGTTCCTAAATGCTGTTGATCACCTGTTCACTCCAACAGTTCTGGGCACCACAATTCAAAAAGGATGTGGAGAAATTGGAGCGTGTCCAAAGGAGGGCAACTAAAATGGTGAAGGGTCTGGAAACCAAGCCCTATGAGGAACGACTTAGGGAGCTGGGGATGTTTAGCCTGGAGAAGAGAAGGTTAAGAGGTGATATGATAGCTGTGTTTAAATATTTGAAGGGATGTCATATTGAGGAGGGAACAAATTTGTTTTCTGCTGCTCCAGAGACTAGGACCCGAAACAATGGATGCAAGCTGCAAGAAAAGAGATTCCACCTCAATATTAGGAGGAACTTCCTGATAGTAAGGGCAGTTCGACAGTGGAACACACTCCCTCGGAAAGTAGTGGAGTCTCCTTCCTTGGAGGTCTTTAAGCAGAGGCTGGATGGCCATCTGTCGGGGATGCTTTGATTGGGAGTTCCTGCATGGCAGGGGGTTGGACTGTATGGCCCTTGTGGCCTCTTCCAACTCTATGATTCTATGATTCTATGAAAACATATATATTTAGTGTATTTCCATGCATCCCAATGCCTTTACAACAGAATAAACAGTAACATAATCTCTGGAAGCAGCATTCCCAGACTATATGCTAAACTTTTCTTCCAGTGTTGACATGTATAGAGATGATCCATACAAATCTGAGTGTTTTGACTGTCATATATATCCTGCCTACAGAGCTCACAGAAAGAAAAAGGTTGAGTCACAAGGATCACTTATTTTATAGATTAATTCTTTTTATCTAAAACACACATACACACACATTAACACATACATTGATTCGATCTTAGCATTGTGTTCTGTACCAAGGGAGTTTTAGTGTAGTTTCTATTGCCTTTTCATGTTTAATGAAAGGTTAGTTGATATTTCAAGGTAAAGTTGATGAATCATAAATGGAGTAGGGTGGAAAATGCAGCATTAACTATGGCTGACTGCATTATATCCCCTATGTGGATATGACTGATTAGACGCTGAGATTACTCACCCTAGACTTTCACATCTACAGTCCTCCCCCTTCTTTCCCCTTTCCTCTTCCCTGACTGTACTACTCTACTACTCATTCCTATGATGTGCACACCCTTTGCTGATGTCATCACAACTTGTCATTTCCCCTTCCCCACTACTTTACAAACCAACCAAGAAAATCCAACAAATGCTGCGCTCAGCGAAGG
>CM034703.1:279701497-279712060 GCA_020142125.1 Phrynosoma platyrhinos
TGAAGTCCCTCGGTCCTTAAAGGGGAAAGGTTGCCTACCCCTGGCCCATAGTATCCTCAGCACTCTTCTGCAGCACCACATCTCAAATGCATTGATTTTCTTCCTGTCTGCTTTCTTAACTGTCCAGCACTCGCAACCATACATGGGAACAGGGAAAGCAATGACTTGTATGATTCTAACCTTCATACTCAGTATTATATCTTTACATTTTAGGATCTTTTCTATTGTAATTTAAAATTATAATGTTAATTTTGCTATTTGTTTATGTCACAGTTATTGCCATTACATTCAGTGATTCATAAGAATTATAGTTTATGAATAACATTAGTACAAAAAACATTACTAAGGATTCTGTATGGTGGGCTATGGGAGGAAGTCAATGGGGGTTGTGTGACACCATGAGTTGCTGCACCGGGTGAAATAACCCTAGTGACGCCACTGCTGCACCAGGAAAACGGCTTGATATAAGTTACATACTATTAGCAGAAGCAATCCTACAATGAAATCTGACTGGGACATCTCTTCAGCCTTATAATAGTTTTTGATTTGGGACAAGTAGCTTACCTCCAAACAACTCCACCATAATCTCTGCTGATTAATGTCATTGTAGTAGTCTTGGGAACATAACATCACTGTACTTGGGGCCCTTTAAAACTACACTTCTATAATGGAATGATTCCACTTTAACTGCCATTGCTGCTTCATACAGAATCTTGGGGTTTGTAATTCAGTGATGCACTAGAGTCCTTTGGCCGGGTGTTCTAAATACCCTCCCTAAATTACAATTCCCACAATTCCATAGGATGCAGCCAGGGCAATTAAAGTGGAATCATAGAGCTATAACTACATAGTGTGGGGAAAAAACCTTCATCTCGCCCCTTTTTTTTTGAGGTCACAAACACTGATTGATTGACTGATTGAATATATATCCCACCTTTCTCCTAAGATGGGCTTGAAGGGGGCTTTGAAGAAGAATGGTTATTTTTGCTTTCCAAGGGCGTAAATTCTCTTCCTGACTTTGCAAATTGGCCATCTGAGTGCAGGTTTTAGGTGGGATATAGCTGGGCAGCGGTATCGGCAGCATTTCTGTGTGATAATACCCAGCTGCATCTCACATTCAACTTTAAAACAGAAAAGGTAAGTCAGATTATTTAAAAATGCAATAAGCTCCCTAGTCATTGGATGATGGAAGAAGATTCACATCATAAGAATAGGTACCCGGTAATTTATTTGAGATCATTGTTTGCTCTGATGTTGCATTTTGGGTTTGAATGAATATTTTATTCATCCCCCCCCCCCCAGGTATTTGCAAACCCTGAGGCTGTTGAAGTCAAGCAAGAGACAAACCAACTAGATAAATCAATGTGGCCAGATCCTGACTTGCACTGACTGGCATTCTCCTAACTCTGGACAAAGGTGGCAGGATAGCTATTTTCTCCAATTCCTCTGTTCCCTGCAGACCCCAAAGCCACTTTCCACTGAAGAGCAGTGTCACCACTATATCTCACGAAAACCACCATACCACTCTGAACATACCCCAGCTGCTGTTATACTGCTTTAACTGTCATGGCTTCATCCAATGGAATCCTGGGATTTGTAGTTTGTTGTGGCACCAGAGCTCTCTGATAGAGAAGGCTAAATATCTCATAAAACTACAAATCCCAGAATTCCATAGAATTGAGCTATGGCAGTTAAAGCCATGTCAAACTGGGTTAATTCTGCAGTGTAGATGCAGCTCCAGTTTCACTCCACTTCAGAAGATAAGCGGGGTCAGGTCTGGTTAGTACTTTGACATGAGGCCATCACACAATACCAGAGGTCTTCAGGCAGGGCTACAATCACTGTTATAATGGTGAAGTGTAAATATGTTCTTAGCTATCACTCACTTCTTTTCATTCAGATATTACTTACTGGATAGGGTTTTGCTGTGAAAGGTTGCGTGACTTGTTAGCCTTTTCGCTCAGTATTAGCCACCGCGTGTGGAGACTGACAGATCACTTTAGGCTATAGTATAAATATTTAATTTCCTTTTCTGTTCTTTGAAATTGTTTTCCATAGAGGGTTAGAGCTTACAGTCTTCTCTGTATTCCTATATATCGATTGTTGCTGCTTTTTATTTCTCTACCTTTTTTGGAAAAAAAACCACCCACATTCTCCCCATAAAAATAATATCAAAGAAAAAATTCCAGACCTGTAAAACTTTCTTATAGTTCTAATGAAGTTTCTAATTGTTTTCCAATGCAACAATAGTTGAGGTCTCTTACAGTGTATAATAGTTCTTCTCTGCAGCAGCCATGTAAAACTTTGGTAGCCAAGTGGTTAAAGCATCTATTTTATTTAAAGTTCTAGGTATGTTTCAAACCTACAACTTTAAGTAAAATTATCATGTTGGATAATTGACTTCAGTACCCTCAACTGTGCAAAGGAACCAAATTCAAGCTGCCTTAAATCCCATTTTGGAGGATATAAATCCCATAAATAAATAAATAAATAAATGTTCACAGGGTTGTTGTTGCAAAATGTCATTATATATGATGATTTTACATTATTTTCTTGTGTGGGAATTTGCACATTTCGAGATAGGTGATTGTTCTTCGCCATCAAATTGGCTTTGAGTTATAGCAAACTATCCATGAAACACATCGATGAGCAATTGTCATCAAAAGTCCTGCTCAGGTCTTGCAAACTGAGGGCCGTGGCTTTCTTGCTTGAATCGATCCATCTGTAATGTGGTCTTCCTCTTTTCTTACTGTTTTCCATTTTACTGAGCATTATTGTCTTTTCCAATGAGTCATCTCATGAAAGGTTTAAAGAATGATAGTTCAGTCATTAATTTTGCTTCTACTGAAATTTCAGGCTTAATTTGCTCCTAGACCCAATTACTTGTCTTTTTGGCTGTCCATGGTATTCATAGTACTCTTTTCCAGCCCCACATTTCAAATGCGCTGGGTTCCCCCCCCTCCGCCCGTCAGCTTTCTTCATGGTCCATCTTTCACAACAATATGCAGAAATCAGAAATAGTATGGCATGGATACATTCTCTACACTGTCAAATTAGGCAATTATGGCTATTAACATCATGGAGAGAATTACGCTGCAGCTGGCTGTTAAAGATGGGGAGATGCTCAGAAAAAAAGATGACAACAAGGCCACCCTAATCTAGCAGTAACGTATAGGGAGGTACAAACTTGGACTTTGAAGAGTTAAACACTCGCTGCCTGGACTTGGATAAATGAATCTGTCAACTTAAAATATTCTCCCTTATTTAATTTTTAACAAATCTCTAACTTTTTCCATCAGAAAAAATTCAAATGTTAGCAAAACTGAAGAAAAACACTTACTGTTCCATATTACTGATATTTTGCTATTACTGTTCCTAAATTGCAATTAGAAATCAGCATAGACCTTACAAAAGCTGCTTTTTAAAACTATGGCTCACAGAATTCTCTAGCTGAGACAGTTATAGCCATGCCGACTGAAGGATCTTGGAAGATATTGTCTGAAAAGTAACTTTTCCAATATCTAGAATCAGGATAGGAATTAACAGATTATATTTCCTTCAATCTAACCCTATATTTTTGGTTTTATTGGTTCACTCATCAAAATCCTGGTACTGTCTCACAGCCAATGTCACAGTTATATGGAACTGAATACTGCAATAGAAATAGCATAAGAGAAAGTGTTGTGCAAGTGTGATTTGTTTTGTTTTTTCACAGTTCTGTTGTTTACACATGGGACACCACAGGATTCTTGAACTTCTGGCAACAAGATCTATGTGAGCTGCAAAAGTAATTAACTTTTCTCTTGCACCCAGAGAGTTTCCGCAAGAAGTGCTATTGAGACAGATGTTACTAACCCTGTGAAGAATACAGTAGTTTGCTAGTGTTTTCTCCTCCCAAACCTTGCCAGATTTCACCCATACGCATGCTTTAAACTTTAAGGAAATCTCTGTTACGGCTTCCTATACTCATGAATATTAGGCTTCCATGGCAATTTGACAGACTGACAAGCTGGAGAGCATAGAGGTCCCAAGAGCAAATGAAAAACTAGTAACATAAGGGGACTTGATGCCATAGAAGCATGGAGTTTGCAGTGCCTGAAAGCCTGTCTACTTGAGCTCTTGGTCCAAAGGCAAAATGTTGACATTTAGATCTTAGGGTTTCAAAAGAAGAGAATCCATGTGTCACCAAAAAGGGTGTCAGCTGAATAAATAGCTTCAAATTGTTCTGGTTTGAGATCGTATGTACCTCAGATCCAGAATCTAGCAACAATTCTTTTTTCTAGAGGTAGCTGTGGGCATTGTACAACTCCAGACCTGTGACGTCTATACTGATTACCAAATAGTTTTAGGTTTGCTGAACACAACATGTTGGTTTTGACCTTGCAAACCATTAAAAGGTTTAGGCTGTGTGGTGGAGAAACTTTGCCTCCCACCTTCTCTGTAAGTAAAGATCAAATGGGAATATTTTTTTTATTTTATACACTTGTTAATTATTAATTATTGGTTAGATTTATATTTTGCCTTACCTCCAAGGTAACATAGAGAATTCTCCCACCTTCAACTTTAGCCTTTACAACAATCCATTGAGGTAGGCCAAGCTGAGAGGGTCTGGAAGGGTCTGGAAACCAAGCTGAGAGGGTCTGGAAGGGTCTGGAAACCAAGCCCTATGAGGAACGACTTAGGGAGCTGGGGATGTTTAGCCTGGAGAAGAGAAGGCTGAGAGGTGATATGATAGCCGTGTTTAAATATTTGAAGGGATGTCATATCGAGGAGGGAACAAGCTTGTTTTCTGCTGCTCCAGAGACTAGGACCCGAAACAATGGATGCAAGCTGCAAGAAAAGAGATTCCACCTCAACATTAGGAGGAACTTCCTGACAGTAAGGGCGGTTCGACAGTGGAACACACTCCCTCGGAGAGTAGTGGAGTCTCCTTCCTTGGAGGTCTTTAAGCAGAGGCTGGATGGCCATCTGTCAGGGATGCTTTGATTGGGAATTCCTGCATGGCAGGGGGTTGGACTGGATGGCCCTTGTGGTCTCTTCCAACTCTATGATTCTATGATTCTATGATTCTAGAGAGAGTGATTGACGGGGTCTAAAGCAGTGCCATCCCCGTCGCATCCCCGTCCCATTCCGCTTCCTTTTCCCCTGTGTTCACACGACGTCGCAGAGAAACCCCGCCCATCCCCGTCCCATCCCCGTCCCATTGCGGTTCTTTTCCCCGTGTCTTCACACGACGTCGCACCCATCCCCGTCCCATTGCGGCATCATCCGGCATCATCCCTGTTCTTTTGAATGCCGGATTCTTTGGAAATTACATTTCTGCCGCGACCAGAATGATACCGGAATGATGCTGCTTTCTTTTTGCCGGTAAGTTCTGGATTGAAAAGGAACCGCAATGGGAGGGGGATGCGATAGGGATGGGACTGCTTTAGGCCCCGTGTGATAACGTCCAGAGAATGGCCCAAAGTCTTCCAGTGAGTTTCAAAGTGTATTGTGTGTATTATTTTAAGTTTCCCTTAGAAGTAAATATGCAAGCCAGAACTTGGACATATTATGGTACCTTTCTCGACTACATTTGACAGAATTCCCCAGCCAATAACGGTTGCAAGTTCTGGTCCAAAAATCTAATTGCTAGTTTTTTTGAGAGAACAGGTTTTGCCTCTTTCCCAAATGTCTTGCTGATTGCAACTCATTCTCCTATGAATTCCCATTGGGAATTCATAGGAGAATGAGTTGCAATCAGGATCATATACAGGATCATATATGAAAGTTTAATTCAGGATCATATACAGAGCCCAGAAAGAACATCAGGATAGGAATAGATTTAAACCAGGTATGGAAATCATGCATTCCTCAAGACATTCCTGATTGCAGCACTCAGCCTTACTTGCCATCATAGCCAGTGCTGAGGAATGCTTTGAGTTGCAGTTCAAAAATATCTGATGGGCCCCATGATTCCCACCATTGCTGTAGTCTAGGCCCTAATACAGGAATGAGAAACTGTAGTACGGCCAAAAGGCACATTCAGACATCTGGTACTACTTGGAAGCGACACCTTTTTACATAAAAAAAATAATTTTTAAAAAACCTCAAACATTTAAGCAGAAACTGGAGGGAGGGGAATGACAGAAGGGGGTGGGAATGTTTGCAAGTGAGGGGTGAGATTTTAAGCAGGGACTGGAGTGAGTGAGGGGAGCTAAAAAGAGAGAGTGGGAACATTTGCACAATATTTGTGTGCCACAGCAAGTCAAGGATTGTCTCTGCCAAGGTGCAATAAGCATCATTTAGAGCAGGGGTTGGCAAGTACTGCGCCTGCACAAATGAGTTGCGGCCACCATTTTGGAAAACAAAATGGCGGCCATGGCGCACGTGGCGACAGCACGCGCGGCAGCGGTGGGGGTCATTGGCGGCGGCGGCGGCGGTGGCAGGGACAGGTCCAAAGGCCTCAGGGGGCTGGACCTGGCCCGCAGGCCATAGGTTGCTGACCCCTGATTTAGAGTATTGGGATAGAGCCAGTATGGTGTAGTGGTTTGAATGTCGGACTACAACTCTGGAGACCAGGGTTTGAGTCCCAGCTTGGCCATGGAAACCCACTGGGCAACCCTGGCCAAGTCACGTGCTTGCCTCAGGGAAAGGCAATGGTGCACCTCTGAACAAATCTTGCCAATAAAATTCCTTGTGGGCCATAGGGTCACCATAAGTCAGAAACAACTTGAAGGCACACAAGAACAGTAAAGTATTGGTGTTCCTGGGGGGGCAGGTGACTCCAGAGGGGTAAGATGTTGTAGGACCACACTTTTGAGTCTGGTGGGCTGCATGTGACCCACAGGCCATACTTTACCCACCTTTGCCCTAATATAACAGAATCCCAAGATGGTTGACCACATGGAGAAGGCAAAGAAGAAATAAAAGTGGGCACACTCAGACAGTTCTCTCTTTGTTTGCACTATTGGAAAGACATAGGGGAGTGAATCTGATTCTGTGGCCACAGAATATAGTCAGCTCCTTCCTGAGAAGCTGGACCATTGGAAGTCTACCAGGGAGCCTTCACAGGCTCCATTAAGGATCCAGAAGCCTAGATTAGACTTTCAGCTTCTCTTTGTCTGCTCTAGGGTGATTTATGTATAAAGTGGAGAATAAACTGAAAGAAGGAAGCTAAAAATAAATAGCCCAGTGTTGTATATTTCTAGCTTCCGTTTTGGGGTTGTGTCAGAGCATAACAAAACCATGACCCAGGAAGTCTTTTTTATACAGAGGATTCTGGCCACAAGTGCTATGTTAAATGTAGAGCTTAGAGAAGTTAGATTTTTGAACTACAACCTCCCCAGCTCCCCCAGCCATTCTAGACTCTGAATTGTGGAAATTGCCACCCCCCAAAGTAACCTTATCTAAGTTCAGTGTCCATTATGTTGCTTATAAATAAATATATACAAGTCTATATACAAATATATACAAGGCACAAATGTTTCCAACACCTCCATGTAAGGAACATTATATAAATGTTCTATAAATTTCACACACACACACACACACATATATATGCATGAAAGCTGCTGTCCATTCTTAAGCTGAGAATTCTGTACTTTGAGAAATCATGAAAGATAAAGGAAGCTTACCTAGAGACCATTTCATAAATATGTATACTAGCTCATTTTCCTTGAAGCTAGTTCTTGAGTGGAGTGGGTTAAATGTGGCAATTTGTGCAAGGCAGGTATAGACCACAGCTGTAATAGCTGCCAGCCTTAGCAGGTCTCAGGATTTAATGTGTCAGGAAAAGCATTAACAAGAGCATTATGCTGCCCATCTGCAACACCTGCCTTGAAATAAGTCAGCGTACGGCAAAAGCTTAACAGCACATCCACTCGGAAAACTAGCTGGCTCTTGCCCACTGCATACTTCTGATTATGTTCATTTAAAGAAAATGGTCTCTTGGGGCAGACAAAACTCTGCAGCATAATTGACTCAAAGATCCTAATGCAAAACAGCATTGCCAGACCTCCTGGTGGTGGTTTAATATTGGTGCCCACTGGAGGACATCACTATTTGTGACATCGAATTATAATGGGGGGTTGGAAAGGGAGAAGCAGGGAGAATTACTAGAACAAACAGATTGATTTCTCCTGACATTAATATTATTATTAGCTCTGCATTAGCAAAACCACTCTGCCTGATAAGCAAATAACTACAGTATTTTACTGTTTTAACGGGAAAGAGTATAGACCCTTGACTGATGTCAGGACAGGTAGGAGAAAGGAGACTTCTCTTGGTGCTTCAGCCATACAGCATAATGGGGAGACAGCAATTATGAATAGCAAAGATGAATGGATATTAAGTAAGAAATCAAACACACACACACAATCCATAACAGCAATCAGCTCCTGAGTTCTTTGAACAGATGCTGTTGCCAACCAGACCACACTCTGTCTTGTCTCATCCCAGCTCACAGTTTATGCATGTATTTTTAAAACAACATTGAGATGTGAGGACAGGAAATTTTGTGCTGATTTGCAGGCACTGAGGTTGGAACTGAACACTACCAGCCTTGGGTCTTGCATAAAGAGAAAAGTGGGATATAAATTCAATAAATAAATAAATACCCATACCCTTTCACCAAGGCCTGAATACCAGTTGGGATTCTCAAATAAGTAGAAAACAATGTTAATAATGACGTTAGAGATGTTTTACAATGACTACGTAAGCTTAGCTGTCAAGGACTCTGACCTCACCTTGTTGATCCTGCAGAACAAACACATGTGTTCTGTGTGCTCATGCTAACCTTGTGGCCCTCAGACTTGTCCAGTATTTGCTAGCTAGATTAGGAACAAGGTAGGGTGTTCTTCTACCTCTCCCCCTGATTTTTTAAATTTGTCTTTTTAATTTGTGATGTAATAGGCAACCTTTATTTAAAAAATGACAGCTTATTTTGAGAACAATTGAAGAACAGTACACTGAAAATTCAGTGAATAAGGGAGGGAAAGTTCACAACAAAAGTCTTATCTGAATTGCTCCTGAAATTTCCATAACCAAGACTTTTTCCCTGACAGTGGATTTTTCATCATCACAATTGTCCTAATTATTTCAGTGAGCCTGGGAAAATGTAATGCATGTTACTTGCAGGAATTTAGGCACAGCATATATTTATGGCAATTTCCTATTTGTTAGTTTTCTACCACACTTTCTGCATCACTCTCACCTGCAGCCCTTGAGACATGCAACACATTCTTTCCCTTTCTTCTAAAGATGATGCACATGTGTTTGACTATTCACAAGTATTTGTAAACAACTACACTTGTTAATTTTTCAGGTAGCTGCTTTCTGGGTGGGTGAGTGGGAGGGAGGGCATGGGACTGGTGGTTGTTCAGCTTGTCCCTTTCGAATTGATTGCTCTGCTTGAGAGATCCCCTATAAGAGTTACATATCAGAGTTTTGTATTATGGGGTGGAATTATATTCCATCCTGGCACTTCATTGGTTACACATTTCAGTTTCAGTTGTGTTTTCTAACCAGTCAGGAATAAAGAAGGATGTATGTTTGCCTACAGTAAGGAATTAGAATTTGTTTATTTCTCAGTTATTATGATCAGTACAGCAATTGGGTGTCTATTGTTAAAGAGTGAAAGAAAGTGATAACTTAAAGTAACTTGGTGGGAGAGAATAATTTGGTGGAGAGTAAATGAAAACAACCGGTTGGAATTAGTCATAGCTCGAAATGGAGCCATCTGCCATATTGCCCCTTCAATTTGCTGCATGTCTGATATCTGCTTTTATAATCTTTTATAATCTTTTATAATCTGGGAAATATTGAGCCACCTAGTTCTTGATATAACTCAATAGTATCAAAGTAGTGACAGTGTTTTTGTCAATGTGTTTTCATGACAGTTCTGACATACAGAAGCTCTTATTAAGAACTATGTGATAAGTCTGTTAGTCATTCTGAAGCTAATTGCCTCATTTACTGATACATGTCATCAGTATTCCTTCACCAACTTGCTTTAGGCTTTTTGTTTTTCAGATCTGATTTAAAATAAAGTATGACTAGAAGCCCAAAGACAAAGAATTGATTGGTTAGTTCAAATCAATAAGTGAAAATTATTGTTCTTACACCCACGCCCATCTGCACCTAGTTATGTTATCCCCCCCTGCCTCCTAGCTCACAATCCCAAATCTCCCTTGCCTTCCTACCGCCTTGTTATTAGTATAGAATCATAATTTGGAAGGGGTTCCCAAGATGCCTTCTAGTGCGACCCTCACTCATGCAAAAATCCACAACTAAAGCACCTCCAAGAGATGGCCATCCAACCTCTGTTTAAAAACCTCCAATGAAGGAGACTACCTTGTGGAGTAGTCTCATCCACTGCCAATGTCCTGCCAGGACATTCCTCCTAAAATTGACACTGATCTCTTTTCTAATAATTTTAATCCACTAGTTTGTGTCTTAATTTCTGGAACAGCACGAAACAAACTTATTTCATCAAAACAACAACAACAACAACAACAATTTTTGAAATTGTTTAAATATTTTTAAGTCTTTCTTAAATCCAATCTAACTGTAAAGATGGAAGTG
>CM034703.1:279722611-279742259 GCA_020142125.1 Phrynosoma platyrhinos
ACCTTCGGTGTCTTTTCCACTGCAGCATGTGTGGACGCGGCGGATATACATCGTCGGAGTGCTGGGCGTGCGGAGCGCTGGGAGCTCTGATGACGTATTCAGGAAGGGGTTGGGGTGCCCAGCATGAGGCTGCCCCTCCCCTTCCTGGCCTCGAAGATGGCGCTTTGCACCATCTGCTTAGGCCCTCAGTCTCATTAAGCCAGGTGTCCCCTATCTTTTATCTATGCATTCCATTTTTTTGCCCTGAGATGGCTTAAAATTAGAAGCAGGTGGCATCCTGATATCATCAGGTGCATTTAGCCACCTAAATCGCCACCCAGGTGCAGCCCGGCTTCATCACTACTCCAAGGGGTGCTCCTCATGCTGCTTTTCAAATGAGAGTGTCTGGATTATCCTAAAAGTGTATGCTTGAAGCACCTCCTATACATTTCAAAACTATGATAATTACTTGGCAAGAACACATTTTAAATGATTTTTTGGGATTTGTTTTTTTTTTATTGCAAGTTTAGGAAAAAATGCATTTAAATGTACCTTTTCAAATAGTTCTCAGTGAAAATGTCATTTGTCCTAAAGGTGTGCTCCTATGGAGAAGTTCTTCTGATTCCAGAATACCTATGTTTTCTGTGACCCAAAAATGCCCTGACAGAGAATATCTAGTGATAATATTCAAGTTACAACCGCTCCATTCCTTTCTCCACAGCCAGCGCCTGGCAAATACAAAATAATTGGAGGGGAGCAACATCAAGTGTCAGGAATGTTGTCGGTGGCTTCATAACATACCATAAGCAGTGATGAGGAAAACCAATATAAAAGAGCAACCTTGAGGTACTCTTTGCAATAATCTGAGTCCCAGGGTAAGACAGCTTTCTACTGCAATTGTATTTATAAGTGAGAGGAAGTTCTGCAAATGCCTCTAAAACCAGTGAATAAAACAGGTGAATACTCAAGGGAAAGGCTAAGTTTTTGTCCTCCTTAGGCTTTGTTCTGTTGCTATGGAAGCAGACAACTTCAGCCGACATCCCAAGAACAGATATTATCCCCAGTGTAGTTGCAAAAAGGGACCCTGGGTGGAAGGGTTTTCTACCTGCCACAAAAGGCCTCACCTGGACAGCTGTGTCGAATACAAGGAGGGTCCCTGTTCTGAAAACAACTGTCCAAGGAATCATCCAAAGACGGTTGTTTCAGATTAGTAACCATCAAAGGGAAGCATTCTATTTACCAGCTCTGTATCAAGACTTTTTCTTTCCTCATTTAAATTGCCAGATTTCCTATACTGATTTTACTCAAATAAAATGTCTCCTCTCCCCAGGCAATCAGTGCAGTTCACCATATATCTGTTATGGAGGAGCCATGAGTCCTTCCTCAGACTCATGCTTCTGTTTTGTCAAGGTAGACAACTGTGGCAGGTCTGGCGGCTACATTTATGCCCCAAGACCGTCCAGGAGCCACATGGATTACCAAAAGTAAAAAGTAAAAAAAAAACTTGAATTAGCTGGAAATCCATGTCTAGTTCTGAAAAATGGATATTTTGGTGTTAAAAAGTACAGGGAGGTCTTGCAACCTATTTAAAAGGCAAATGGTTGTACCTGAAGGCTTTCAGGTGCAGTGATCTACTCTTTAGAGCCAGCAAAACATCATTTTGGAGATTCTGGAGATGTTGAAGGCCACAAAGACATCCTTGGTGCAACCCTTTTGTTATATGAAGGTTGTATTCTCTCCAACATGGAATATGGAATATTTTATTGTAGGCAAAATATTATTTTCCCCCTTCTAATATGTTAGTTAACAGCATGAGCTTTTGTAGACTTAAGTCTACTTCCTTAGATGCATTGAAATGTCACACTCTCAACTTCTTTCTTTCAGTTAGTTTCAAAGGTGCTACAAGATCTCTCTACATGCCGATTATACAGGCTAACACAGATATATCTTTGAATGTTAGTTAACAGTTATCTGTGCAGTATGGAATAAAGTTGTGCAGGTCTCTCATGCGTCCCTTTGAATGGGGCTCTATGGTTGGAGATGGGTTAAGCAATGTTGGAAACTGGGTAGAATTATGCATAAATAGTCACTGAAGTCCTAGAAGGAACGGAGGGGTACAATGTGTCCATAGAGGTGTAACCCTTGGGCACCTCCTAGTAATGCTGCTAGGATCAGATAACAACAAAGCCCCCCAAATATAAAGTATCTGGTTGGAGGGAGCTTTCATGCTGCACAGGTTTTGAGCTGCTGCTATGGAAGTACAATTGCATTGGCTGCCAATACACTTCTGATTCTGGTCTAAAAGAGATGTTGGTGAAGACTTTCAAAGCCCTTTGAGACCCATATATTTGAGCTAGCTCCTCAAACCTAACAGTCATTAAGATCAGCTAATGTGTCCTGTTTTGCTGGAGGGCGGGGGGAGGCTCACAAATGCTCTTTCTTGACTGTAACACCTTGGCTATGGATGGAGTCCTGACACTTACAGTACTTTACATTTACTTCAGTGCGACGTGAAAAAGTACCAACTCAACAGAACATTTGGGGCCTTATGAGCTTATGGCTTTCTTTCCAATCTATAGATTTTTGATTTTGTTCTATTTGAACAGTTAGTTTAAAGCACTTAAAAGTGTTTAGTTATGGCAATTTTCATGATTGTGCCTCAAACTGAGATCTGTTGCTATAGGTCAGGGTTGGGGAAAGAGTGGGTTCCTGATGTCCTCTAAGTCCCCAGACTCCCTCTGATACTTTTTTTTAAAGAAATGAAGCAATCCTCCCCCCCCCAAAAAAAACTCTACTTCAAACTTCTGCAAACCACAGTGGTCTGGTTTCCACAAGCCCCTAAGACCCCACAGAAATCTTTAACCCCCCTGAAAAAGTAAATCAGCTGAAAAAAACTAGATGAAAAATGACGTTGGTATCTACTGATATATTTTCTTTCATTCATTTAATTATATAATTATATTTTATACTTCAGGATCTTATCTAATTTCTTCGTAGCTGCCCCTCCAAGTCTAATCTTTTCTTTTCTACTACAGTCTCCATTTATAGTGATATAGAGACATACTGTATAGGGATATAATATAATATAGCATTTCACCCTAATACCTAATAACTATGGGTATCTGGTTCAGGATATGTAGTATTATGTGGTGAGTTGAGCATTGGATTAGGACTCTGGGAGACCAGGGTTTAAATCCTCACTCAGCCATGGAAACCCACTGGGTGACCTTGGGCAAGTCACACTCTCTCTCCCTCAAAGGAAGGCAATGTCAGATCCCCACTGAATAAATCTTGTCAGGGAATCCCTACAACGGGGTCACCTTAGTAGTAAACCTGAAGGGCCAAAATAGGAACAAGAAATTTGGTCCATGCTTTAGATGATGTTATGCTGCTGTATTATTTTATAATGAAAAATACACTGGATATTATTTCAATGCTTTTCTATTTTTGAAATTCCTCCTTCATTCTTTCCAAATATGTTTAGCAGCACTGTATACTGAATGTAGTTATTTATTTAATACCTTGTTTTTCTCCCAAAAATGGGATTCAAGGTGGCTGAAAGCAGTGTATCAAAACCAGCCAGTGGCATAGCTCACCAACTTCTGGTATGGATTCTTCTGCACCTACAGCTGTGTCAGCATATTATCATGCAATGAATATTCTCTGGACAGAATATGTTTAAAAAGTAATATTCTGGCTTGTGGCAATGGAGCCAGCACTCTTCCACACACAGTGGGGCATGTCACACAGAGCTCAGATACATACAAAATGGCAACTGACTTCTGGATCTGATCAGTACTTTCTTAGTTCTGTTTCTAAGATTGTCATAGTCCCCTTCTTCAAATCCAGGTTTTGAATATGCATATGATGCAAATTATTCTAATTGTGCACCTCACTCTAATTTGCATTCGAATTATGCAAATTTAGCACAATTATTGTTGCAATTTTTCTTCCACAATATTTCATCCTTCCTACCATTTTATACAGTTACAACTTATCTGAGAGAACTAGTACAGAATAATGTTTAACGTGCTGGACTCAGAACAGGAAGGTCCATCTTCAAATCTGTGCTTGGTCAGGGAATTCACAATATGACCCTAGGCCACTACCACCTCACAACAAACCTATCTTACAGGCCCCTTGCTTCTTATACTCTGCCACTCACACTGCCCAACACAACAAAATCCAAATTCCACAGTAAAGCAGTATCTTTATTAGCCAGAGAAAATGCAGAAGATACATCCTGCAAGCTTTCAAAGCTTTGCTAGCTTCTTCATCAGGCAAGGATGTCAATTCATACAGGAGAAGAAAAGTGGCAACATTAGATGTTATGTTTTGCTGCATGGACAACACAGCTCTGCCTGTGCAGTCTCTCTCCTCTCTAGTCCTTCCCTTGCTTCACCTTGTGCCCTTGCAGCTCCTCTTTCCCTTGCTTCTTACATGGCGCTCTTCACACCACTCACTTTCCTCTTCCATCCTATGCCCTCACTCAGTTCATCTCACATGCTCACAATGCACCCTCCCTTCCCTTCTTGTACTCCACTGCTTGCAGAACTCTCCCTTCCCTTCTGCTCACTCCTTCACTTCACCTCATAAGTCCTTTCACTGCCTGAAAATGGCATCACTAGGGTTGGTGTCACCCAGTTTGGTAACTCATGGTGTCACCCTATGGGGGGTGGGGAAATCTACCTCCAAATTGTGAATTTGCAATATACAGTTGGATCTCCACATTTGCGGCATTGACTTTTGTGAATTTGACTAGTTGTGGATTTGATTAATATTTTCACTCTAGGAATCTCTAGGTCCTTCAACGTGACCCTGCCAGAAGTTAAATGTTGAGCCACACTGGAGGACTTAGAAATTCCTGGAGAGAATACTTCTCTAGTCACTTGTAGGTCCTTCAATGCCATTCTATGGTCAACTTAGAATCAGCTGTTGACCACTGAGTTGTGTTGGAGGACCTAGAGAATCCAAAAGAGGTGTTCTCTCAGATAAAAAAAAAAATAGTGGGGGGTTTTATTTGCAATTTCCCCACTTACATGGGGGACCTGCGCCCCTAATCCCATTGTATTTTGTCTTCTTTTCAACCCATGTCCCCATGTGCATTAGGCATCTCTGATGCCCCCTCATTAATTGCAACTGGCTGAAATTAAGATCCTTGTTATGCCTACATGCGAAAACACAGAGGTTGTTTGCATGGGCCAAATAGCCTGGGTCTCCCCCTCCCCATCTCGTTTCTAGTGCAGACCCAATACAGGCCAAATCCCCCAGGGCAGTATTGGGCTTGATCTTCCCTGTTCATATGCGGATCCAGAGGGTCCAACCTGACCCTGGGGTAAAGAGCCTTTAATCTGGGTGATTTAGTTCTGGTTATCAGTGAAGTTTCTAGGAAACTCTGTGGCAAAACCAGACTGTACACATGGCACACACACCCCCCCTCATGCTCCATACCTTTCTGGCAGTCAGTCCAATTGAGAAGCCCCCCAGTGACCTCATCTGACATGGAAATGAGGTGCCTGGCTGCATAGATGCAGCCAGGCGTCCCATATCCATGTCAGATGAAGCAACTGAGGTGCTTCTCGGTTGGATTGACAAACAGAAAAGTAAGGAGTGGCACGTCACTCCCGTGTCCTGGGTTGATAGGTGTGTGAACACATACCCGTTCCCACCCCAGTCCAGGGACTAACCTGGGTGAGTGCTGGAGCCCATCTGCAAAGGCCCACAAATGGGGTAGTGGTGGTGATCTATGCCAACCTGCTTCCTCTGACTTGGGAGGACCTGGTCTATTCCTACCCATGTGGGACCAATCTATCCCATCACTGTTGATCTCATGGGTGGTTGTCTCATTCTGGCTGACAGTCACTGTGGGAGATTATTCCATTACTGAAATAACCTGGTTTACCTCTTCCGAAATGAAGGCTAATTCAGGAGGCAGCCGGGTCCTATCACAAGGATTTTGCTGCCGAAGCTGCCGGGCGAGTCCCCAGTGCACTTTGGTGGACATTTTTTGAAGTTGGAAAGCTCCTGGTTTCAAGATAAGGCTGCTGAAATGTGCTGGGGACCCGGCCTGCAGCCAGGCTGGATTCATCTGGCAACTTCAGTGGCAAAATCCTTGTGATAGGACCTGGCTGCCTCCGGAGTTAGGCTTCAGTTCGGAAGAGGTAAGCCATGTTATTTCAGCGGTGGGATAATCTCCACAGAGTCACCCCCTCTGACAGTGTCATCTGGTGTGGTCCGTACACACCTGCCAGCAAATGACTGCACAGCTTACTTTCTCTTCCTTTGCACCTGAAAGACAGACACAGATTTGCTTCTTGCAGAGCAGTTTTACAAAAAAGTGCCTCCACATATAGACCCATATCATGGCTCCTATATGCGAAAGAAACTTTTAAATAATAATAATAATAATAAAGTTTCAAATCCAAGTCAGATGATGGTCCAAACAGGCAATAAATGGCTTAAGGAGCTTATCACATTCATTTTAAAACCGTCTTACCTGATCTGCATTAAATTTTAAAGCAGGTGGCATCCTCATATTATCAGAAGGATTTAGCCGCCAATATTGCTGTCTGGGTCCATTCCAGGTTCATCCCTGCTCCCAGGGCTGCTCCAGAAGCCATTTTCTTAAGCCGGAAAACTCCTGGCTTCGAAAAGAGGCACACTGAATGCCCCTGGGATCAGGGCTGGACTCAGGCTGGACCCAAGTGACGATTTCAGTGGCTAAATCCTTCTGATAATATCAGGATGCTGCTCCATTTAAATTTTAATTCGGATCAGGTAAGCTTGTTTTAAAATGAATGTGTTAAGCTTCATAGATTCCAGGTAAACCCTGGCCAAACCAGGAACATGTCAGCCCTATGTGTTTCACATTATAGAGTCTTAGCACTTCAATACTAGTTTCACTGCGATGGCTGCATCCTAAGCAGTCCTGGAATTGGTAATTTGGTGAGGTGCTAGAGCTCTCTAGCAGACAATACTAAATATTTTGATGAGGTGCTACAGATCTCTAGCAGACAATACTAAACAGTTAAAATGAAATCAAAGTGCTATAACTGTGTGGTGTGAAAGAGACCATGGTAAACTGACCAACATACATAACAACTTGTGCTTCCTCCCATGTGTCTAGTGCTAAAAAATTATCTTACAAAAAACTACAGTTTCCATGCATTTTTTAAAATGCTTAATCACTTGTCTATCTTCCTACTAAGTTCTATATATGAAGCCTAAAATTTCATGGTAAATGGAGACTATAACAACTCTATCTTTATTGACCAAATTATTTTATTACTATTGTACATGGTTGTTAGGGGATTTTTTAATGAAAGAGAAGAAAAGGGGGAGAAACTCCCAAAACAAAGTACACTTTATGAGGAAACGAGATAAATATTATGTCCCCCTTTCAGTCCAAGTAATTCACTATTAAATTGATCTTTAGACTACATAAAAGGTTTAATAGCTGCAATCTTTCATGTCACATCTCTGTTTCATGGGCCCTTAAAAGCAGTCAAGCCAAGTGACTTAGTACATACATTGCCCCCTCATTCCTAGTAAACCATCTCTGTATAACAGGCTTCATGAAGAAATAAAGGAGAACCAAATACAGACCTGTCAAGTTCTTTCAAAACTGACAGGGGAAACTGTTTCCATTTGGCACAGTTGGACTATAAAGACTGCAGCAGTCAGTATTTACTGAGAAGTAAATCCCACTAGCAACGTTAAAACTCATGCCCAAGTGAATGTGATTTGGGAAGATAAGTGTGTGCCAAGCTATACATTTTGCATGGCAAGCCTTTTAATAAGAATGAGAACCAACATGATGCAATGTTTTAAGTGTCGGACTAAGACTCTGTGAGACCAGGGTTCAAATCTCCACTCGGCCATGGAAAACCACTGAGTGACTTTGGACAAGTCACACAGCCTCAGAGGAAGAAAGTAGCAAACCTTCTCTGAACAACATTGCCAATAAAAATCTCATCATTGGTTCACCTTAGTGTTGCCATAACTCGGAAATGACTTGAAAGTATACAGCAGCAACA
Source organism: Phrynosoma platyrhinos (assembly GCA_020142125.1). Taxonomy (NCBI): domain Eukaryota; kingdom Metazoa; phylum Chordata; class Lepidosauria; order Squamata; family Phrynosomatidae; genus Phrynosoma; species Phrynosoma platyrhinos. The sequence goes on from CM034703.1 coordinate 279,730,627, forward strand.
AAACATACTGACTGAGAATGAAATAATTTATCATCGCTTTTACAGGCATATCTCAGCTAACAAACCCTCTGACAGCAAAGTTCCTTTTTACAAAGGCTTGTTACACTCACCTAGGGATGCATCTACACTGTAGGAATAATGCAGGTTGACAGCACTTTAAGTTCTGTAGCTCCATCCTATGAAATCCTGGAATTTGTTGTTTTACAAAGTTTTTAGCCTTCTCTGCCAAAGAGTGTTGGTGCCTCATGAAAATACAAATCCCAAGTTGGAGGCATGGCACTTAGAGTGGTGTAAAACTGCATTATTTCTACACTACTTTCCCTTTATCCTTTGTCTGGCTGAAAGCTTTTTAGCAGCTTTACCATGGGGAAGATGGTGAAGAAAGACTGGAGCAAAAGCATATCTACAGTAAAGAATGCAATAAGCAAAGCTTGAACTGGAGAAAAGCGAGATTTTATTCTAGACAGTCCTATTGTAACTGTGTGTACCTGTCTACAACAGGTAAGGTACTTATTTATTTTTATTTATGTGATTTACATCCTGCTTTTCTCCTAAAATGAGATTCAAGGCGACCTACAATAATGTAAAAGGATAAAACCGAAACCTTAATTACAAAAGTTAAAAATAATTAAATAATACTACTATCAAAACATAAGTTAAAAAACAGCATAGTTAAAACCATTAAAAATAATAATAAAGACCACTGGCAAAAACCAAAAATGCAGCTGCTCTTACATAGCATTTGTGGGGAAAAAAAGAGAGAGATAAGGGGAAAGCAGATAAGCCTGCCTCAATAGCTCTCTCCAGTCCAGCATGTTAAAAAAGTACAGGTCTGAAAGTTTGGCCACCAAAATATACATTTTTTTAAAAGTGGAGGCAGGTGGATGAAGAAGTAATCTCTTGATGCATTTTGGAAGATGTCTTCAAATGGTCTCTAGATGCCTCATAATGTTTTTGTTTTCTTATGGAAGGCTTGCCTGACCCCCACCCCATTTCAAATGTTCATGTTGTTAGTTTCGGGGGGGGGTTGCTTTTTAGTGTGATATAGGAAGCTATCCTTATTTTACCAAATTTTCTGTTAAAAAAGTAACATGCAGAAACACATCTCTTTTGTTAACTGAGGTATACCTATACTGTTCCATCTCTGGCAAAATCCTTATCCTAAATCCAGTTGCTAGTCCCAACTAAAGTAGACCTACTTGAAGCAATGGGGTTTACAGAAGTGTTGCTTTACCATGGAGTAAGTCATTCAATGACTAATCATGTTGGGAACAAACATTATATTTAGGCCACTGACTTTACTGTCAACCACAAAGAGCAAAAATGAGCTGGTTACCCTATCACTCTTATCCAAAAGACACCTTAAATTAAATATAGAGGTATGTTTGCTTTAGAAACGGTATAATTTATTAAAAACAACCTTTCATACTAAAGCAGGGAATCTAAATAAAGTCGCTTTCCACTTTCTCCTTGTTATAACTTTTCCTTTCCAGAGAGATGCCTGGACACCATTTCAAATAAGTATTTTATGAAGGAGATATTCAGAATGTAATTGAACCTCACTTAACTGTTTAAAACTTTAAAAAGCAGTTCTCAGCAAGAGCTCCAGGGAAAACTGGATTTTAATGAGGTGGAATTCCAGACTGAGGAGGATAAACAAAGATTCTTTGATTTTCCAAATCTTTTCTAATAGGATTTCTCCTCTAATTCCTTCTGTATGTTCTTATTTATAAAAATCAGGGATTACATAACAGGCAAACAATGCAGAATGAACACCCTTAATGGTGAGGCTATATCCCTTGCTGATGACTTATATTTCACAAACTGTCATTCTTTTGGAAGTGTTTGAGCTTGTGTCCTTGGCAAGGCCCTTTTCTAATTTGCCCATTATTGGTAATGAGTTTTTTACAGGCTCAGCTGTTAAGGGTCCCCCCCCCCGTGCTTTTTTTTTTTTTTTTGCTTTCTTCTTTTTTTAATACAAGAGATTAAAATGCATGACCTCAAACAGTGCCTTTCCTCATCTGGTTTTCTTCCAAAAAGTGGCTGAATTCAATTGGCTCTGTCATTAGGGACACAATACCACTCTTTCTTGGGCTTCTGAACAAATATAGTTATGTTCCTGGGAAAAATATGGAAAGAAAGAGCTACGATCAGTCAAATACTGCAAATAGAATAAAAGATTTAGAACTCAGGAAGTGCTCTTCATTTCCTTCAAAAGATTACTTGCCATATAAGTAGCAAGGAGGTCTTGTGGAATTTTAAGACAGCCAAGACAGGAAACTAGATCAAAGACAATGCACAGGTTCCCTGTGAATAATATTATTGCATACCAGAATACTTGAATTTGGTAGGAATATGAGGACTCACATACTGGATCATATTTCTGTCCTCCTATTCCTCTACCTTATATCCAAAAGTAGCCACAGTGCGAAATCTTGAAAGTAAGATTATAAAAACACCATAATAGAATGCTCTGAAAACAGTTAGTGAGGCCAACATAGATCACAAAAGGGCAGTTATCAGAACCGTTGTTTTTTGCTTTCAAGTTGTTTCTGATTTGTGATGACCCTATCAATTCTTTCTGTCCTGTTTATGGGGGAAAATCTGAATATTCATGAGTTCTCATAAAAAATGAACTGGAAATTCTCAGCCATGTTCAGTGGTCAAATTGAATAGGTATTGCTATTTGAAGCATAAAGAGAGAGCCATATTGTATCCCATTCCTATGTAGCTATTAAAGATGAGAGGGTTATTGTGGGGTGTGGGTATGTCAACAACCTTAATTTTACACCACAAATATGGCTGAATACACAGTCTGAACCCAAACTTCCTCAAGCTAAGCACACAAAACCCTCTGCTTGGCTGGATGAAAGTTAGAAGCTTTTCACATTCTTAAATAAATCACATTACCTGATCTGGTTTAAAATTTAAATCAGAAGGATTTAGCCACTGAAATTGCCGCCCGGGTCCAGCCTCTTTTCAAAGCGCATCTCTTTTTGAAGCTGGGAGTTTTTCAGCTTAAGAAATGGCTGCCGGAGCAGCCCTGGGAGTGGGGCTGGATCTGGACTGGACTCAGGCGGCGATTTTGGTGGCTAAATCCTTCTGATAATATCAGGATGCCACCCACTTTAAATTTGAAACCAGATCAGGTAAGGTGATTTATTTAAGAATGCAATAAGCTTCTTAGTTTTGCTTTCTCCTAAATTCATTTTCCTCCACTAGTTATTTCTGACATATCTACAAGTAGCTAAATTGGGAAAGTTTTTTCTCAAAAAACAAACAACTAACCAAACAAATTTCTCCTTCATTCCTCCTTGAATCATGGTAACTTCTTTTCCTGATATGGTATATCACATTTCCAAAAGAGCAGTAAACTGCTAACACAACTTTACCAAAACTTCCTGATGATGACAGTCCCCAGACTTTCTCTACCTGGGGAAAGAATTGTCATTCCTTTTCTAAAACCTTGGTCTAATCCACACTAACAAAAAAAAGCAGTAACCATCTCAATTCCACTCCTGTAGCACACAATGTAGTACTACCATTTTCACAGCGATAGCAGCTCTTTGAGGCTTTAATGACTTCAGAAAAACTCACTTTTTACTCTGCAGTTTCTAAGAAATGTAAGTTTTTCCTTGTCTTTTGAAAGGTGTGTCCTGCCAGATCTGTGTGCATCAGGGTAGGTTGGGGTGGGGTGTAGCTAGGTGGTAGTGAGCCAGATTGGTGGGTGACATCCTCCTTCCTGCTACTTAACCCCACCTGAGATTTGAGAGCCCTTGAGAAACATGGGACTGATGTTTCTGATCTTGCAGTAACATTTTGTTATGTTGATCTACTTCAAGCTCAGCCCTAACACCTCATCTAAACATTAAACTAATAAATTTATGAATTAATTTGCATGTGTCAGGAGACATTTTTAAAGTTCCCTCACTTACCCATGATCATTCACTGGGGAGGGGACTGGATTGGATGAGGTAGCCATCCAATGAGAGTGCAAGGTGGGTGGTTGAATGGGCAGGCAAACAAGAAAGGCTATTGGTTGATAGGTGCAATGTATGTTGCGAAGGAAAAATAAAGCAGAGCCACAACAATAATCCTGTGTAGCAAACATGTGGAAATGGTGGGATACTGCCTTTTGTCTCGAAGTGAATTCATGGGGGGGGGGGGGGGGGGGGGGGGGATGGGAATGGTGTGGTTGTCAATATACATTTGGTGCAGATTATAACAGGTGAATGTGACACTAAAACAAGTCAAACTGGTGCAGGATAACGCACAGAGGAGTTGAGTTATTTGGCTAGTATGGATCTGGCCCTTCTCTCTGACATTTGTAAAGCACTTAATATCTTGAAAACTCATGGCTCCCAGAAGCATGGTATGAATTCCTCTATTTTGAAAACAGCTACCATTCTCTGGCCTGCCACCTTCTTCTCATTCTCTCATCACTGTCACATGTATGACCAAGAGTTGTACTAGTAAGAATATGAAAAATTGTAACTTCCTTCATTACAAAGCCATAATTTGCCTTTTTAAAATGTGTCCAGCCAGGAGACTGTCAGACTTTCATTTAAAGGACAGTTACATACTTACAGAATCACAGCGTTCAAAGGAGTCCTAAAGATTATCTACTTCAGGGACCCTGTAGCCTCCCAGATGTTATTAGACTGCAACTCCCATAATTCCTATTAGCCATGTTGGCTGGAGCTAATGGGAGCTGGAGTCCAACAACTTCTACAGGGCCACACGTTCCCCACTCTTAATCGAGTCTGACCTCCTGCTAATGCGGGGAATCCACTGATATAACACCCCTGATAGGTTGCTAAACAGATTCTGCTTAAAAACCTTTAGCAAACAAGAGCTCACCAATCTTCACTGACTCAAACCTCATATGAAATCAGGAAATCATTTGACCTTACATTACCTTGCAGCAGCTTAAGGCCTCCTCAGTCAGTAAATTCACCACTAATTTCTCAAATCACAGTTCAAAGGTAGTAATATATACATTCTTCACTTAAATGGACAGGGCTTCAAAACACAAAGTTAGCAACATTCTTAATATAAAAGACAGGGGCTGATTCAAGCTGGAGTCTAACAACTTCTGGGGGACTCAGCCTTCCTTCAGAGTTTGTTGTATCACATTGCTACTGCTCACCATATAAAATATGTCATGAAGGTCGAAATTCCAGAGCTGGAGGGGGAGAGTGTCAAACCTTCAGTGAAGACAATACCTACCCATAGAGCTGGAGTTCTCCAGCATTTCCAAAGTGTTGCTGGTAGGACCAAAGAACCAAGGAACAACATTCTCTTCCCCTCTATATTTTTTAAAAACAATTTCCCCCTGATTGTAGCCCCAAGACTGGCATAAGAGTCCCTCATGAGGGGCATGGGAATGGATTAGGCATAGCTTTCAACCCATGCACTAAAGGCTTCCCTTGATCTGCACTCACCATGCACCCATTCTGTTCATGTTGGAGAAGTGAGGGACATGGCACTTTTCACAGGGGCACAGAGGAAGATCTGAATTGGGTCTTCTCTCAGGCCAGATAGCATTTTCCAGCCTCAGATCTGACCTATCCTATCTTCCCCAGGGGGCTGAGGACTGCAAACTACATCAAATTAGAGAAACCCTTACTGAAAGTTATGCCCAAAATGGAGAACATAATTCTTATTTTGCCAGTTCTCCTATAAATGCTTCCTTACTACCAGAAAGAAGGTTTCATCTTTCTTAACTCCTTGATAAATAGAAAACTTTTTAAAAACGAAGGCTTTCGATTATTACTAGCTAACAGATAGTTTTCTTTTGTGTCTGTGTCTTTTCTTTAACCTACAGTAGAGGGAAAGAGGGTGAAATCTTTCATTTCATAAAAGCAAATTGCTGGGAAAAATAAAAAGTGGTGCCCCTATCTGTTAAAAATCTGTTTGCTCTTACCCAGGACATAAATCTCATTGTTGACTACAGCTGTGCTGAAGCGGTATTTCGAGTATTTCATCGGTGCGCATTCAGTCCATTTGTCATGGCTTGGGTCATACTGCAACATTTTGTTGCTTAATCGATCGGGCTCATCTTCAGGAAGATCCATCTGTATGAAATATGACAGCCATATAATAATGCAACATTTGGAACCCTCTGCACACGCCTGCATGCTATTAATCACGGAAGACAGCTGAGCAGATAAATAACATAAACACATCAATTATGGCTATGAAGTGATTCATACTTACTAGGTTTTAAAAGTGCCTGTGACTTGTGGCTGGGAAGTACATTGTGGAAGGCACATGAATAATGAGACATTTATATTCTGCAGAGAGGGAGCCGAGAATTTGGGTAATAACAAACCATCTATGGACACAGCTGTGACAGAACATAGCTCTTCTCACAAGGCTGCTGCAAAGTTTCAAGAAGAAAGCAAAGACCTCTTTATTTTTCCCCAGAGATAGGGAATTTTGATTTAGGTTGGTATTTGGATAGCTCCCACATTGCCAATGGAACTTTGAAGATCTGCCCACACATCCTTTCTGGGGCTTTGAGGAATCACTTGGGAATGAAATAATTCAAAAAGGAATTATTTTCATTGTGCATTATCTTGAATTTGCCCATTCTTAGCACTTTTTCCTCATCTCCTGCATGCATTCTCTCCTGTCCATCCCCCTCTCTGCACTCTTAAATGGCTCTTAAGAAACAAGCATCACCTAGGTCAGGGTTTTTTCAACCTCTGGCTTTCCTGATATTTTGGACTTCAGCTTCCCAAAAATCTTTCCCTCTTGGCCATGCTAGCTGGAGCTTCTGGGAGCTGAAAGGCAGTACCACCTGGAAGACCAGTCTCTTCAGTACATATGATTCATAATTCCTGAACTAACGTAGAAGACAGAAACAATTCTTTTAATATACAAGCAAACAAAAAAGAATAATTGCTAGAGTCTCAAAATCACACTTCAGCTCAATCTGAAGTAAGACACTTAATCTTTGCCTTCCACATGTAATACAACTATAATAATACCAAACAACAGTACAGTTATGGCAAGGATTATGGATAACATATGTGTTATTTTGGAAGTTGTTGCTATTTCCAAAATAATCAGTCCTAATCAGCTTTGCAAAAGAGAGTGTTGTGTAAGTCTAAGACCCAATTTTAATTTTACTAAAAATGTTATGTCATCTTGAGTCACTCACACAGAACTGGGATCTCTAAGCCACAATAAACCAATCCAATGATGAAAGTTGGCTGCCATTATTCAGAATCTACATCCAAAAGACATATGTTCACCACTTGTAATCAGATATGACATTTTTAACATGTCAATGTGCAAGTCAGACCTTAGTTTAGAGCAGTGGTCCCCAGCCTTTTCTATGCTCCACACCACTAGGAAATGTTTGATTAATGTTTGCACCCCCTACACAAGTAATATCACATTTCCAAGTGAATTCAAGTGACAGAGGGAGGCACAGTGCATGTGAGCAGAGGCGACAGGCAAGTTGAGAGGCCCTGAGGGTTTAAATACTTAACAGACTCTCATGAGCGTGAATTTATGAGTGAAATCATACACAATGATTATGTCAGATGTTGTGTTACAATGATTTTAAAAGAAATATTCTGACAATCAGTTACTTATTTACTTATATGATAATTCTATTAGTCTCTCCTTTTGATTAAATAAACAATGAGATAACTATCTATGCAACACAACCACCTACTACCACTTCTCAAAGCATACTGGCAGCTGGCTGAGTAATGATGCCTGGCTTGTAACTTAAGGACACAATCCGTCCTTTGCCACACTCCCTGAAATTCCATCTTGCAGCCCCTTGGGGTATGGGAAGCTCTGGTTTAGAGATATTTCAGTTAAAAGATGAAATAGGTAGATAGTGTTGTGAGCTATGCTACCAGGTTGTGCAAAATGGAGCTTAAGCTTCGAGAATCAGTACCAGCAACAGAGCTAGTGGGACACAAACAGCCAATTTGACTGTCCTTTGTTTGAAGCTACCATGGAATATATGGTGGCTTTCACACTGTAAATAATAAGAGGTCTGATACTGGAGAGTCTCTGAAAGACAACTTTAAAAGAACACACTGAGGACTAGATTTTGAGAGACTGAACTGTTGTTGCTTTGGAACCGGTAACAGTAGTGTGTGACAGAACAGCTTGGAAGGGTGTTTATTTGCCCCTTATTTGCTCAGGTTTCATACTGGAAGCCATGTTATTATGGTTTAAAGAACTCCCCCCCCCCAGAGCAAGCATATAAAAAAATGCCTGGAATGTCATATAGCTTGTATACAGGAAACAGTACAGAAACTCAAACGATAGTACAGTTGTATCCATGGATTCTTTATCCACAGACTCAACCATTCACAGCTTGAAAATATTTTTTAAAAATTCCAAAAAGTAAACCTTGATTTTGCCATTTTATATAAAAGACACCATTTTATTACACCATTGTATTTAATGGGACTTGAGCATCCACAGATTTTGGTATCCACAGGGGGTCCTGGAACCAAACCCCAGTGGATTCCAAGGGCTCACTGTGTGCTGTTCCATATATCCAAAAGATTAACTTTTATCTTGACATCATTGACTCATCTTAAAAGTCAATATTACATCTCATTTGCTCTTTGATTTGCCATCTCAGCTTTTAAGGGATGTTTGAATACAAAGATCAGTGTTTGCTGCTCACAAGTTGCCATTCTTATGTAGGCTGTTGTATTGGATGACAGAAAAGACTGAAAGATCTTTGCTCAGAAGTACATAATGTGTCCATGGCAACTATGATACTACAATGATACTTATCTGGACTCCAAGGGCTACTAGGTGGCTACTACTGTTGAGATTTTGTAACTTTCAGAATTCATATCAGAGTTTGCTTGTATTGCTTGCCTCTTTCCTCAGCAGCTCTGGTGCATACAAACTAATTAAAAAGACCAGAAAGTCCCAGTTTTTGTTCCTATTCTTTCTAATCTTATTTTGGAGATCCATACATATTTTGTTTATCCCAACATATTTTCTGACATCTCCCGGTACCATCAGAGACTTTTTATACCAGCTCCTCAGGTCATACCAGGAGATGTCAGAAAATATGTTGGGATAAACCAGGGGTAGGCAACCTGTCCCCTTTAAGGGCTGAGACTTCAGCTCCCAGAATCCCAGAAGCTATTGGCCAACATGAGACTACTGGCCAACATGGCTGAGGCTTCTCGGCCCTTAAAGGGGACAGGTTGCCTACCCCTGGGATAAACAAAACGTTTATGGAATTTCATAGGGTTTGGTTGTGCAAGGAAGGTGGTTTTGCCTATTTCTTTTACTGAAGTATAACTTACAGCAGGGGTAGGCAACCTGTCCCCTTTAAGGGCCGAGGGACTTCAGCTCCCAGAAGCCTCAGCCATGTTGGCCAATAGCCCCATGTTGGCCAATAGCTCCTGGGATTCTGGGAGCTGAAGTCCCTCGGCCCTTAAAGGGGAAAGGTTGCCTACCCCTGACTTACAGCATCTGGCATTCATTGGAAGTCTCCCATCCAAGTACTAACCAGTGCTGACACTGCTTAGCTTCTAAGATCAGACAGGATTTTGTGTCTTTAGCTTTTCTTGGCTTATAGCTAAAAACAAAAACTGAGACTTTAATATTTTTAGTTTATAGTTTAAAAAAATTACAAAATGTACTGAAAACAAGAAATTGAATCACTATTTGGGCACATTAAATACATCTCAAAACATCCACAGTCTTTCTGCAGTTTTAAAGCAAGCAATATTAGCATGTATATTTTCATGTTTTTACCACATATTATACTTTCACTATGTACTACTTTATGTTAAACAACTCACTTGGGAAACAAACTATATCCCACTAACTTAAACATGTGCAGCATGTGTGTGGATAAAAAGTGGAAAACTGAACAATTGGGACTAATAAATGGGTCATCACTAAAATTTTTGTGAGTGGAAAGTTAGTTGTGAACCACAACAGTCAGTGATTTATTGCATGCAAGGTCAGCATTAAGACAACTCTGAATTCTTTGTGCAGTGCTTCCAGCTTTCCTTCTTCAACAGATGGGAGGGCACAGGGAGAGAAAAAATGGGACTTTTGATAGCAGTGGAGGGAAAAATCAGGATAGAGATACGATTGAAAGACAATGGTATTACCTAGTTGTTGTTGTGTGCCTTCAAGTAGTTTCCTACTTATGGCAATCCTATCATGGGGTTTTCTTGGCGAATTTCTTCAGAGGGGGTTTGCCATTGCCAATCCTCTGAGGCTGAGAGATTGTGACTTGTCCAAGGTTACCCAGTGGGTTTCATGGCTGAGCTGGGAATCGAACCCTGGTCTCCAGAGTCATAAAGTCCAACACTCAAACCATACACCGCACTGGGTCTCCTTTGCTGAATACACAGAGCATTGCACAATCAAAACCTTCTCTGGAAGTATCTCATGTGATAATAGGGAACTCACCACTCTCTCAGCCTCAAGTTTTCATCCTGGGGCAAGAATCATTAAGACCAAATATGTGAAGCCCTTTTGGACACCTGAAGAATGCTATACAGTATAAATGCTCAGTATTATTATGTGTAAAAACTGACATGTAAAAAATCAATCAAAATTTGGCTGACATGAAGTTTCTCTTACTAGTTTGCAATCATGTGCTGCATACAGCCAAAATGTTAGTCTACTGGCAGTGGTATCGGCAATTTGGGGAAATGGAATCAAGGCTTCTTTTCTCTTTTCAAAGAAAGGAAGAGCATTGACCATCTGCTTGTTTGGGGATGATGCATGCAGTAAGATCTAAGACGTATAGTGCTACATGAGAGACAAATGTCCTCATCATGAACTAGGCTTTTTACTTAACAGTACACAGCTTTTGTGCAGGATGAATAAATATAGACTAATTCTGTCTTATTTAAATTGTTGTTGGTTATCATTATTGTTATTTGGCTAATATACATTGTGGGAGAAAACATCAGATCTTTGAGCTGATGTTTTCTCCCAAAAAGAGAACTGTGTGCTGCCATGCAGCTGCAGAGACTTTGGCAAAGGATCTGGATTGCAAATCAAGATTGATAGGGAGTTAATTGTCTAACTAGCCAAAACCAGTTCAGATCTGCATGGCCAGATGAACTGCATCCTAGAGTACTGAAGGAACTTACTAATGTACTCTCTGGGTATATAATTTTTGAGAAATCTTGGAGAACAGGTGAGGTGCCAAAGAACCGGAGAATGGCAAATACTATCCCTCTCTTCAAAAAAGACAAAAAAGAAGATCCAGGAAACTACAGACTTGTCAGACCAACCTCAATACCAGCAAAAATATTAGAACATATTATAAAGGAGTCTATCTGCAAGTATCTTGATGATAGTGCAGTCATCAGTAGGAGCCAGCATGTGTTTGTCAAGAATGAATGCTGCCATAATAATCTTATATCTTTTCCCCCTCAGGTCACTAGTTTATTAGATGGTAACAAACACCTGAGTAATAAGTAAAGTAAGTAACAAGTAACTGAGTAACCTGAGTAAAAGAAGTAACAAACACCTGAGGCGAAGCACAAAAATCAGTGTGTACAGAGCCACTGTACTGTCTATTCTCCTTTACGGGTCCTTTAAGTGTTGGCCACCTATCGCCAACACTTACAACTCCTCGAACACTTTCATCAGCACTG
>CM034703.1:279746882-279763468 GCA_020142125.1 Phrynosoma platyrhinos
AACATCAATTTCCAACAGAGCCTACCCAATATTAGGCTGGTAGGGAGATGTCAGTAGGCAGGGAAAATGTCTATCAGGGAAATGCTTCTACCAAGTGAGCAGCATGCTACATCCACATATCCTTACAGCACAATCTTAACCAGGATTACTTAAAAGTAGTTGTCCTTAGTATTAGTGAAATTTACATTTAGGACTGCAGGCTTAATTCTCCTAACTAAAAACCATGTGAAGAATTTTACTAGTAACAGTACAAATGAGTAAAGAGGATCCAGAATTAAAAAGATAACATTTTGCAGTGCTTTCAGTTAAATAAGAACAGAACAATTGCAGCAAGGAAAAATGTGTAGCCTATAGACTCATAGGTGGCACATAGAGGGCACTCTAACCCTTCCCATTGCCTTATCAAGCTAACAATTATTTAGCCCACAACTGAATAAGCACCACTTTAAGGGTTGCAATTCCATATCTCACATTTAATATAATGCAGATGCCACAGGAACTTCCTCTGGATCTATGTAGAATCACACGACCTGTTAATTATAATATGAGCTGCATGCTGCCATCCAACCAATGAGAGATTCCCCCAACCTGGTGCCCTCTTTATATTTTGGATTGTCTCCCACATTCCTTGATCATTGGCTGTAATTTGCGAGTGCAGTAACTAGGTTGGGAAAGGTGGATATAGCAATATAACAAATATGTAAGTGCTTTGCAGCACTTTTATGGTTATTACTGAAATCCCTAGACATCACAAGTGTGATATAAAGATATAGATATAGATATAGAGTTAATGTTATCCAAAAATTTTAAGGAATTTACTCATATATGCCCTTTGACAAGCACTATGAAACAGCCTGATCTGGGAAGTAGCCAAAGAAAATAGGCTTTACCAAGTTCTGTAGTTAGACAGAACTGTTTAAGGCAACAGGTATAGGCTTAGGCCACATAATGTTAAATAATTGCAGGAAAATGACTTTTCAGCTTTCTTATCTATCTATCTATCTATCTATCCATCCACACATACATTGCAATTTAGAGTATTAGAGAGAATGTGTGTTTTGTTTAGGTTTTTCATGCAAGATACAAACCTATAAATTTCAATATTCCTGGTCTTTTGTCTAGACAATTTAACAGCACTTGCCTCCCCTGCCACAATGATATCATTATTCTCATTAATCACACCGGTGCATACACATCCCAGGCCTTCTCCATATTTCGGAGAGGAAATGAAGTATGTTTTATGTGTTGCAGGAGCATAACAGAAGCTGGCATCCGCATAGTTACCATGCCTTGACCTGATGCCTTGTGAGTTATTGCCAATGCAAAGCAGAAGAGTTGTGGTCTCCATGCCATAGCGGAGGCTGAGACTAGGTAGGTTGGACTTCTTGATCATTTCTAATGCTCCCTCAATCATGTCACTGCACTGTGAATTACTCAGGAGCACCGTGTTCCTCTTCCGAGCTTCCACTAGGAAGGAGGGGCTCACCAGTGCCAGCCTTACTTGCTTCAGAAGCTCAATGAGATGATCCGCACGCAATTTCCTGCTGTGGTTAACCCATCGGAGGACTAAGTCCAAAATACTGTCTTCTCTGGAAACATTCAGATCATCTGATCTGATCAGGCTTAGCAACTGCTGAGCTTCAATTTCTAATATTTCTTCATGCAAGCTCACCTCTGCAAAGTGCTGATATAAATACTTCCTGGCTTGATCAGACAACTCTTCAGCCCCAATGTGCTTCGCAAAGTAATAAATACCTACACAGTTTGAAGCATCCATGTGGTCCATCATGTATGTCTGACATAACCTGAAAACATCCTCCATCTGCATGAAAAAGGCAGCAATGGCCACACTCTGCACATTGCTATTAGTCAGGTGCAGCTCTGCTGTGTACATGTAGTGTAGAAGTACGGACACACTTTCTGCTGACATGTCATGGAGGACCACTTCTTTCTGTGTGCATTCAATCAAGCCGCAGGTAAACATTGCTTTGAAGTAGGGGCTGAAAGCAGCCAGCATCAATTTGTGGCACGGGAACCTTTCACCTTCAGCCACTAAAACCACATCAATCATTTCTGTTAATTCTTTCATGTTTTTTATTTGATTCAGTAAATTCAGGCTATGCTGTTGCTTCCTTTTGCCCTCAGCCTTGTAATCCATGGTAAGGTTTTTTTATTGTAATTTTAGGATCTTCTTCTGTGTTTGCTTTTTGAAAAGCTGATCTCTATACCTGATAGTTCTCACAGTGAGAAGCCTCCATTTTCATGTTCCTGGATAGGGAGAATGAGAAACATGTAATTTGCCTATATGAACTAATCTTTAAATCTTCAGACAATCAATCCAAAAGGCAATAAATATTTTGAGAAGATGGACTATAAATGTCTGTAATATATACCAGCTTAAGCAAACACAACCTTTTCATTTTCCAGCTGGACAGCCACTCTTAATTTTGAGGACCAAACAATATTTCGATCCCAGAACTGGTTTATTTTTAATGTGTTATATAATTTCCATCGTTAACATAAGGATCCTGACTACTTCATTACCAGAATGTGTTTGAATCAAAATGTGCAATTTTAACAGTGTGATGAATGTTAAGAATTCATGGAACGAGCACTAAACAGTATACATATTTCGATTCTAATAGATTCAAAAGACAAATGCTGAAGTCTTCTGTCATGAAAACTCATTTGTTTTTGTAAAGCATTTCCTCATCTATGCATCCAAATCCACTTAAACATTTTTCTTACTTCCAATTTTTGGAGGATTTGGGCAAATAACACCTTAACTAGACATTAACTGATACAGCAACTTTAGTCTGACATTCAATATTAATAGAATTATAGAATCATGGGCTGCATTTGCATTGCAGAAATAATCCAGTTTGACACCACTTTAATTGTCATGGCTCAGTGCTATGGAGTTCTGGGAATTGCAATTTTGAGATATTTAGCCTTCTCTGTCAGGGAGTTCTGGTGCCACAACAAACTACAACTCCCAGAATTCCATAGCACTGAGCCATGGCAGTTGATGTGGTGTCAAACTAGATTATTTCTGCAGTGCAGAAGCAGCCATAGAGTTGGAAGAGGCCTCATGGGTCAGTGAGTCCAACCCCTGCTCACTTAATATAAATTCAATAGTATAAATTGCCATGAGGGAAAACTCAGCTAACTGAACTTGGTCAATTCTGCATCCTAAGGGAAGAAGTCTACAAGCTCTGCACCAGACCTTGGAAGTAACTGACTATAAATAAGGTCTAACCTGGAATTCATTCATCTTTGCAATAGTTTAAGTCAAAACAACTGCAATTGCAATGTAACAAGGGATGATGTAGTTCATTTTGTAACATAACTGTAACTGCATTTAATTACTTTTATAGTTACAGGGTGTGTATAGTTCACTACTTAGGTATGTTTTGTACTACAGGTCTTTGGCTCTGTTCCTTCCCACCCCTCATCCTAAAAGTAACCATTTTAACCATTTCTGAATAACAGGAGAGGAAAGTGCTACCTTTTGAAAAGTAACTTCCCAGGTTCTGCTGTGAGACACAGGCAAAGGTTGAGCGTGTGTATTTGTGGGAGATAACCAGTCTAAATGTTTGTGTTAATCACAAGAAAATGTTTCCCTTTAGTGTTGCTGTTTTTTTCCAGTAATAAAGAGACAGTTGCTTGATTTTTTTTTAAAACAGCAAATCCTGGATAGAAATTGCAAAAGAGCTATTAATACATAGAAATAAGACTCCCACTGAGATAACATTTTGATAATATTTTGCATTAGACATTCTGGTCTGAAAGAGCTTCCTGGGTAGAAATGACAATTTAACAGCTCATGGGAGAAAATGAAAAGAGGGAAAGGAAGGAAAGAACCCATTTTCCTTCATCATCTCATTGTTACGAACTAATAACTTCACACCCAATAAGGAGGAGAGAATAGAAAGGCAGGATTGAGCATCCATAAAACCATGCTTTTTTATTCCTGTACATGAAGGTTGCCATGGGAGACAAAACACAAGCAAAGATGTGAGTGAGATGGAAATTGCTGAGTAAAAACCCAGTTTGTAGATGGTAAGAATACTTTGTCTATGCCTCCTTCCTGCAATGCTCTTGGTAAGAGGCAGCACCAGTTCTGTGCGTGCATATTCACCTGCAGAGAGGACTGGTGTTCAGTGCATCCACTTTTTCTCTTTTTATTGTCCTAAGCTGCACAATAAAGAAATCATACTGGTAGGTGATGAGATGGGGGGCGATCATAATAATGTGTTACTGAATGTGATAGAGGGAAGTTATATGGGGCTAAAATCTAGAATGAGGAACGAAAGCTTGGAAGGAACCCTGAAGGCGCTCTCTGTTGTTCCTGCCTTCTCACTATCAGTATAAAACCCTGGACCTTTGTCGATTCTAAGGACCTTATCACACGGGGTCTAAAGCAGTCCCATCCCTGTCACATCCCCGTCCCATTGTGCTTCCTTTCCCCGTGTCTTCACACGACGTCGCAGAGAAACCCCACCCATCCCCGTCGCATCCCCGTCCCATTGCGCTTCCTTTCCCAGTGTCTTCATACGACGTCGCACCCATCCCCGTCCCATCCCTATCCCATTGCGGCATCATCCAGCATCATCCCCGTTCTTTTGAATGCCGGTTTCTTTGGGAATTACATTGCCGCGACCAGAATGATACCGGAATGATGCTGCTTTCTGTATGCTGGTAAGTTCTGGATTGAAAAGGAACCGCAATGGGACAGGGATGCGATGGGGATGGGACTGCTTTAGGCCCCGTGTGATAACGTCCTAAGAAGGAGGCTAAAATCCTGGTACATTGGGGAAAACCCTGAGCAATCCTAGACTTAAACAGGAAATGTGATCTCAGGAATGAGTCTGGTAGGAGAGGCTGCATGGCTATTGCTCCAAATAGGATGCAAGAGGAATCATTGCTACCACTGAAGCTGGCTGGGGGATGCTGGGAGCTGCAATGTAGTAGCTTTCCTCAGCTTCAGTCTATCTATACAGTGAGCCCTTGGTATCCCCTGTGAATATTCAAGGACCCCATGTGGATACCAAAATCTGTGAATGCTCAAGTCCTATTATATACAGTAGTGTAGTAAAATGGTGTCCATTAAAAAAAAGGGCAAAATCAAAGTTTACTTTTTGGATTTTTTAAAAAACATTGTCCAACTTGGATAGTTGAATCTGAATCTACAGATGCAGAATCCACTGATACGAAGTGTTGACTGTCCTGAATTCCAACCCTTGGCCTCAAGAATACTGGCCAAAAATCTCCAAAAAACTTATAGTTTGTTAGAAATTAATGTTAATAAAGGCCAAGTTAAGCACATTGATTATAATGACCCACCTACAGTGTAGCAATGGCTTTTACAGGACATAAATAGCCTAAGGCACCTGATCCCATTCGATCTTGGAAACTAAGCAAGGTGAGCCATAGTTAGTACATGGATGGGAGATTACCAACAAACTTCAGGTGCTGTAAGCTATATTTCAAAGGAAGGAATTGGCAAACCACCTTGGAGTATTCCTTGCCTTAGAAAATCCTATGAAATTCATGGAGTTGCAATAAGTCAACAGGCAACTTGAAGGCACACACACACACACACAATAAATAGGTAACAATACTTGATAAGGCATAGAAATTCTGTCCTCTTCCTTTCTGACTCTCCTATTTTTGCAAGTCAACCCTCTGAAATCAAACAGACAGCAGAAAAGATTAAAAGAATAGCAATGAGGATCAGAATCTGAACTTAGGCCAGTCTGGATTGCTGCTGTGGGGCGTTGATTGATTGATTGCATTTATATTTTGCCTCCCATCCCACTAAGGCCCCCAAAATGATGTATAACTGATAGATAAAAAAAAAGCTAAAACATAAAATACACAAAAACCATTTCAGAATAAACTAAAACAACTCTTTTGCAATAATTTGGAAAAACTGACAAGACAGTCAAAATAGCTGCTCCTGGTTTTAAGAATCGAAGGTTCTGCGAAACAGCATTGTTTTTGCTGCCCACTGAAAAACCTAAAGGAATTTAGATCCCTTGGGACAGGAGTTCCACAGCTTGGGTGCTGCTACAGAGAAAGCCTCATTGCATGTATCCGCCCACCTTGCCTTGTAGAATGGTGGAATATGGAATAAGCTCTCTGCTGATCTCGAATTTTGGGCTGGCTCATAGGTAACCAAAGGCCTACAGAGACAAGCTGCTTATATTTATAAGGAAATTAAATGCAATTGATACTGGGAGAAGAGAGAAAGCATTGTTTTGTGTTGCTACTCAAAAGTTTAATACAGTCCATTATTTACATTACACATAATACAGAAGCGGTTTCATTATGATTAACAAGAATAACACAAAAATACTCTACTGTCTTTAACAGAAAGGTAGACTGGAATATTAGAACCAATAAAAGGCAGGAGGAGTCCTTGATATGGGGACAGCTTTGTTTTATGTAATCCAAATTTAATTTACTCTTATGTAACCAGTATAAACCTTTTTATGATTTTTCTCCTCATCCTTTGTCATATATGCTTATTGCTTCTGCATCTCTATGAGTTTTATAATTATTATTTCTTTTTTGTCTGAACTAATGAAATTGCCTCATATGATTTAAAACATTTTTTGAGCTATTATATAAATGATGTCATTCATTTGGTGATGCTGGTGATCATTTAATACAAACAGGGCAAAGGTTCCATAGTATTGGGGGTAACAGAAAAAAAGACCTTGAACGAGTATATTTCATAGATAGAGGGGATTCTGAGCAGAACCAGAATCCTAAGGTAGGGAAGGGCTGTGTTAAGTTTTCGTTTGTTTGTAATTATATATTAAAATATACAGTTGATACAGGTTTGAAAAAATACTGGATGACTTATTTCCAGTGAGCATGCTGGAAATGAAAAGATAAAATGATGCTGGGCTATGTGTGAAGTGGTTGTGTAGATTTGTCCAGTTGTGCTCTGTGTTTTGGATCAAGCCATGGAGAATTTCTTAAAGTATGAGGCCAGTACAGTGGAGATTATCATGTCGGGAAAATTGGGAGATTAAAAATGCATTTTCCTGGGACAGTTGTGGAATCGCAGCTAAGATTTTCATACACACCATGATCTGAGAAGACTTATCCTGGGAAGAACTGGGAATGCTCCAGCAATAAATCATTCACAGGAAAATCCCATGAATGATTTGTTGCTGAAGCATTCCCAGTTCTTACTGGGATAAGTCCTCTCAGATCGCAATGTCATGTGAAAATCTTAGCTGTGATTGCACGACTGTCCCAGGAAAATGCCTTTTTAATCTTCCAATTTTCCCCGCATGATAGTCTCCAGTGTCTAACTACACAGACATACAATGAATTTTTCCCAATATTGTAGCTGTTTTTAATGTATTTTTGGGGTGCTCAATTCAAAAAGCACAATAAAAATGTCATACCATACATGGTTCTTTAACAAATTCAGTATTTTTATCAATCCAATTGTTACTCAGCTTTGATAAAGGATGGACGATGACGTTCTAGTGTGATTTCTTTTAGTACTTTTGAATGGATTTTTGCATTTGATATTAGCAAATTGAAGTATTTTGAAAGTCTTTTGGAAGACTTTACCCCTTTCTTAGAACCTAATCACATAAGAAAAGAAAGCCAAAATGGAGTGGGAGAGTAGCAGCTTTCTCTGTGTCTCTCCACATGCCATCATAGCACTTCTGTTTTCTTCCTGAGGGAGACAGTCATAAAAGCATGCCTTTTGTTGCAGTGGAAAAATTCATTTGACAAAAATCACCCTTTTATAACTGTCTCCCTCAGGAAGAGAATGGAAGGGCTATGACAGTATGCAAGAGTGGCATGGAGAAAGCCACTACTATCCAACTCCATGTCAGCTTTTCTCAAGTGATAAGGCTTTTACTCTTTGCAGGATCATTTCATTCAGTTACATATTACAACACAGAAATGGCAAATCAAGTTATGAAAAAACTGTACACGATGGAGCAAATCTAAGGTCATTTTTGGATTTAAAATGACAAATTCCTATAAAACCAGCATACATTGTTTAAAAAAGATTTTATGACTGTCAGTTCTGCAAGCCTCTGCTATGGATGTAATGTACTGCAGAAATCCTTTACTGTATCTAATGAACAATGCAATATAGCGCTGTTATCAGTTACCCGTCAGCTCCCTGCTCGGTTGTGATACCATCACTTTTCTAAGACACTAATTGCTGAGTCTTCAATGGCTTACAAAACCTGGGTTGCTATGTATAAATACAATGGAAATAGCATCATTTAAGTCTTAACATAAAGGGAGGGGGAAAGAGCAAAAAGCTCCCTTTTTATTACCATTATTGGTGGATTTGTTCCTTACAATGTTAATTTGGTTTTCTTTCTGTAATTCTGTTTCAAATTTAGTAATCATTAATAGTAGTTAACACAGCATGCTCTCACATTCTTTAACAAACGTCTTGCAGTTGTGCTTTATGTCTGCTGTCTATGACTACAACTAGGAAATACTCTAAACCAGTGATTCCCAAAGTGGGAAGTATGTCCTCCCAGGGGGCGGTGGAAAGATCCAGGGGGGTGAGGGGGAAAGGGGGCAGCAGGGGGGCAGTGAGCGGGAAAGAGGGTGGCAGGGCGACCTTCACTCAAAGTATTGGTGCACAAGAAAGACAAGGGGAACTAGCAACCTTTAGGAACATGGTGGAGGTGAGGGTTGCATGAAATTTCTTTTCAGGGGTCTTAAGGAGGCACAGTGGTTAAATGCCAATACTGCAGTGACAGTATTGTGAATTCAATCCCAGGGTTCCAAGGCTGACTCAGCTTTCCATCCTTTTGTAGGATGGTAAAATGAATACCCAGCTTATTGGGGGCAATTGGCTTACAGATTGTAAACCACTTAGAGAGTGCTCAGTTCACTATTGAGAGGTATAGAAATAGAAATGCTATTGTTATTGCCAATCATTTTGTGTGGTGGTGTCTCCCGCTGTTTGCCTGCCTGCATGAACTTACTCCCTTAGCTTAACAGAAAGTAGTACAGCCATCTAGATTTACACATTTTCCCCATCATTTCTTGCCCCTTCAAATACACTTTAGTCACTTCTGGCACAACCTGTCACAAAAATAAAGGACACAATAAGCTGATTTTCTCAACATCATGCACTTGGGGATCAATGATGACACTGACAAAATTTCATCAATATACTATAATAACTTCCAGGTGATAATTATTACCATACTTTACGATACTCCCTTGTAAGGGGCAATCTACAGACTTCTACAATATCAGGTATTCAGGGGGTCAAGAAACACTGGGGAAAATGTGGTGACTATGTAGAGATAAGTTAACAACAACAAATCAAAACAAACTTTCTATCATTTTTTAAAAAAATGATAATTAAAACTACGATATTTCCTCATATATTTGAAGGCTCTTCTGTACATATTTGATTCTGTGCACTCAGCAGCCTGAAGATGGGAACAGGGTTTACATGCTGGCTAAAGAATGAGCCTTAGTATATATGCTGATCACCAATTAATTGTTTATAATTAGAATGAAAAAAATGTGAAAGGGAAATACAAATAAAGCTAACACTTCTTTAAGCGCACCTCTGCTTTATCTACGAACTGATCTTTTCCTTTCTGTTAGGTGATCGCCCTTACTAAACACTAGAAGGGTATCATTATTTGTAACAAGTTAATAATGAAAAGGGGTTGTTGTCTATTTTTTGCTCACTGATACTACAGTAGAGATGAAGTAATGATATATTCTGGTGTAGTAAGTGGTGAAGGGATGGGAAATTGAAACAAGTGAAAATTACTTGTTGTGCTATGATGTACATATACTTAGCAGAGTGGGCTTATTATTATTATGAAATTATCAGTATATTACCTGGTATTGTACTGTACACCTAATGTTGACCTTTTCTCATGTTGAGTTGATTGTTGAAGCTATCTCATTCTATAATAAAGCGAGTTACCTGATCCAGTTTAAAATTTAAAGCGGTCAGCATGCTCATCTTATCAGAAGGATTTAGCCGGTGAAATCGCTGCCCAGGTCCATACCCGCTCCCAGGGGCACCTCTAGAGCGGCCCTGGGAACAGGGCTGGACCTGGGCTGGACCTGAGTGGCAATTTCAATGTCTAAATCCTTCTGATAAGATCAGGATGCCGCCCGCATTAAATTTTAAATGGGATCAGATAAGTCACTTTATTATAGAATGCGAGAAGCTTTGTTGTTTGAATTGAAGAAGCAGCTTGATGCAGTTTTTTCATGTAGAAAGAAAAGAAATCCCTAACATCTCCCTTTAAAAGTTCTCATGTACCAGGACTGGAAGATACTGTTGCCTGAGATTTCCAGTGTTTTGTTTTTTTAATATATGTAAAAAGTCTGTCAGTTACAGTGCAAGGCTGGATAGACCATTGATCTAACCAGCAGTCAAGCACAAGTGGGTGGTGTGGAGTGGGGAGATGGGGTGGAACCGTACCAACCTGCAACAGAGATCCACTCCCATAAACATACCATGATCCCATCCAGTTTGTTCTGTCTTGAATGATAGTCTAACATGAAACATCTTCAGACGGAGGGTTGAATTGTTTTAGAGCTAGTCCTTCATCCCTCCAACTCCATCCTAATTCCCTTTCTGCTTCAGGGATCTCTCTTGCATCATTTACAGACACTTCTGGGTACTATATTGCAACATTATCTCAAGAAAGATAATACTGGACTATATGTACGATGTTGTAATTTGCATTTCTAGCCAGAAATTGTGGTATGGGTGGGTAGGTGGGGGGTTGAGAGAGAATTGTGTTTACTTGCATGTATCTTGGGCCTATCAATTTTGCCAATAACTCTCACTGTCCTTGGGACATTTTAAATCTACCTTACTACCAGATAGATCATAAGGCCTGGCCTTGAGTCTCCAGTTTTCTTGGGTCGTCTCCAGGTAGGAGACAAGTCTGCAAGCTCTCTAGTTTTGGGGGGCTGGCTTAGTTCTAGAGAAAAGAAAAGGCTGTATGCAAATCCCCATGAAAGCAAGAAAAGTATCAGCTTCCTGAAATTTGCAAGGCTTAAAATAAATATTGTTTTGTTGCTGCAATTTGAAAAGACTTTCCAGAGCAGGGTTAGGCAACTTTTCCCCTTTAAGGGCTGAGAGACTTCAGCTCCCAGAAGCCTCAGCCACGTTGGCCAATAGTCCCATGTTGGCCAATAGCTCCTGGGATTCTGGGAGCTGAAGTCCCTCGGCCCTTAAAGGGGAAAGGTTGCCTACCCCTGCTCCAGAGGGTCTATGTACAGTTAGTCCTCCTATCCACAGATACCTTATCCATGGATTCAAGCATCCATGGCTTGAAAATATTCAAAAAAGATATAAATTCCAAAAAGCAAACCTTGATTTCACCAAGTTATATAAGGAACACCATTTTATTATGCCAGCGGTCGGCAACCTATGGCCTGCGGGCTGGGTCTGGCCCGCTAAGGCCTGCTGACCGGCCTCTGCCCAGTCTGCCGCCGCCGCCGCCGCCACCACCGTGCGCATGTGTGTGTCGTTGTTGCACCACACACAAGTGTGGGTGCCATTTTGGACTCCAAAATGGCACTTGCGCTCATGCACACATGCTCACAACAACAAGCGCCATTTTGGAACGCCCAATGCCAGTGCCGTTGGGCATTCCAAAATGGCACCCCCCATGTGCGTGCGCATGCGCATAACGGTAGGCATCATGCACATGCGAGCGTGGGGGCAAGCGCGCACGTGCACCGGCCCCCAGCGCCATTCCCCCCCCCGGCCCCCAGCAAAAAAAAGTTGCCGACCCCTGTACTATGCCATTGTATTTAATGGGACATGAGCATCCACAGATTTTGATATCCATGGGGGTCCTGGAAGCAAACCTCAGGGTATACAGAGGGCCCACTGTAGTTGCTTAGTTAGCTTCTTCTTTCCCTCTTAGTTTTTGGCACCAGGGCTTAAAGCAGCTTCATTTATATACCGCTTCATATCGCGCTATGGGGTGTCTAAGCGGTTTACAACTGTGAGCTGATTGCTCCCCAACAGCTTGGGTACTCATTTTAGCGACCTCGGAAGGATGTAGGCCTGAGTCGAGCCTCAGCCCTTTCTGGTATTGAACTCGCAACCTTGTGGTCTATGAGTGAGTGGCTGCAGTACAGGCATTTAACCACTCCGCCACCAGGGCTTACCCTCCATTCTGCTCGCATCCACCTTCTGACTAGATTAAACTTTCTTTATTCTGTCTCCCCAGGTAGGTGAGCAGCTGTTGTTGGTGCTGAATGACATCACCAGGAACCATCGCTAGCTCTCAAGTTACAGCTCTGAAAACTCTGGGCCTGGGACAATCCTGAACTGGCAACCCTAACCTTATGATTCTGTGTCCTTTCAAACAGCTGGCTGTCCTTTTTGTTTAGGCATAACTGTAAACTTTAGGGCTAACTTCTCTTGAGGGAATGTTTCAAGAAGGAAAGCACAAACATGTTTCTTAGAATACATATTTGTGTCTTTTTTACTTAGGAAAAAAAAGAGGAATAAAGGGGAATATAAGAGTATAAAATACCCGAGAGCCTTGTTAAGGAGGGGGCAATAAACAAATACATTAAATAAATAAATGGTGTGAAGAAAGTAGGTAAAAGTAAAGGTAAATGTAGTCCCTTGCCATAAATGTCTAGTCATAACCGACCGTAGGGGACTGTGTTCATCTCTGTTACTAAGCCAAAGAGCTAGCATTGTCCAAAGATGAATTTGGTGGTCATGTGGCCAGCATGATTGCACTGAATGCTGTCACCTTCCCACAAAAGTGTTACCTATTTTATCTACTTGCAATTGCATGCTTGGGCCTCAAACTGCCAACCTTCCGATCTTCCAGTCATCAGAATTCGCCTCTTAACCACTAAGCCACTGCATCCCTGAAGAAAGTAGAGAAAGATGTTTTTGTCCTTCGCTGATAATACTACAAGCGAGGGGCATTCAGTGAAGCTGAATGGTGTGGGATTCTAGACAGATAAAACACAAGAGCTCTTTGCACAGCTGTGGAATTTGCTACTGGAAGATGTGATCATGGCTGCCAATTTGGACGGCTTTAAAAAGGGGGTTGGAGAAATCAATGCAGCATAAAGCTGGCAATGGCTAATAGTCATTATGACTATGGTGTTTCTCCAGGACCTTGGACAATATGCCTCTGTTCCTCTGGAGCAGGAACAGAAGGATGCTACTGCACTTAGGACTCTGCTGGTGGATCTCCCAGGAGGCATCCTTGGCCAATGTGTGTGAAGAGAATGCTGGCCAGGACAAGCCTTTAGTCTGATGCAGAACTCTTCTTATTTTCTTAACCATGTGTTTGCCCCACAATGCTAATGAGCATGGGTGCTGGCAAATGTGCAAATGTTCCCTCCTACGTTGCCACAGGAAACTCAGATTTGGAAACTTGCCTTGCATACTATACTATACTGTTATAATGCTATTATTCCACTTTTATTGTTCTGGTTGCCTCTCTGGAATCCTGGGATTTGCAGGTTAGGTAAGGGCATATAGAATTGTAGTTTAGACCTCACTAAACTACAAACCTCTCCCAGGAGGCATCCTTGGCTGGTGTGTGTGAAGATAATGCTGGCCAGGAGGCAGTCTTCGCAGTAAAAGAGGAATAATAGCGCTATAACAGTGTTGTGCATTATTCTCTGTCTCAGGCTCAGCTGAATCCACTATCCTGAACCACATAAAGAACATGAATGCACAAAGGAGTAGGCACTATGCTTCAGGTAGCTGCTCTCCACATCAGGAGAGGACACTGTAGAATGCAGGGCTAAAGCACTCCTCTCTTCCCATGTTTTTGCTTAATCTAGGAACTCTGAAAACGGAAAAAAGACCCACTGCCTGATGAATTGAGGAGGGGAGAGAAAGGCTGAATAAGCAACAAGGTGGAAGAGAGAAAGATCAGTGAACTAGCAAAAGAGTAATAATAGAGGGGGGAAAGAGCAGTATGAAGATCAGGTGGAGGAGTAAGAGGTTTTTAATCCTTGTAAACTTGGATGGTTCTGCTAGTACACAATAAAGTTAACAGCTACATAATTTTTACCCTGGCTGCTGTGAAGCAGCATTTCTGCAGTCATTGCCTCTAGTTTCTCCAATTACCTGAAAACATGAGGACACTGTGTCAAACTCTGGTCTTTTCTCTTTAATCACACTTGGCATTAATTCGTAACTGTAATCGTCCTATCAGAATAAATTAATATATCATAGGTTATAAACCTTGTACGAGCAATATAAACCAATAAATAACACACCAGAAGGTGCAATGTAATCTCACATTGCACAATAATGTACTCTGAGCTCATAATTCAATGGCCATAAACTGATTTTTTTAAAATGTGTAAACATTTATTCCCAGAGTTTACTCTGTAAAAGCTGTCCAAAACTGGGCAAAGATTTCATTTCCTTGCATTTGCAGTTGTCCACTTGTTGATCTGTTATCGCACTAGGTAGCTAGCTTTTGCATCTGGGACACATTTTTCCTATTTTAACTCTTTGTCAGCCTCATACAGGAAGAAAGCTACTGATTTTGACTTTAGCTATAAACAAAATTCATAGACTCTAAGGAGCTATGTGGGATAAGTTACTTGCAAAAGTGAGAGAGCTTTCCCCACAGATTGTTCTAAAGCTGTGCTGCTCAAAGTTGTGGTCCTTGGACTGGTGCCAGTCTGCAAGCCAGTCTGCAGAGAGTTTCCAAGAAAGAAAGAAAGAGTTGTAGCCAGTGCGCACAAATATGGTACCAGTCCCTGGCATAATGGGGGGGGGGGAGAGATGCCAGTCCCCTGTATCAGATGGTCTGAAATAGCTATGTCCTGAATAACATTCTCATTAGTTGTTTGTCGGCCATTCTGGATTGAAAGTGTCTCTTCATGCTCACCCTCTCAACCCTGCAGAATATAGTAAGCCCTTTTCCTTGTACCGTATTTTCCGGCATATAAGACGACCCACGTATAAGACAACCCCCCCCATTTTTCCAGTCAAAATATAGAGTTTTAGCACCTCTATCCTCATTATCCTTATATATGGCGTATAAGACAACCCCCCCCCACTTTAGCCACAGATTTTGCAGGTAAAAAAGTAGCCTTATACGCAGGAAAATAAGGTACTTCTCAAGGGCTGCCTATAGCCTCCATTCCAGCCTTGTGTATAAACTGTATCACCTTGCCACTAAAAGCTTAGCCTTCAACCCAGTGGCCATTTACTGTTCTGAACCTCAGCAATAAAACTTCTCATCCGTTAAGCCATTTTAAAGGGGGCATATTTACCTTCTTTTCCTCTGTACTTTTCATTTCTTTTGGATCCTCGTGGCTTTGGAAAACCAGGTGGTAGAAACAGAGGGTTACAGACCAGATAAAAAACGATAGAAAGCCAGTACCTCCCAAGCCTGCTGCTGATGTCAGAGTCTCATGTGGATGGAGAGAAAGCCAGAAGATATAAATAGACTGGGCTCAATATTATTTGACTTGGCTCTGCGAGAGGCCTGTATTAATGTCACATTACAGGGGCACATTGAGACTTTACACTGATTCATATTTCTGCTTCTCCTGTATGGGTTGCCATTTAAATATAAAAAATAGCTTTGGGGAAACTTATTTAAACAACACTGTTGGTCTTTGGACTAGGAACCTGACTGTAATATTAATATGTGTGCTGTTGCTTTACTGACCATGACAAGTGTACTACCTGCAAAAGAAGACATCTTTAATAGTTGCATAGATGAGGAAATTTTCTATTACAAGGGAAACCATGCTTAGCAATGAAGAATCAAGAAAGCTTACAGAGGGTGACAGACTGATAGATAGATAGACAGATGGACAGATCATTTGGATGACCTGAACTGTCTTCTTTTCTTGTTTTCCTATCCTGATCCTTCTGTGATATAAAATTATACTCTGGGTGATGTTTTCACTTCTTCCTACCAGGTGTCTCTTAGCTCCCACACCCCAGAACAGAGCTAGATTAATTTGGTATCCCAAACAGTGTTTTTATTTTTAGAATAGAATTTCTATAATAAATATTTTTGCTTTGTTTCACTAAGCTGCTGTCTTTTGCTCCTTACTTAGCATCACTGGTACAAATTCCCTGTTTCCTTTCCATTAATTTAACAGTGCAGTGTGCATAGCTATACTTTCTGAAGATTCCTCTTCATCGGTGGTCACAGGGTTGTCAATAGTGACAGCTGCATAAAGCTCTGTACCTTTCATGATTGCACAGAAGAGATAAGTTCAGTAGGTGCTGCTTGTCATACAATGAGGTAACTAGTAACTACATTTGCGGAAATTTTCTCCTCTTTCATTAAAGCTACATGAGTCCCCTCCAGTTTTTACTCAGGCAACCCTGGCTGGTGAGTCTGCCACGCATTCACATCCAGCATTCCCCTCTTACTGAATTTAGAGTTAAGGAGTTTGATCCAACAATGTTGCTTCAAACAACTCTCTCTTTCTTTATTGCTCTATAAACTGTTCAGCCTAGATGGACTGGGAGAGATGCCAACTGAGTAACATATCTAAATAAACCTTGCCTGTTCCATCCTACATTTCTGGCTCTGCTGAATTGCATTCTAGTATAT
>CM034703.1:279795103-279809841 GCA_020142125.1 Phrynosoma platyrhinos
TCAGTTTGGAAGAGGTAAACCAGGTTATTTCAGCAGTGGGATAATCTCCATTGTAAGAGTGTGCTTCAGAACTCTTTCCCTTAATCATAAATTGTCCACAGGCTCCAGAATATTGAATAAGATTCTGGCTGCAAGTTGTGGCTTCTCTTGTGGAAAATAGCCAGCTCTAATTCTTTACAGTCGTAGTGGCAGGATCCCAAGGGTCTCCTTCCCACAAGGTTTCCAAACAGCAGGGAAGGCTGGAGCGGCCTGTGATGTGGTGACTTAGCCTTTCCCTTTTCCTGTTGATCTTGGAAATGGAAAAAAATCCCCATCCAAAAAAAGAGTCTTGGAGTGGTTTCTTTTTGGTTTTGGTTTTTAAAAGTAGTCACACCACTGGCTTGCTTCTAGTTGCCTCCCCCCTGCCGGTATGTACAGAGGGTGGGTTGACTGTCAAGAGAATCCAATTAATAGTGAGATGATGGTGGTGGCTTTTTTCTTTCAAGTGAGATACTGTTCCTGACTGTTTCTTTTATCTGCTGTGATTTTTCCTCTTAGAAAGTCAAGAGCAGAGTGACCAAATGTTCTCCTTTTCCAAGACATGTCTTACAGTTCAACCTTCTGTCCAGGAAGAATGTCAAAATGGGGTCCATTTTGAGCATGACTAAGAAGCCTGAATGTGTGTGCGTGTGTGTTTAGCTTTTAGTTGGTCATGCCCTCCATTTTTCTTGAATGTCCTACATTTTGCAGTGCCTTGTCCTCATTTATGGTTAGGACATCTAGTCACCCTGGCCAAGAGACAAACCTATGATGTAAGCCAGGCCTCATCTGCATTGCAGAAAAAAAGCAGTTTGACACACTCTAACTGCCATGGCTCAATGCTATGGGATTCTGGGATTTGTAGTTTGTTGGGGTACAACAGCTCTGGTGGTGCAGTGGTTAAATGCCTGTACTGCAGCCACTCACTCATAGACCACAAGGTTGTGAGTTCAATACTAGGCAGGGCTCAGGCTTGACTCAGGCCTGCATCCTTCCAAGGTCACTAAAATGAGTACCCAACTGTTGGGGGCAATGAGCTTACAGTTGTAAACCGGTTAGACACCCCATAGCGTGGTATGAAGCGGTATATAAATGAAGCTGCTTTTGCTTTGCTTTTGCTACCAGAGCTCTCTGGTAAAGAGTGCTAAATATCTCACGAAATGACAGTTCCCAGAATTCCATAGCATTGAGCCATGGCCATTAAAGTGTTATCAAACTGGATTATTTCTACAGTGCACATGTGACCCTACTCTGGTTTTTCCTGCCTCTTAAGATAATTGTGGGAGACAGACATTCTGGGGTGTAAAACTCTAACCAGATGTTTCCTATGTGAGCAGCTTTCTTCTTTAGGCCACTTTCTTAGAGGGCTTCTCCCATTGTGTGCCAAAGTAGCCTGAGGATTGTGGTGTAAGGACTGACAGACACTCTCAGACAACAACACTGCCCTCTGAAACCTAGAGCATCAGAGCCCATGGCAGCTGGTGATGGTGCCTATTGGCCAACTGGGGACCTCAATCAGAGGTTTGTGATGAAGCAACTGGAAGTTCCCATGTCAACAGCTTGGTGTTTCCGATCCAGGTTTTCATCCAGACTTTAAATGAGCTCTCCAAGATGCCTGGACATATAGCCCTTGGTATCCACTGGGGTTTGGTTCCAGGACTCCCCATGGATACCAAAATCAGTGGATGCTCAAGTCCCATTAAAAACAATGGCATAGTAAAATGATGTCTCTTATATAAAAAGAAGAAACCAAGGTTTGCTTTTTGAAATTTATATTTTTAAAAAACATTTTCAAGCCGTGTATGGTTGAATGCATGGATAAGGTACCTGTGGATATGGAGGGCCAACTGTAATTTGGATATAGAGATCAGCATCTTGGATAATTCCTTTACAGTTCAAGGTAAAACCCAGAATAGATTCACCACCCCACAGGCACGAAAGCCACCCATCACCACTGGTTTTGTTTGCTCAGTGGTTCCCAAATTTTGGTCCTCCAGATGTTTTGGACTACACACACACACACACACACACATTCCTGACTGTTGTCCAAGCCAGGACAACTAGGACTTCTAGGAGTTGAAGTCCAAAACACCTGGAGGACCAAAGTTTGGGAACCAGTGTGAACTGAGATGCTTACATGGGTTTTGTGAACACCACTGGGCCAAAGTAAGAACAAAAACAGGTTGGATGACTGGGGTCAGCCCAAGACATTTTATCACATGAGAAGAAGGAAAGGACGGTGCCCTGCCTTGATCCTTGTAAAAAAGCAGACTGGCGGCAGATGAATCTTCCTTCCTTCTGACTGTGCGAAGGCAGCAGGCTAGCTTTATGGGGGCACAGAGCAGGGCCATGGAATATACAACTCTGCTTTTCTACACCTTACCACCCCTCCCTGCCACATAATGTCTGCCATCTGAGGCACCTACCTCACTCCGACCAAGGATAGAGCCACCCCTGCGGCTAAGTGAATGGCAACAGAAGAGAACAACAATAACAATGTCAAGGGTTCAACAAAGCCTTGGCTTTGTATAATGTTGCTGATGGGTAATTATTATGATACAGAGCTTTAAAACACACACACACACACAGAGTGTTGTGTTATTATTTATTCTCAAACTTATGCTGATGAAAGTTGTCACAAGCCCTGGACCATAGGCACAGGTCAGATTGCAAACCAGTAAGATGTTTCGGAGACCGACTGCAGTTTTCAAGCAATTGGCAGCTTCTCAGAATGCACAAGTCCACACACACACACACACCCCATGGCAACAGGGGAAATGTCATCAAAGAACAGATCTGTTGAACATGTTGCCTGTACCCACAATGAAGAGATTAAGCTCTCTCTCCAGGCGCTTCCTTTGAGCCCTTCCCCCAGTCTCTGTTCCCTCTCACAGCCATCCTGGCAGGACAGAGAATCTGACAAGCATGACAGAGGAAGCTTCTGTGGGTCACATCAAAAGGCAGGATGGAAAAGGGCTGGAGACACAAGCAAAGCCCATGGCAGCGGAGGGTGGAAAAAATGAAGAGTCTTCAGGATCTCAGTACAGCAGATATACCCTTGGGAAAGTGAAATTATTACCCTGCCCTCTAGTGCCCACAACTAAGTATTTGCATTGTTTTGCCACTGCATTTCCCCCTTGCAGTAGTATTACAACTGCATTCACTTGGCAAAGGCGTGAACCCCAAACAAACTCTGCTAAAAAGAACACAAAAAGGTATTGTCTAGCTAGCACATTACATCTTTTTGCCTGACGTTTTGTTTGTTGTTGTTGTGAGCCTTCAAATCGTTTCCAAGTAATGGTGACCCTAAAGTGAACCTATTATAGGGTTTTCTTGGCAAGACTCTTCAGAGGGGGTTTGCCATCACCATCCTCTGAGGCTGAGAGTGTGTGACTTGCCCGAGGTCACCCAGTGGGTTTCCGTGGCCAAGCTAGGATTCAAACCGTGAACACAAAACAGTATTGTTTAGCTAACACATCACACCTTTTTGCCTGTTCTGCCCTTTAAAAATGACTGATGGATTTGGCTTTTGTTGCTGTTGCTATTTTCAAAGCCATAGCCTTTTAGGGTATATATATATATATGTAGAAAAACTGGACTCCAATAGCTATTCTAATCTTTATATATATAGATAGATAGATAGATAGATAGATAGATAGATAGATAGATAGATAGATAGATTAGAATAGCTATTGGAGACCAGTTCTTCTACAGAAGCCAAACTGAAAAAAATGGATGAGACACAAGAGGACAGTGCTTTTGGTCAGTTCCAGTTAATGAAAGGGGGACTGTACAGACAAACTGACTGGTGTAGGTTGTTTCTTGCCTTTCTCCCATTCATTTAGTGGAGCAGACATAAGGACTTTCCAAAGGATTGTGCTCTCTTTACAAGAGTAAAGTTAAAATATTTAAAAAATTAAAATAGGGCTTATCATTATTGTTTACTTTTTCCTTAAGCAAAAGGTTTTGTTAGGATTCTAAAAAGATTTGGAAATATGTTTCAGGTAGTGTATATCCATGGGAGTGCAGATGCTGTGTTTTCCATTCACTTTCTGAAGCAGCCTGTCCACACAACAGAAACTAGTCAGCAGTTGCCAGTACTGGTCACCTCTCCGGAGCAACCAAGTTTCTGACTTCACAATGGGTACAAATCCATTGGGTATAAATCCCTTTTGTAAGAGATTTTTTCCTTGTATTTGCCTTCCTTCTAGTTTAGTGCCAAACAGACAGTGTGGAAGACAGTCATGCAGAATGCCATCAGATGTCAACAAGCACTTTGCCATTGGCTTAATTGTCTTTGGTTAATGGGACAAACTACATCCTGCTGGTAGGGATTCCTCTACATCTGTTCCTTGCTTAAGGAGGATTCAGTATATATTGCAGTCAAGGACCACCCAGCATCACTTTAAGAAAAAAATGTCCTATTCACAATATAGTGTAGTGAAGGACCACACAGCATCAGCTAAACATTGCACATTCTTGTAGCTCTTAAAGTGTCACTCCAGCCTTACTAATGAGGTGCAAGCAGTTGTCAAGAGAGAAGGAATATCTTTTATGATAACCTAGCCCAAACATTTATGGATGCTTTTATTAACATGCATGACAGAATGCCCTCTCGTTCCTCAGCATCTCCTTGGGATCATAGACCATTGCTCTGATGTTGCTTTCTATTAATAATGATCAGTCTTTCCCCCTCTCTACTATATTTTCTTCTCTAGAGCTGCATCTCAGGCACCTTAAGGGATTCCATGTGCCTCTTTAGCAATTTGAATGGGAATGAAAGAGCAGCCAGATAATTATTCTGTCAGGTAACTAGGACACACAACCCAATGTATTTCAGGTTGGGTTTTTTGTTTTTAAAAATCCTTCCATAGCCAAGCTGCCTGAACCATCAAAAAGAACTGATTTTCTGGAACTGCAAGCAGGGGAGTTGAGCACATTGCCCCTAATAAAAATTCTGCCCCCTATGTAATATTCCTTCAGTCCCAAAATTTGTAGCATGAAATAACCTAAAACACCAGCTGAACATTTAGAAAATAACTTTAAGCATCCAAATGGGGAA
Organism: Phrynosoma platyrhinos; assembly: GCA_020142125.1. Classification (NCBI taxonomy): domain Eukaryota; kingdom Metazoa; phylum Chordata; class Lepidosauria; order Squamata; family Phrynosomatidae; genus Phrynosoma; species Phrynosoma platyrhinos. The sequence continues at coordinate 279,800,184 of CM034703.1, forward strand.
TAAAGGAAAGTAAACTTACCAAAGGAATATGAGCACAATAAATATGAGAGTTCTGGGTGTGAATTATTTTCAATGTCTCACTCTCTGTGATGTTAGAAATTGAAGAACTGAATGAAAATTTCATTGGGAGGAAGAATTCATACTTGAGGGGCAATGCCCTGGGTGCAAGGCAGCCTAAATGTCAACATTTCTCCTGGCCTTAAACTCTGCTTTGTGCCATATCTCTAGGATTCTATCCTTGGGGATCAACCAGTCAGGTCACTTTTTAAAATGCCCACCATTTCACTGACTTTGAAAATGATCTAAGCTCTAAATGGAGACCCAGGAGACTGGTTCATGGTCATGGTTTCTCTTCTGTGTATAGGTCCACTGGCTTAATAAGACCCCCTTGGGATTCCCTTTTACAAACTACTCTGTATGTTATTGTGCTGGTATGTGATGTTTTGGCTTACATGCTGCTTCCACTTCTAAAGTAGTAGTTACCTTCCATTGTCTGTAGTTTGTTGGTGCTCTAACATGGAGACCTAGCTTTCATTGTTGCTTTTATCACATCTTGCTGTTTTTCAGATCAAATGTTGCTTCTTGCATTCTTATTTCTTTCATTTCATCATCAGTGAAGCATATCTTCATGAGCCTGTTCAGCTGCAGAGTTGCAAACAGCTTGCCGCATGCATCTGATTAAATCCACTTTGCAAATCAAATTATCCCTTTGAAATTAAAGTGGCTGCTGCAGTGAACTCAACCAGAAGCACGTTATAATGATGATTTAATTCTGGATGCCTACATGAAATAAAATTCCCCAAACTTTACCAACTGGTGCTTTAAAAGTATGATGACATGAACATTTCTGTTTCCCTATTCATTTCAGATCTTCCAGTGCCACCTCTTTTTTGCTTGTTTATCCATCCACTCCTTTCTCCCTAGTTTCTTCTTCTCTTGCCCTATTGTTCTCCCAACTCCATATGTATACTTTTCTTTCATTATGTGACACTGTTGTATTTCCTGTGTTCAGAAGAGATTCCAGCCCCCAGCATCATTTACCCTCTTTAAAAGGTACTTGCTTTGGCTCATTGTATTCATGTGAATACAGTGGGGCTAAGATGTGCTGTTTGTATGCATGAGTTATTGTATAAGATGCAATGTAATAAGTTCTCCAGATCAAGGAAAGCACTTAAGCATCACACGCACACACAAACACCCCCAAAACAGTTCTATTTGCACCACTTATGCCATTTAAGGGGCAATCTGAAGTCCTTAGCTGAATGGGAAAGGAGTTCTCATCATATGCAAGGAAGATCATGCTCAATAGCAAGGCAGATGCACAAGTAACTTGTTTTTGCCTCTGTAACCACTATGATTATTGGTTTGGCCCAGTGGATGGTGGAGCCCTAAGGAAGGATGAATTCAGAAGAAGCAAGGGAGATGGAAAGGAGAAGATATACAGTTGCCAGGGCTAAGGAGTAGACCCTTTACACCTTGAATAAAGTAGCAATATTTTCAGTTGTGTCTGTAGGAGGGAACAAAAGAGTAAATTCTTTGTAATGTAATTTCCATATTTTGTTTGCTTTTTATTTTTTATTTAGGGCTTTAAGATTTGCATCCAGATGGCACAATACAATTGAGCTTCACAGGCAGAACAGTCCTGCAGTCATGTGCTGCTCTAGCATCCCAGTGGATGAAAGAAACTTTAGAGACAGTGCATATTTGTCAAATTTAATAAATAATTTCTTGTATTGCTGTTAAAAATAAGTACTGGCACTTAAATTGTGATAGTATTTGCATTATTCAGTTATAGTTGGCTCCACAGAACCCAGAAAGAGGTACATCTCCCCTATCTAAACTTCCCAGGAGAAAGGCAAGTTATAAATCCAACCAATCACTCAATTCAACAGGTAGCAACTGAGACTTAAATTAAATGACATCAGAAAAAAACCTACCTCCCTTGCTCTCTACTTCTGTTCTGATGTTCTAATTCACTTAGCATAAATACCATACTCCAGGTTTTATATTCACATTTTATTTTATTCTATCTATTCATTTTTAACCCACCTTCTGGGAAGGTTTCTTTCCTGCCCATTTTATCTTCACAATAAGGTAGGTTATTGCAAGGTAGGTTAGGTTTAAGAGAGAGACAGAGAGATACCTAAGATCACCTAGGCCACATCTGCATTGCAGAAATAATCCGGTTTGACACCATTTTAACTGCCATGGCTCCATGCTATGGAATTTTGGGAATTATAGTTTCAAACTGGATTATTTCTGCAGTGTGGATGCAGGCTTAAAGAGTTCACAAAGAGAGAATAGCAATCTTATTACTTATTCTGATTGAATTTTCAGGATAGTTGGCCCAAATATAGTTCATTTCTCTTTCATTCTCTTCCCCTGCCTCTATGATGTAGAGACAGCTGTTAGATTAGTTTTCATGACTTGTCAGGGTCAAACTGTTTTTCCCCTCCCTCAAGCATGGGGTTCATGCATGGGTGAAGTGACTTGAAAATGGCCGAAGGGAGAATATTCACTGTTCCTCTCCTCATACTGATCCTCTGAGCCAAATCAGAGTTGCCTGAAGCTGCATTTTTCAAGCAAAAATCAAAACAAGAAAAGCTCCAACAACAAATCCATTATGCATCATGTAAGGCAGCCTTCACTTGAGATATAAACCCAATTTTAGCCTTTCAGATCCATTTGCTGGCAATTGGCAGCAATTGAGTATTCAGTGGAGTTCACAAATGTTGGTAGATGGCCAACTCCACAGTTATTCTTACCTTTCATAAGTCACACCCTGAACACAAGCAAATCACCCTTTACCCTTCCTTTGTCAGGGTTTCAATTATTAGTGAGAGGCAAATGAGTGTCTCTAGTTTTGCAACTCATCTTTTGAAAGGATAACCTGTCTCAAACAATTTTCAGTTAAACATCTTTCCAGCTGCTGGAAAATGTATTGTTTTGTTTATTGAAAATATTTATTAATGACTTTTCAGTCCACCAGAACCCCCAGACTGACATATAAAATATATATGAAAGTACAGTATGTAAAAACAGAGTTGACAGAATTTTAAAAACCAAAGGGCAGATGAAATAATACAGCTTCCAGCTGGAAACTCAACAAGGATGTAGCCTCCCTTGGGAGAGAGTAGCTACAAAGCCCTGTCTTGAGGACTCACCATTCTAGCCCCTAAGGGTGGTGGGTCATACAACAGGGTCTCTACTGAGAATATCAAATTCTGGATACATGCACGCAGGAGGAGATAGTCTGTTACATATCCTAGTCATTTCCACAATACCAGATAGACAGCACTGAATTTTATATAGCGATATAAAGTTTTCAGAAAAGGGTAAAACAATGGTGGAAATAAGAGGCTCTTACCATTTACATTCTGAGCAGGGCTGAATGGAATGTGTGTGTGTAACTAGTTACAAATAACTAACTACCTGCAATTAATTCTTTCTCCAGTAACTAATATTAAACTTGCAATATAACAAGGACTTCACTTGTTTTGTGGGGTCGCTATCAACTTTCATTTACTTTTGCAGGTGTATGGACTTTCTATATAGTAAAGGAGAAATGCCACAAAATTCAGGTCTTTTACTATTTTACTATTTGTTTGTATTTTGATACACTGTATTTTGTATTTGAAATACTGTATTCTATTGTTGATACGGTCAGACGACTAATCAATAACACTTCTTCTGTTCACAAAATTCAGGTCTTGTATTGTACCTTGTGCAAATCAATTTTTAAAAACCCAGCGGTTATTTTAAACATAACTAAAAGTAACTGCTTGAGAAACAGAAATGTAATAAATTGCTTTAAAAAAATATTGTGACTGCAACAGAAACCGATGGGGGTCTTTGAACTATAACTATAATGGGTTATTCTAACTAATTACCAAACTTGGGCCTGCAAATAGAAGGGTATCCTCCGATACATCAGTGGAGCCAAGATGGCTACATTTTGCTTCTCATTTCTTATTCTGTGGAGCATAGTGAGTTAAAAAAGGGTGATTTATTCCACAGTGTAAGTATAGCTACTCAACTCTTCCCCCACCTAACCTGACCTTAACAAGAAGAACCATGAGGTTTCTGTTACAACTCAGTGAACACTGTAAATGTGGTTAGCTCTCTTCTGGGAAACCAAACCTCTGTGAATACCAACAGGAATAAGTGACCCAGTTAGAAAGCATGCCATTTATTCAAGTCTGTGACTAAGAATGATGCCTGTTTTTGCTTTGTGTGCCCCCACAAAGCTAATAGCTAGACAAAGCCATGCAGTTGTTCTGTCTCTTTCTGTTGAAACAGAGCTCCTTGGACTTTCAGCATGCCAGCAGCACCAGGGCTGAGCTGGACATCCATATTTTGACTTGGCCTTACACAGCTGGGATCCTTTGCTCCCTTGTGGTGCAATTTCCTCAGGTGGCCTTTCTTATTTTGGGATCTCAACAAGAATGAACAGCAGATTGCCAACCAGCTGCTTCTCATTAATTTCTTCTACAATTATGTCAGTGAACAAAAGGTGTGTCTGCACTGGAATTAATACAAAACAGGCAGAGGCCAATATTACATTCCTTGCACATCCAGGGTCCTCAAGAAGGGAATGGAAAATAGGTACATATAGGGAAATTTATTTCTAGCATATATTAGCTAGGGTCTATTCATATTATGAGCTTTTGTAAATTTTATTATGTATTCCATTTTCATTTTTACATTGCAGATATATCTATCCCTAAACTATACGATAAATATAAACAACATCTTCTGTCTCTCTTGATCAAATCCTAGAAGAGGGTCTCCTTCTTATGAATGTTAATATTCATACAATTTGTCTTCACAAATAGGGATGACTAATTTCCAGTTTTCTTCCAGCTGTGGGGAAAACTTAATATTTCTGTTTAAAGTGTTAGGGGGTATGGCTGTAGTGCATTTCTAGTGCATTTTTTAAATTTATTGGCATGTGTCAGGGGATCCAGCTGTAGTATAGGCATGCCCAATGTAGCTAGCCAAACTAACTATTTCTACTCAAATTGGTAGTACTCCTTAGATATCATTGTTTTATTACACTACGTTGTTGGTGGAATAATCCTCCAGTTTTATAGTCTATATAAATTGTATATAATCATATTTTTATATTTTTACATTTCATAATGTTAAATATATGGTATGTTAAAAGCATTTTAAAATGTTTTTGTAAACAATGCAAAGAAGTGCGTGGTAACTAATTTAGCTATATTGTTCAGTCCCTTTTTACTTTTAGCTAAAGGAAACGATTATTGTTTTTTGAACCAAAATGTCCTAGGGGTAGTATTATATGTTTAGAGTTTAGAGTCACAGATGTCATTCACAGTTTAGAGTCATTCTATTGAAGTTATTAGAACTTTCTACTATTTTTGTGTCTAGATAATTATATTGTCCTACCTCTGTCTCTGTACAAATTAGGATCTGTCTGTAGTTACCAGTATGTTCCTGTAAGAATTTATTGTATACAACCAAGATGTTTTATTGTAATCTTGTGCTGGCCGAATGGCCGTAATAAAAGGATTGAAAAAGGACTGATTGAATACTTCTGTGTATTTCCCACCAGTACTCACATGGCATATTTCAGGAAATTATTCTGTGCAGAAGGATATGTTTTCTTGAATGAAAGTTGTGGGAATTTGCACAATAACATTGTTTCAAGACAGATTGCGATTCTCTGTGCAAAAAGCAGCTATCTTGCACAACAAAAAAATTGTATAACAAAAATCTTATGCAAAAAACAGGAGCCTTACACAACAAAAATATGTGGCAATGTGTGTGTGTTGCAAGGTATCTGTTCTGATCACTTTGAACAGTGCTGGTTTGGTATATGGTTGTTGGAACCAAGAGGCGGCTATTATTTATAATCATCATGGATTACCTGAGAAATTATAACTCTTTCCTAAAGCAATAGACCTTATGTAGTAGAAAGGAAAAATTGTGACATTCTCACAGACAAGCTGTTAAAATGTGGCTTCCAAAATTTTTGAAGCCATGGGAAAAACCTCTTCTCCCCCCCCGCCCGATTTTTCTGGGGAAAAATGAAAAAATTGGAAAAAATGGAAAAAATGCAACATTAGCACTTCTTACAGATTGAAAAACTCTGTTATTTTAGGAACATAAAATATGACTATGTACAATTTGATTTGGCATAAAATTATCACAATCTGTATATTAAAATACACAGTATTCAAACAATTATTACAAATAGAATTTATTTTTATTTTAAAACTTCTTTTATTTGTACAACATCCCATCTGAACTTGGAAGCTAAGCAGGTTCATCCCTGGTTAGTACTTGAATGGGAGCCTGCCAATTAATATTGTAGGCTACATTTCAGGGGAATGGACTGGCAAAATCAACTCTTGAGTATTCCTTGCCTAAGAAAACCCTATGAAATTTATGAGGTCATCATAATTCAACAGGCAACGTGAAAGCACACAAGATGAAAGGCAGTAGAAAAAGACCACACTACAAGTAGATAGACTCAAGGAAGCCACAGCCCTTCCTCAAAAGCAGGATGACTTGGAGAGCTCTCATTCATAGGGTCAACTTAAGTCAAAGTCAACAGCAACTAACAACAAACCTACCTTCTTCCACTATACATTTATATACTTCTGTCATGTCCCCTCTTATTCGCCATATAAATTTTCATTGGGAGGTGATGGTGGAATTTCCAACCATCTGATAGAAATTACCTGAGTCAAGGCTTTCTGGAATATGTCCATGTGGAACTGATCCTATACATTTCTGGGGAATTTCAAGTGAAGTTTTACCATGGATTTATATAAAGGCAGAGAAGTCATATTGATTTCAAAGGATCCACTCTAGATAGGATTGAGTTTGGATCTAGTGCATCGTGGTATTACAGCTAGTAGTTTTATTTTTGCTGTCTTATGTTCCCTAGCATGGAATTCACCTTTTCACAGGTGCTGCAGATTCATCAAAGTATTCATATAGCTATCTATCAAACCCGCAAGCTCAGACACAATCAGTACCTTTACAAAGTTAAGATTTATTGTTTATTTATTTACGTTTGCTTCTGAATCCATCACTTTATATTACATTGAATTGCATTTGCCATTTTATTGCCACTTCACCCTCCTAAAACTTCGGGGGATATGCAGCACATCTTTGCAATCTTTTTTTAAAAAAAAAACCTTCTTGAATAAATTAGTGCCACATGATTGATTCCAGTGTGTGGAAGCAACTGGTACTTGGAAGTAATGAATGACTTGTAATTTATATTCTAGTAATTAAGACATACATAGTTATATGCTTATTATAATGTAAAAAGGAGTAATTCTTCTGCTTTTGTGGTGTAATTATAACTGGTTTTGAATTCAGAGACTTGTGAAAGAGGTTGTGCTACAGCTTCTTTCACACAGTCTCAAAGGTGCTACAAAATCCCTTTGCATACTGACATAACTGGTTTAGTTACTTCTGTAGTTTCGGATTGTGTGTGGCCTCCACAGTTAGTTCTGTTTTGTAACATAGCCCAGCATGCCTGTATATAATATAGAGAAGCATATAATTTTGTTGTTTTTTTAACTATTTATTTGAGAGTAGAACAATCATTTAATATGATTTTATTAAGTATAAGCATAAGAAAAGGAGGGAGGAAATCTGTTTTGGATTTCTTTTTTTATTATTTATGCAGGTTGAGAGTACTTTTTTTGCATTTGTTGTATTGTTGTTGTTGGTATTTTCATTTCCTTTTCTTGTCTTTTGTTCCCCCATTTGTAATCTACCTGGGCATCATACCTAGATTTTCCAATACTGTTTAATGTAGTTCTTAAGGTGCCAAAGGCTGTTGGACTGATTAGCATTTGAAAGAACAATTAAAGGGCTGCATTATGGTGATGCAGAACATAAAACGTTTGAATATGCATTTTCCAGTGGGCTAGCACAAAAAGCATTTTAAGAAAATAATCAAAGAAAACCCTAAAATCACAATGAAACATTGTGCTTTATTTCACTTTGTATAAAACAGGGCATACTTCTTTATTCTGCGTTGGGGGCTCTCTGTAATTGCCAGTCATAGGACCTTATCCCACGCTGCTCTCAAAAGTGGCAAGAAACCGATATGAGCATCATTGCAGTACTATAGCGCTAGTATAATATGGCGCTAGCGCTATAATAGCGCTATGGATAAGGTAGCGATATTGCAATGCCCGATGAAAACAGGCATACAAAAGAACCCGAATGATGCTGCATTCCGAGCGGTTTCTTGTTGTATTCTGAGCGACGTCGTGGGATCACCCAGAAAACTATAGCGCTATAGCGCCTGATTCTTAGCGGATTCCGAGCGACGTCGTGGGATCACCCGGAAAACTATAGCGCTATAGCGCCTGATTCCATGTGGATTCTTGCTGCTTTTGGCCCCGTGGGATAAGGTCCATACAGATGCATCCCTATATTTTATCTAAATGCATACATGCCTGCATGATCACTCTCTAGTAGCCATTTTAGCAGGACTCCATAAGATCTGTGGCAGTTTTGTCCTCCAAAAGTTCATAAGATAAAAGATATAAACCCAAATATACCATATAATTCTGGGGGTGTTGCAATGGGAGGACCTTTTAACCACTTATGGCTCTTTGATGTGGAATGCTCCAAAAGAAACGTGATAACATGTTTCTCTGTTTATATTACCACTGTATGTATAGATGAAACATTAAGCAATCCCATTGGAACTGTTAAGGCAAAGTGTTGCAACAGTGGTCCCTCTTAATGTATTTATTTTAAATGTGATTTTAAATTGTAATACTGTTTAATAATTTTTTAGGGGTGGGTGGGTTTGGGGGTTGTTTGGGATGGGATGGGGATTTTATTTATGTAAATGTTTAATGTTGTAAGCCTCCTGGTTGCTTTGCAGAGAGGCAGGGTAAAAATAAAATAAAATTTATTATTATTATTATTATTATTATTATTATTATTATCAAATAAGAAAAAACAAAGGTTGACAAAATGAGATCCAACAAACTGAATAATGACAAGACAGAGATGCTGTGGTAGTTGATTCTTATGTCTGAAAAGAATTTGTGTTGGATAGGTTTGCATTAGCTCTGTGACAGATGGTTTGCTCCTTGAGGGTACTCCTAAATATGGCATTGTAAGTAAGGGTTTACCTGGGTTCACTGGCATAACACATCTTCTACCAGCTACAGCTGATTCACTATCTACAGCCACTTCTGGACACTGAGTCTAGCTATTGTGATTTGTTAATCTTCCAGCTGAATTACTGTAACATGTTATAAATGGGAATACACTTGTAGACAGCATGGTAGCTCAACTGGTATAGAATATGTCTGCAAGCATTTTAACATGTTATCCGCCTTGTACAGATTTTTTTTTTAAAACAGCTTCATATGTCTACTTCCAGTCCTGTTCAGAGTTCTAGTTTTGAACTTTAAAGCCCTACATGGTTTGGGTTTGGGACTCAAACACTGGAGCACCAGGTCTGTTCTTTTAAAATCTTTTGCTAAGGCCCTTCTCCATGTATCTCTTCCATAAGACAATGTAAAGGTCTTCTACAAGGGAGGATTTCTCAACAGTGGTACTATTATGAAATGCATCCCCAGAGATTAGCTGGACAGCAACACTGGGGGGTTGCAGACTGCCAGAAATAGTGCAAATTGAGTCC
>CM034703.1:279832466-279853119 GCA_020142125.1 Phrynosoma platyrhinos
GATAACTTCATCTTTGAGTTGCCAAAAGTCAGGAAGGGCTTGAAGGCCACACAATGTAAACTATCAGCTTGATACATAGGCCTACACACTGTTTTTGAGGTATGTTAGATTTAAGGACTTGCATGTAACTGTCGGGTGCATAATGCAGACAGTTTTTCAAAGCAGATGCAGTTGGACTTTCCTGCCAAAATTCTGACTCCTGCTGTTCATGTTTTCTGATTCAACTACATAGAATAGTTTTTGTCAACTTATTAGGTAGCTCCCCCCTCCCAAGTATTTAAGAATTCAAAATGTATAGAACAGGTGGAAGGTAAACAAGGACTGGCCTTCACCTGTTTGTAAACAGTGGATGCATTTCTATTGGCAAAGTAGACACTACTATCCAGTATACATAAAACCATAGCGACACAGTGAAATTCTGAGAAGAGTCAGACTCCAAAACCATGCAGTTCCTAATACACTCTACTCCCTAATTTTTTGTTTCAGTGTGCCTCAGTAGCACCCTCATTATCTTTAGGCAGTCACAGATTTGCATTCTTTTCTCTACAACAGCAAAAACTACAACTTAAGGGTATTCATCAGTGTCGCTGATGTATTCAGCCCTTCTACGTATATGGAAGCTTATTATTATTATTATTATTATTATTATTTATATCCCATCTTTTCCCCAGTTTGGGACTAAAGGTGGTTTACAACAAGTTAAAACAAATGTAGCTAAAAATTAACAGCATGCAAAATTTAAAAAGTAGTTAAACCATCTTAAAATTTAAAACCATTTAACATAAATTAAAATAAATAAAATAATGGCAGCACCTAAAAGTTCAGCAAATTATACAAGGGCTGTAACCCCTGAACAAGTAAATTCTCAGAGACCTGCTGCAAACAAAAGTTTTTTACCTGTTTTCAGAAAGATAGTAAGAAAGAAATAATCTGTGAACAATTTCTGGTGCTCCTGCCCTGCTTATCTCTACGTACAGGGAATATGGACAATAAAGGTACATTTGAGAACTAGCAGAGTGTTATAGGAAAAGAGAGAGGAAAAGCTTTTGCATTTCGGATAAAGCAGGTAGTTGAAAACAGAAAAAGATTATTTATGTTGTGAAGAGGGTTTGGCAGAGTAATACCAGTGTGCATTCAGGATCAGTCAGAGAATGAAAGGCAGAGGAGAGAAGGAAGAGGAAGGAAAGTGATATGCTGGATTTGAAATGGGCAAGGTACTGATGCATATATATGTATATATTTGGGTTTGTTTTTTTTTTTGTTTATAATAACCCTATGTAACTGAGAGGTTTAAAGGTAAAGGTTTCCCATTTGATAAGATTGACTAGTCATGTCCAACTGTAGGGGGCGGTGTTCATCTCCATTTCTAAGCCGAAGAGCCAGTGTTGTCAAAGACAGCTCTGAGATTATGTGCTAGCTTGACTGTGCAGAATGCTGTTCCCTTCTCACAGAAGTGGTACCCATTTATCTACTTGCACTTTTACATGCTTTCAAACTGCTACGTTGGCAGAAGCTGGAACTAGTGACAGGAACTCACTCCATCCCAAGGTGCTTGGGACTTGAACTGCTGACCTGCCTACCTTGCAGTCATCAGAATCAGCATCTTAACCGCTGAGCCACTACGTCCACGTATATAAGTGAGAGACCACCATGTCAAACTCAGGGCCATTACTTCCTTTATGGAGGCTATCCACCTGTGATACAGTCTTCCTCTTTTCCTACTGCATTCTACCTTTCTGAGCATTATTATCTTGTCTTATGAGTCATGTCTTCTCATGATATGTCCAAAGTACACCAGTCTACGTTTAGTCATTTTGGCTTTCAGGGGGAGTTTATGCTTGATTTGCTCTTGGAGCCTTTCATTTGTATAATGTAGGTATTTATTTACTCCATTTATATTCCACTTTTGTCTCAAAACTGGAAATTCATAAGATGAAAAACAGATAAAAACACAAGAAGTTTATAATGTCAAAGCCTACTTACACAAATTATAATACTAAAACACCACTGAATCAAAAACAATATGAAAGCACATTGGTGGAAAAGACAGCAGCCACATGTTAGAAATCTGTTTTAAGCAGCTAGCTAGTTGCCAAAAGCCCACCTAAGCAAAAAGGTGTTTGCCTGCCAACAGGACAGTTGGGAGGAGGCCAGCCTAATCTCCCTTGAAAGGAGGTTCCACAGCACTGAAGAAGCCATGGAAAATCATCAAATGTATATTGCTGGATAGTGGAACCTAGACAAGGGCTTCCCCTGAAGATATCAGGGCATAAGTAGGTTTGTATGGGAGAATATATGTATATATGCTGAATGCATGTACCTATACATAATTGTGTTTCATGCAGTAAGCCCCATTTGTCTCTGTCCAGTCTTGGATGCTCCTGTATTCTACCTTTAAAGTTCCACACCTCTCCCTGTCTCCATCCAGGCCATACAACATTAATAGAAACATGTTATGTGGTGAGAAATATGAGAAATACAAATTAACTTTTGATAAAGTAATAACCAGTTTGTGGCTGAAGTGTCCAGTTTTTTCATAACAGAGCACATGAGATGTGTTGCTCAGTTATCTAGGCAAAGCATTTAAACTGCATTTCTCCACTTGTATAAGCAGTTGAACTTGTTGGACTTGATTTGTGAGAAACAGTTAAATCCTTTTGAAATGCAAGAGTGTAGTCTATTTTGTGACTAATATAATTTGTCATCATAAGGAAACATAAAGTTTATTTTAAAGCACTAGTCAAATTTATAGTAGTGAAACAGGCACTACTAAAATATATATATTTAAGCTACAGCTACACATTTAAAATGGGTTGGGAATATGGGATTGTTTGGAAGATTAGATAATGAATTCAAGGGAGTAGTAAACTTGCCTTACATATACGTACCCACACCCCAATCCATACACAGTCAGGTGCTGGTTTTCATCCTTAGTTAAATCTTATCCTAGTAAAGTCTTAATGGCTCTAATCCTCTACCTGCTTAGAAAGGAATAGGCCCCACAGAACTCATAGAACTCATAAGGAAGTTTTACTGGAACCCTCCCTACTTTCTTTTTCCAGACAAGCAAAGAGTGGTTATATTAGGCCCATTTTACATAATGAAGTGGATATATATGTGTGTGCATGTGTTTTAATGATACAGTGGGCCCTTAGTATCCGTTGGGATTTGGTTCCAGGCCACCCCGCGGATATCAAAATCCATGCTTGCTCAAGTCCCATTATATACAGTGGCACGGTAAAATGGTGTCCCTTATATAAAAGGCCAAAATCATTGTTTGCTTTAGGGAATTTATATATTTTTTGAATATTTTCAAACCATGGATAGTTGAATACATGGATAAATAATCCGTGGATACCAAGGGCTGACTATATGTTTTAACATAGTTTTAATATAACAACAACTCAGAGGAATTTACTTCTGAGTGGACATGGGGGTGCATCTACACTGTAAAAATAATGCAGTGTGACACCACTTCAAGTGCTGTGATTCTATCCTATGGAATCCTGGGATTTGTACTTTGTCAAGGTCTTTAACCTTCTCTGCCAAAGCATGCTGGCGTTTCACAAAATGACAGATACCAGAATTCTGTAGGATGGAGCCATGACTGTTAGCATGGTGCCAAACTGCATATTTCCTACCATGTAGATGTACTTTGTAAATCCCATTTTCCCATCAACAGGAATATATAATCTTTCTAATAAAGTCTCCTCTTTTCCCACTCTCCATCCAGTTCTTCTCTTGCAGTATTTATCTATCAAAGTGAATCTTTGTAAATAAAGTGCCAAACATTTCAGTGACCATTTATATTATATAAAGTATTTAAATCTTTTGAAATAAAAAAAATGCTTATTTCTTTTGGTGTGAGCTTCCCTTTTCTCTTTTTTAAACCTTGATTTATGATATTATGATATTTTAAAAATAGATTGAAAACTTTTTTTCCAAATGAACGCCCATGTATCATTTAGGGGAGAGGCCTGTTCTGGGTCCCACCAGCAGAAGAAAGTGTCATATTCCTATGTATCCATATGAATCTGCCATCAAAGGAGTGTGTATGAAGGGGAGGGAGATCAAGGGGGATTGTAAACCGATGCAGTTGGCTATGGGTAAAAAAGGGAGTTTTAGATTGGAGCAGATGACGGCAGCAGGACAACTGGGGCTGTTTATGACTGTTTATGATGGTGCCTTCCTTTCCTAAGAGATGGTGGGAGACAGAAATTGAGAAGGGGCAAACTTCAAAGCGCACCTTTGAAGTGGGCAAATGGTGCTGGCTACAGTCTGGGGAGGGGCTGGACAAAGGACTTTTAAAGTGTTGTTTAACTTGGGGAAACCAAGAGTTGATTCTAACCATTGTGAGGTAGTTTTGTGTGTCTTCGAATCCAGAATAAAGCAATACAATTGCCCCTCCCAATTCATGGGGGATCCGTTCCAGACTCCCTCCATGAAAATGGTGGCTTACTAATATTTGAGCCCCATTTAAACTAATGGTTCATGTGCCCATGGTGTGTGTGTGGGGGGGGCTGTGCACAGGTGTGCACGGCCATTTAAGGTATAGCTGTTGTCCCTCCCCACGAAGAGCAAGACCATAGAGGTCAAGTCCGCAAATGGGGAGAGACAACTGTAGTTAATTTAGACTAAAATGCTGTCCTGGTTCTTCAAGTCTTCAGCTGCCAAAAATGAGAATAGTCCTTTGAATCCTTTTGAAGATTGTACAGCTCTCTCCACTTGGACATTTTCAGTAAAAACAATCACTAGAAGCATGCTCTTTTTAATACTGTGGAATCTGGAGAGCCCCCCCCCTTCCTTGAATTTCAGTTATATTTGCTTATCTCAGATATAGAGAACACCATCTCTTCCACTAGTCAAGTAGTCTCAATTAGAGTTGTCTGTCTTGTTTGGGGGCAAGGTTGGCTTTATTTAGTTAGGTGGCAGCCTCAAGACCCAGGTTTTGCCTGTTATAAAATGGCAGGAAATTGTCAGCTGTTCAGTATATTATAAATGTATTTTAATTGGGGAAGTAACCTATAAGATCTTATGCCTAAAGTGCCAAAATAACATGACTGACCTTAGGTACTAATTCATCTTGAATATGCAAGTGCAAGGACCATTTCTGCCGTGCCTCAGGCAGAAAAATGTCTTGTGCAGGCTCTGTTCAGAAATAAAAATTGTAATCTTATTTCCAATTCATTCATATTAAAATTGTCAATTTAATGAGTTCCTATGCTACCTTTCTATGTATCTGACTCTGTCACATTCAAGATCGTGTCACAACTGGCCTCTGACCATGGCCTTGAAGCTGGATGTAACCAAAATAATAATAATAATAATAATAATAATAATAATAATAATAATAATAATAATAATAATAATTTTTATTTGTATACCGCCCTTTGGCGAACCAATCTGGGCGGTGAACATAATAAAATACAGTAAATACAATCTAAAACAACATCATTCCCCCCTCCCCCCTTAAAAAAACTATTAAATCAGAATCGATTAAAAACAGATTACAATTAACCAAACAGTATAAATTTATAAAAAATACACAGACTGAACACAACAGTAAGAATAAGAATGAGACTAATAAGCCTAAACAATACATGGCCATTTATGGGCCAGCTTGTGGCCTTCTATAAATGGTTTTGATTTAGGTAGGTTTAAACGAAATCCAAAATACACATGAGTTTTTCCGGTTTTCCACTGGAAACCAAAGAAAGATTTGTTTCTATGGAATGTTCTTGTAATGGGGAAAAATTATCAAACTAATGAGCTCTGACTGAACAAGACAGGAAATAGGATTTCTGTCTATAAAGAGAACCTCTAATTTAAAGTTACTGTATTTCCTCATCCCTGGGTGTGGTGGGGCCATACAGGGGGAGATCCCATTGAAAATTAGGGAATTACTATGGTCAAGAGGAAGGCAATAATATTTGGGAAACAAAGAGATACATCATATACTGAAGCAAGGGGAAAAATGGTATGTTAGCAAGCCATAGAAAAACTAGGATGTTGATTTTTTTTCATGTTCTCTTTACCTGCAGATATGTTACTCCTTAAACTAAACTACAAAGCACTCTACCGTGTATTTATTGCACTATGATGGGCAAGTGAAAGGAGGAAATTCTCCTCCTCTCACCACTTCTTCTTACATTCATTAGATATTGAATGTTTGCACTTCTCTGGTTGTCTGTATATTTCTGTATATACAGAAGGTGGATTGGAACCTTCCAGTAGATTTCTGGGTGATTTTAGGGTTCCTGACTTTTTAAAGAACAGTAACAACAAAATGACAACCACACAGAATGGGACGGGGGAGGCTATTGAAGAAAGCTTGGGAAATCTTATTCCTTGGCTTAGCATTATTCAATGACACCTGGTTCTTAAATGTGTTTTGGATTGATTCTGGATCTTCTTCTTCTTCTTAAATAAGCTTAAAGTTTATCCATCCCATATACTAAAGTACAGCATATACTATATGCTAAAAAGGAGGGCTAAACTGTGCCCAGCATTAGCTATATTATATGCCTATTTAAGATTACTTTTTTACAATTGGGTGAATATTTGTGGCTCCAGTCTGGATTGGGATCATTGAATCATTGGGTGACAGAGGTTCCATTAAACTTTTCCCCAGTCAGGTTGTATTTCATATTTCACCAACCTCCCAGACAGTTTTTATTTCAAAATCCACTCAGCTAACCTAGTTGGATCCCCTTTGGGAAGGGGAACTGATTGCTCCAATCCAGATGGGGATTGTATACATTTACTTTAGTGAAACCCTTGAAAACCCACGGGTGACCTTGGGCATGTCACACTCTTTCAGCCTTGTAGGATGGCAATGGCAGACCCCTCTGAAGAAAATTGCCAAAAGAACCAGCCTTAGGGTTGTTATAAGTCAGAAAGGTAAACAACACGCACATGCAAACATGAAAATTTAGTACAGGTTGAGTATCCCTTATTTGGAATTCCGAAATACATCAAAATCATCCACAAGGGTGATTTTCTGATGGTTCAGTGTACACAAACTTTGTTTCATGTAGAAAACTATTTAAAATATATGTTACCTTTAGGCTATGTTTATAAGATGTATAGAAAACATAAATGAATTTTGTGTTTAGACTTGGGTCCCATCTCCAAGATACAGTGGGCTCTGGGGTTTGGTTCCAGGAATCCCCCCCCTCCCGCTGCCCATGGATACTAAAATCCATGGGTACTCAAGTCCCATTAAGTGTAATGGCATTGTAAAATGGTGTTCCTTATATGAAATGGGTGGAGGGGGGAAATCAAGGTTTGCTTTTGGGAAAAAATATATATATTATATATTATATTTTCAAGCTGTGGATAATTGAATCCATGGATACAGAGGGCCAACTATGGGCCTCGGCAGATGGCTAATAGAGCCGTCTTCCGGGCCCAGAAGAGGAGGGGCAGCCGCACGAGCGGCACCCCTTCCTCTTCCTGAGGTCGCCCTCGGAGTCGCTGGCCGTTCGCACGGCCGGCGCTCCGGGGATGACCTCACGCCGCGGCGACCGCACGCGCCGCGGCGTTTGAGTCAGGGGAAGTGCGCCCGCCGCTTTTAGGGCGCACTTTCCCTGAAATCTAAAAGGAGCGCCAATTTGGAGCTCCTTTTAGATTCGCCGGAGGTGCGCTGCGGTGCGGAGGCCGAGCTCCGCCGGCGCTCCGACCCGCGGCGCACGGGAAGCTCCCGTCTGCTTCCCCCCTATATCTCATTATGTATATACAAATATTCCAAAATCCAAAAAAATCTGAAATCCAAAACACTTGTGGTCCCAAGCATTTCAGATAGGGGAGACTCAGCCTATATAGTTCTTAGGATTCCTCTGCGGCACAGTGTTAATTGGATTTCAGAGGTGAAAGTGGTGGTGTCTGTGTCAGGTTTAACTATACTCAGAAAGCACATACTTTGTGAAATAAAGAATGCAGACCAGCGGCTGAAGAAAGACCAGCCAAGAGAAAATGAATGACTGATGTACAAAATTACTAAACAAGATAATTTGTTACTGAGGCCCACATAGTGACTCTAAATATTACCTCTACTTTTCATCAGGAAATAAATGCATGATGTGCTAATCATATGGTGAAAAGAAATACATATTTCAAAAATAGGCCATTGGCCAAAGAATTCATGAGTATTTTGGATTTCTTCTAAACCTACCTAAATTAAATCCATTTATAGAAAAAAAATTGCACTCTGTTGATATGTTTAGATAGTGATGGTCAGATAAGGAGAAAGTTCCAGAGGAAAACAAATTACATTGTTTAGAGATAGGAATGATTGATAATGTCTTTTAAGGAAAGTACCTGACCTAGCAATATTAGAAGTGGCTATATATCTTACATTTTTTTGTGTGTTTTGAGACTACAAAATGTGGTCCTAGAACAGATGCAATTTGCCACCCTGTCAGTAGTTTTAGTCAGTTCATTGATTGTAAAGAAAAATTTTATTAAAGTTTTCCTATTATCATTCAATGTCACTTCAGCAAGGTTTTAGACCAGGGGTAGGCAACCTTTCCCCTTTAAGGGCCGAGGGACTTCAGCTCCCAGAAGCCTCAGCCATGTTGGCCAATAGTCCCATGTTGGCCAACAGCTCCTGGGATTCTGGGAGCTGAAGTCCCTTGGCCCTTAAAGGGGAAAGGTTGCCTACCCGTTTTAGACATATCTGTCAAACTATATATAGAGAGTTAGGGCCTTTGCAGACTGCCAGAAATAGTGCAAATTGAGTCCACTTTTAGGATTAGGGTTAGGGAATCATGGGAACTGTATTTTATTGTGGTACCAGAGCTCTCTGACAGAGAAGGCTCAATGTCTCAGAAAAAAAAAAAAACAATTCCCATGACTCCCTAGCACTAACCCTAACCCTTAAAGTGGACTCAATTTGCACTATTTCTGGTAGTCTGCAAAGGTCTTCACTTTGCCAGGCTGAAGAAAAAAATAAATGTTGAGTAAGTACTCAGTAATTAAACTCTGCTAAAGAGAAATGTATTTCACTGACCTAGCAGCAAATCTGGAAAACTTAAATTTATACCTCAGAACTTTGGGTTAGGTAGAGAGTCAGCATTATACATTAAGCAAAGCCATGCATTTAAAAATACTTTTCATGGTCACCGAACATGCTTCCCTCCTTATTGAGAGAGTTTCCAGACCTGGAGGAAATTGGTGCAGAACCATTGTGCGTGTTGTGGTATATATTTAGTACATTCATGATAGATCATATGCCAGACTTCAGTAGGTAATTGCTCTGTTTTGCGATTTTGTTATGAAAATCTTGCTCTCAAATGTGGAAAAAACCTGAATTACTGGATATACTCATCTGTAAGTCTAGAAATTTTAGTCACTAAATTGACTCCAAAAACTTGAGTCGAATGTATTTTAATTGTTACAAAAAAAGGAACCATCCCTTGGTGAAAGGCAAGAGCGTAATCTGTCCTGGATGCACTCACACCCCCTTTATATTCTCTCATCCATGAAGCTTTTAGTATGAGCATAAACAGTTATGCCTGCTGGAATTTTGTAAGTTTTCTGGCACTGTTTTCCTTTGCTTCATCCTTTGCATCCTTTGTTACATTCCCCTAAGTTTTGCCCTCAACTTATCCACGGGTCATATCAAAATCCATAATTTTGGGCACAAAACCTGCCCTCGACTTATACATGAGGTTGACTTATAGTCAAGTACATACAGTATATAAAGTGAGCTCAATTCAAAGCAGATTAGATATGACTCAGTGTTGGTACCATCAGTGGGATATGGAGACCCTTTTCAGAGATTATCGCACAGGAAATCCCGCTGGATCCACGCCGGGTTCCATGTGGGTGGTAACCATTGGATAAGATCCGTGTCTGACTATTACAACCCTTATGTAATCCGGTGGGGATTTCCCATATAATAATCAACATAATGTTTTCTCAGAAGTAGGTCCTGAATTAATCCTAACTGAAAAAGATGGGTCAGCACTTGGCCAACTGAAGTTGTGTTGAATCCACATGCACACCAGCCTAAGAATACTGGAAATAACACAGTACTGCTGTAACTAAAGCTCATCTTTGTGTCTCGATACTAGCAGTGGTCCTGGGCTGAAGGAGCTTTGAATTTGGCAGAACTCAGCTTTCCCCTTGTTTCATCTTATCTCATCTGGCAGAGCAGATGGGATCAGCAAACCCCTTGGTTGTCTATTTTACCAAACACAAGAGGGTTTTATTTGCATAAGGCTGTTTCAGCCAGCACAAGAGGTTCCTATCTATTCCAAACCCTTTATAGCTCGTGTGCCTTTGTATGCTCTTTTATTGTCATTGCTGACAGAGGTATGCAGCACCTCTGTCTGCAACAACCATCTGTCCACATATTCAACCTCCTTGCCACCTAGACATCCCCTCTCAGCTATTTAAAGGCTGGGAGAGGTGAGAGGTGTTTGCACAATATCTAGCTATAATCCTCTAGCTAGGTGCATGAAGAAAAAGGCATCTGAACTTTTTGGGGTCTTCTAGATGTCCGGGAGGAGGATGTCATCTTCATGCATCCAGCTGCAGGAATATAGATAGATGCTGCCTGACTACAACCCCTTCTTGGCAACTAAATGGCTGCAGTGGGCACCCAGGTAAGCAGGGAAGTAGATTGCGAACACTTGGACAGAGAAGAATGCAGAGCTACCCCTGACAGGCTTTTACATTCTGCCAGTGTGATGTAGGATCTCAATGTCTGAATTAGGACTACACTATAAAGTAAAAGGCAATCCAGTTGAGTGAACCCTTTGGGACTTTAACTGTGCATTTTACATCACAGTCTTGGGCCTGCTTAAATTTCACTGTTCAACAACAACAGTGCTTCATCCATTGTGAGAACTCTGTTTTCAGTTGTATTTTTTTCCAACTTTGAAACGGAGGACTTTAAAATAAAAGATGAAGAATTGCATGTTCAGCATGCATCTTAATCCCTGTGCAACAGAGATTATATGTGGTTGTGGGACATTAGAATAAAAGATAATAGAGGACAGGCTGTTTATAGATTGTGCAGTTTCACCTGATCAATCAATCAGTTACTCAATTGTAAATAGTCACTACTGCAGAGACTCAGTGCATCTGGGGTCAAAGGACAGCGCCTAGAAGCTTGTCCTTGCTACTGTTGCTGCCTGAGAAGAATTCTCAGGCCTGTCTAGTAATGTTCATAAAACAGTAGAACAAGAAGGGACAAGCAGTTTACCTAATCCAATTTCCTAATCTAAAGCAGGATCACCTACCCAACATATTCATATAAATCAGGGGTAGGCAACCTTTCCCCTTTAAGGGCCGAGGGACTTCAGCTCCCAGAAGCCTCAGCCATGTTGGCCAATAGCTCCTGGGATTCTGGAAGCTGAAATCCCTCAGCCCTTAAAGGGGAAAGGTTTTCTACCCCAATATAAATTGTGCTTTGATTATGTGTTCCTGCATGGCAAGAGGTTGGAGTAGATGGCCCTTGTGGTCTCTTCTAACTGTGATTCTATGACATCCATTATCAGATTAGCCAATGCAGTCTTGATCATGGTATGCCATACACAGAGACAGGAGCATCACAAAACAAAAATTTTCAGAGCCCTTATCTCAAATAGTAGCCATTTACTTGTCCCTCTCACGCCCAAAAGTATGTACTTGAGCCATGTTGTCCTGCTGCAGCAGTAGGCCAACCTCTGTGACATCACAATGTCCCAGCAGAAAGGAGACAAAATAGCATTACAAATGCAGATTTAGGGTCTTACGCTTTTAGTATAAGGCTTTGTAGTGGAAGATGAAAGAGAATGTCACGCAAGGGACAGAATGCATGCTTTGCATGAAAAGATCCGAGATTCAAAATCCATTATTTCCTCCTGGCAGGACTAGAAAAGCCTCTTTACCTGAAAACCTAGACCAGTGGTGGTGAACCTATGGCACACATGCCACAGGTGGCACTCAGAGCTCTCTCTGTGGGCACGCGCACCATCGCCCTAGCACAGAGTTTGCCAGAGTTCATTACTAGAAAGCCAGTGGGACACAGCACTTTGCGATAAATAAGTGGATTTTGGGTTGCAGTTTTGGCACTGGGTCTCTGAAAGGTTCTCCATCACTGACCTAGATAATCACTGCCACTACTGAGCAGTGGTCTAGTTCAGGGTCAGGTCTTGTAAAAGTTACTTTTTGTGATTATTCTGTTGTGATCAAATTTCTTTTCTAATACTTGCTTTATATAAGTCAACATCCCATGTACATACTGTCCGATATAATTACAATTAATTACAGTGGCTGCAGTATGTGCAAAGGTATACATATACACTTCTTGTTATTTCAGTGTGATATCACACACACACACACACACACACACACACACACACAAGCATACTAGGTTCTCCACTAATATTTTTTTAGATGTTTCTGAACCTGCATGAACATCCCATGCACACATTTCCCACTGAAATTGCTAGGCTGAGTATGTAAATAACTACAGATGTATAATTATTATTAGTCATAATTATTATATTCACCATTGCACCCTCAGTGTAAAGAAGCTGTAGAGTGTAATACAAACAGATTTAAAATTAGTAATTCTCAGGACATTGAGACTTTTGCACAGTGCATTTTAAAGTGTGTTATAATTTCTCTTCATTTGATGAAAGAGAACACCCATCAAGCAGAGCTCTTCTGTAAATGAACAACAGATTGAGGCTTAAGCTAGAATTGTTATTTTGGCATTGCCAGCCACACTACAATTGAGGTTTGATTTCCTTTTCTGCTTTTCTGCTTTTATTTGGGTGTAGAAATGAATTCCAGTTTTCTCTGAATTTTGATCAAATATCACAGGATTTTTCCCCCTTCATACCATTGTTGTGTCCACCTTCTTACCATAGTTGGTCCTGTCATTGTAGTTTTTTTCAGAGTAATTATGTGTATACTTGTATATAAGTCGACCTAATATATAAGTTGAGGGCAGGTTTTGGGACCAAAATCATGCGTTTTGATATGACCTGTGGATAAGGCGAAAGTAAAATTTAGGGGCGTGTAACAAAGGATGTAAATGAAGCAAAGGAAAATGATGCCAAAGAACTTACAAAATTCCAGCAGGCATAACTGTTTGTGCCCACCCTAAAGGCTAGATGAATGAGGAGGGAACTACAGTCAATGGTGGCTGTGCTATGTGTGTGGGAGGCGACTAGGTGTTAGCAGATATAAGAAAACATGCACTGTCACGAAGCACGTAATGGCAAGAGTTAAGGTACAGCATTAATTTCGATCAAAAAAAGAACTATCCTCTTCTCTCAATAGACTGGTGAAAGATGAGAGCTTAGTCCATCCTGGGACCACCTAAAGGAAGCACTGACCCTGTCTCAGTACTCCTTTGAGGGGAAGTGCCTAAGAATCACCACCTTTCCCAGCATTATTGTCTTTTCCAGTGATTCCTCTCTTCTCATGTGGCTGCTGTGTTTTGAACTAATTGAAGTACGACAGCCTCAGTTTGGTCATCTTGGCTTCCAGGGAGGTTTCCAACTTGATCTGCTCTAGGACAAACTTGTTTGTTCTTTTGGCTGTCCATGGGATCCTCAGCACTCTTCTCCAGCAATACGTCTCAAGTGCATTGATTTTCTTCCTATAATCTTTCTTAACTGTGCAGCTCTCACATCCATACATGGTAATAGGGAATACGATGGCTTGTATGATTCTAACTTTTGTGTTCACTTGTGTATCTTTGCATTTTAGAATCTTTTCTAGATCTTTCATAGCCACCCTCCCCATTTGTAGTCTTCTTCTGATTTCCTGACTGCAGTCCCCATTTCTATCTATGTTTGATCCCACGTATGGGAATTCTTTTACTATTTCTATTTCTTCATTGTCTAGGTTGAACTTGTAAAGGTCCCCGGTGGTCATTATTTTCTTTATATTCAACATTAAGCTTGCCTTAGCATTTTCTTCTTTGATCTTCCTTAGTAGATGTTCCAGGTCTGTGATTGATAGATATATAGATAGACAGCTTATGCACACCTTTGAAACTGCATGGCTGCAGTAGACAGTACCTTTAAATATTCTCATCATCGATGTAACAAAAGTGTGTATGATTTGATTGACTTAAAAAAACCTATCAGTGGGGGTGGGGTTAAGGGGTCATTTTTCCCTCAGAAATAAAACCACATCAAACTCTGCTCCCAAATTGGTACAAATAAAGCTCTTGCACACATATTTTACCCCACATTTAAATCCGTGGGGGTTTCCTGCCTGAGAGAGTGTAACTTGCCCAAAGGTAAATCTATCTCAGGGTTTTGTGGCAATGTTTCTTCAGAGGGCCTTGCCATCGCAATAGCCATTCCCACGTTTTGCAGGGCATCTTGCCTTCCCTTGGCTCACTAATACCCCCCCCCCCCCCCAAGAGGCTAAACTTTAGGATCTTGAAGTGCCACGAGTCCCTCCCTGGGAGTCCAGAGTCCCTGTGAGCAAGCAGCTATGAGTCCTCCAACTTTCTTGCCTGCCTCGCCAATTCTCCCTGCCTGGAGTCCAGGGTGACTTGAGGTCCTCACTGCCAAGGAGGACAAGGCACTGCAAAATGAGAACACTAGTAAAAAAGGATGTGACAAGAGTAAAAGCTAAAAACATTCCTAGAAATATCAATCCATGCTTCTTAGGGGTCATTCACACTTTGTTTTAAAACCGCTTTACAAACCGGTTTAAATTGGGGCCGTTCACACTTGCGCCATGTTTTCCTCACCTGAATTCAGGGGATCCTGGTGCAAATCCCCCTTAACTTGGTTTTATTGGAAACAGGGATTTTAGCTGTTCTTTTGAAAAGAACTGGTCTTTCCCTACCAGCTGCAAATAGGAACTTGCTGTCAATTCACTTCGGCACCGAGGAAAGGAGGGGTTAATGCACAGGGGGTGGATCATGCCCAACCCTTTACTCTCTCCCTGCCAGTGAAAGCAAAAGCCAGGGAGGATGTTGTCCTGGGAACATCATTAGATGGTGTACTTTTTTTTAAAAAAAAAAATAAAATTTGACAGCTTATGCACACCTTTGCTAAATCATGGCGGTATTAGACTACCTTTAAATACCCACACAGTCAATATGACAAAGGTACACATGATTGGATTGACATTTTTTAAAAAACACCTATCAGTGGGGGTAGGGGTTAGGGGTCTTATTTCCCTCTTTCCTCAGAAATAAAACCATATCAGATTCCACTCCCAAGTTGGTGCAAACAAAGCTCTCACACACATATTATATTTCATTTACACCCCCCTTTTAAATCTGTGGGGGTTTCTTAGCTGAGAGAGTGTGACTTCCTCCAAGGTGAATCTATCCCAAGGTTTCTTGGCAAGGGTACACAGGGGTTTGCCATTGCCATCCTCCAAGGCTGAGAGAGTGTGATTTCCACCAAGGCTAATGTATCCCAGGGTTTCTTGTCAAGGGTTGTTCAAAGGGGCTTGCCATCACCATCCTCCAAGGCTGAGAAAGTGTGACTCCCCCCAAAGCTAACCTATCCCAGGGTTTCTTGGCAAGGTTTCATCAGCGGGGCTTGCCATCACCATCCTCTGAGGCTGAGAAAGTGTAACTCCTCCAAGACTAACCTATCCCAGGGTTTCTTGGCAAGGGTTGTTCAAAGGGGCTTACCATCACCATCCTCCAAGGCTGAAAGAGGACGGGATTTGCCCAAACAGTGTGATGTCGGTGCGCATCATTTGATTGGCAGTTTTTTTTAAAAAGTGAGAACAATCAAAATGGCAGCTCCATTTTAAATTGATACAAATGGCAGTGTGAACTCCAACAGGGTTAAATTGTCACGGAGATATTCAATCTGGGTAAATGTAGTGGGAATTTGAATTCGGTATTGCATCATTAAAGCTCCCTGGATCTACTTGGCACAAAAATGTGCGTATGAATGGGGGCATTAGTTAGGCTCCAAATGGAGAATCTTGTGGAATTCCTCCTGGACAGAAGGCTGAAATGGAGGACATGTCCTGGAAAAGGAGGACCACCTCTGGTCACCTTGCATAGAAATGTCAATCCATGCTTCTAGTCTTGTTCCAAAGAAATATATGATGAAAATATGAAAAAACTCCAAGCAGAAATTATGTAATCTAAAAATATAATATTTGAACATAGATACATGAATCTGAACCTAGATAGATTTATTTATAAGTCTCCTGAATTCTAAGAAACATATTTCCTAATAAGGGGTTTTATAGTAAAATAAGTAATACATGTAATATGAGAAGCTGTAAAAATTACATGTATGTGGCTAGCCTAATATGTTTCTCATATTTTGGGGATTGCAGCTCAGACTTAGTAGACCAGATATGGGGCAACATAGTTTCTAGCACAGGGGTAGGCAATCTTTCCCCTTTAAGGGCTGAGGGACTTCAGCTCCCAGAATCCCAGGAGCTATTGGCCAACATGGGACTATTGGCCAACATGGCTGTGGCTTCTGGAAGCTGAAGTCCCTCGGCCCTTAAAGGGGAAAGGTTGCCTACCCCTGTTCTAGCATAAACAAAAATAAATTCCAAGTCAAATGCATCAATCGGGGTAGGCAACCTTTCCCCTTTAAGGGCCGAGGGACTTCAGCTCCCAGAAGCCTCAGCCATGTTGGCTAATAGTCCCATGTTGGCCAATAGCTTCTGGGAGCTGAAGTCCCTCTGCCCTTAAAGGGGAAAGGTTGCCTACCCCGATTTAAACCAACATAAAACCATGACACATTTACAAGCACGTTGTTCTACTAACTGTTGACTTAGCAGGATCGCTGTGTCATATTTGGGTTTTTATTTTCAAAAATTCTCCTGTGTAAGTGTACATGCAGTCATATAAACTGGAGGGGGCTGGATGAACCATGGGCTCATGCTATCCCTCTGCTATCAGAAAAAATTATAGCAGAGTATTGCCTCATACAGCTTCTGATTGGACACGTCCTCTCATATACCATGTTGGAGCTGAGTTAGAAAGCATAACTGGGCACTCAGTGCTGCAGTTGAGGTTTTTGTATATGCTGAGAGGACTGCTCATATGTGCAATTAATGTGCTTAATCTCTGTAGGCCATTAAATATGCATAATTGCCTCGCTGTTCAGAAATAAATCAGTACTTGAAATTTGAAGCATGTCACATATGATTTCAAGACTGTGCCTTGGCTCTGTGTGCTATAATAAAATTTATATTCTCTGATCCCAGATTTTGATGTTTTTTTTTTTTTTTAATATTATTGAAACTATTTATTGCACCAGATCTTATTCATTCATATTCTTCAAGTTAATCATCCTGGAATACAGGTCTGAAAGACTCTAAAGCTGAACAAGAAGTAGGAATCCTAAGTTGGAGAAAACTGATGTTGTGCAGTTTTCATATTCAGGAGATATTTTGGAAATATTCAGGAATATTCAGGAAATATTCAGGAGATATTTTGGAATTCTGCACTCTGCTATTGCACAGTCAAGTAGGCTGCAAGTAGAACATCTGTTGTTGTTGTTGTTGTTGTTGTTATTATTATTATCATCCCACCCCTCTGCAACACAATCAGGGCGGCTTACAACATTAAAACATCCATAATACAATAATGCCCTAACCCACCCTCCCCCTTAAAAAGTATTAAACTGATCAACATTTAAAACACAAGTACATTAAACCAAACAACAAAAGAGTATTGCAGCAGGTTAAGTGGTGCAGTGGCATCTCCAAGGGCTGGTAGCCGATTTCTAGGGCCGGGAAAGCTAGTCCAGGAAGGCCTGTTGAAAGAGATCCATCTTGACAGATTTTTAAAAGCTGTCCAGGGTGGTAATAAGATGGATCTCATCTGGCAGGCCGTTCCATAACCTGGGAATGGCGGCAGAGAAGGCCCTCTGGGAGGTCGCCAACAGCCTAGTTTTCATAGGCTGTAACAGGTTCCTCCCAGAGGACCGAAGTGCGGGGGGGGGGTCATATGGAAGGAGACGGTCTCAGAGATAGATTGGACGCAAGCCATGTAGGGCTTTAAAGGTCATAACCAACACCTTGTACTGTGCCTGGAAACTAATAGGCAGCCAGTGGAGAGATTTCAACACAGGTGTTATGTGCTCTCTCCTAGAAGTACCGGAAACCAGCCTGGCTGCCATGTTCTGAACTAATTGAAGTTTCCAGGTTAAGCACAAGGGTAACCCCATGTAGAGCGCATTACAGAAATCAAGATGAGAGGTTACTAGCGCATGTACCACAGTTTCAAGATCCCTAATTTCCAGGAAAGGGTGCAGCTGGAGTATCAGCCGAAGCTGATAACAGGCACTCCTGACCGTCACATTCAACTGATTTGTCTTGTGAAGCGATGAATCTAGGAGTACCCCCAGACTGCAAACACAGTCCTTGGAGGAGAGTGTGACTCCATCCAGGATTGGAAATTGTATTCCCAGACCTGGTTTCGGGGCCATAACTGTTAATACCTCCATTTTGTCTGGATTCAGTCTCAGTCTGTTTTTCCTCTTCCAGTCCATTACTGCTTTAAGACAATCATTGAGAGGAGAGACACCATCTGAAGTCAGAGCCGACGACCGGGTCATGGAGAAGTATATCTGGGTGTCATCAGCATATTGCATATGTATATTGCATATTTATCAGCATAAACATTACTGGGAGATACAGAACTTGAAAAAAATATTTTTTTGGAATAAAACTCTCAGAATAAGCTAGGTTCTGGGCATTTTATGTGGTTTTGTGTCACCAATGTGGTTTTGTGGCACCAATATGTTAACAGTCAAATATAAATCCTACTCATGTAGCTTATGTGTAGGGCCTTACCATCCTGAAGCTAGAGCAGGTCCACACTTTTAGCCATTATCACTACTGTCATGCTGAGATTATTAGACAAAGCTGAGTTTAACAGATGATTCTTGATGGATGGTGGAATTTAGAATGAACATGACTGACAGTTACTGACAATTGCAAGGTAAATGTATGAACTGGGTGCAGATCAGCTTTTCCTGTGAATTCATAGATAAATTGCTAAAATTGTAATGTATGTTGACTTGAAGTCACCTTCCGATTTCTAGTGATTCATTCCACCTAATCCTCAAATTTCTGGAGAGATTTAATTTTTAAGTGTTCAAACTGCACATGTCACAGCAATAGCAATAGCAGCTTCATTTATATACCGCTCCATACCGTGCTATGCAGTCTTTAAGCGGGTTATAACTGTAAGCTAATTGACCCAACAAGCTGGGTACTCATTTTAGCACCCTCAGAAGGATGCAAGCCTGAGTCGAGCCTGAACCCTGGCTGGTATTGAACTCGCAACCTTGTAGTTTGTGAGTGAGTGACTGCAGTATAGGCATTTAACCACTGCACCGCCAGGGCTATTTTTAGAGTTATTCCAATTATTGCAAAGAAACATTTTAAATAAGGAAGAGTCTGAACACTCTTCACACATTTTATCATATTCATAATAATAAGAGAGTCTGACCTAGAAAAATACAGACTAGATCACTCACATTTCCATTATGGATATAAACTGTTATGCATGATAGGGATTATTGGAAAGAGATGCTGCTCGGAATGCCCCAGTTGTGGATGTGTGATAGCAACAGAGCCTTTTTGGTGGTGGTGCCTAACCAAATGAGCCTTCCTGTCTCCTTCTATCAAGCTGTCTCCTTGATGGCTTTTAAAATGAACTTTTAAAATATTTCTGTTTTCTGCTGGTTTTCGTCTGGTCTGTTTCTGTTGTTACCTTTGGTTTCTATTGATGATTACTTCATTTGTTTTTATACTTTTGATGACTTCAGGTGATATTATATTGTGTGTGTGTGTGTGGGTGGGTGGGTGGGTGGGTATTGTTAATTGCCTCATAAACCTCTTAATAAGATGCATGGTTTAAACAGTGAGTTGGATCCAGAGTTAAGTGATGCTTAGAGGATTCACTGGAATTTGTTAAGTCGTACTGAAGTCTCATTATTTTCTTGGGTCTGTTTTAAATGTGAGCAAGTTTGGTCCAACTGACTGTCAGAGTTTGGAAAAGCTACTTTTTAGATTATAACTGTCAGAAATCCCTAATGAGCCTACTACTAGTCTCTTTATATAAGGGTAGAAAAGTTGCAGAAAAATTAACTGAATTGATTGGGAGTGAAGCAGCTTTTTTAAAACAGTCGTGCTTGGTCGTTTTTTGGAGGAGGTTTTTTTTTTTTTTTTTTAGTTTCATTCAGTTCAGTTTAGAAATAAAGATTTGTGAGAGGTTTGTAAAATTAAGTGTAGGACAGAGGTACTGGGTAAAATACCTCTTCCCACTGCAAATTTTCAAACAGTGGAACCACAAGATGCAGTGCCAGTCACTAATGGACAAATTCATTGCGAATAAGGTAATCTATGATGTGAGCTGTAGTCCAACACATCTGAAAGGTGCTATGTTCAGGAAAAGTGGGCTTTGCAGATTACCAAACAAAAACAATCCACAGTTCTTTTTAAAATGAGTTTAATTGCCATATAGCTATGTTAGTAATTTTGGCAACTCAACAAAATATGTTCTCTGTCTCCTTCTCTAGAAACATTTCTCTGCCAAGTTCCTTGAATGAAATTCTTAATCATTATAGGCAAACAGAGAGAGACAGCATGGTGTAGTGGTTTGAGTGTTGGACTATGACTCTGGAGACCAGCATTCGAATCCCCATTCAGCCATGGAAACCCACTGGGTGACCTTGGGCAAGTC
>CM034703.1:279874254-279884924 GCA_020142125.1 Phrynosoma platyrhinos
ACTGGACACAGTATTCCAGGTGAGGCCTGACCAAAGCAGAATAGAGATCACTTTGCTCAAGAAGGGTAGCATAGACACCGGCCTATAGTTGTTCATATCCATGGGGTCCAGGGAAGGTTTTTTCAGAAGCGGCTTAACCGCCGCTTCCTTTAAACAAGATGGGAAGCGCCCTTCCCTGAGGGATACATTGATGACGTCCTTAAGGAACATCATCAAGGCACACACACACACACCCTGGATGGCCAGCCATGAAGGGCAAGGATCGAGGGGGCAAGTTGTCTTCCTCACTCTACCAAGTAGCTTGTCCACATCCTCAGTACTCACAGATAGAAATTGATCCAGTAAATTTACATCAACGGAGCTGCTGGATACCTCGTCACGTGGTTCTGTTACCAAACTAGCATCCAAGTCAGCTCTTCTCTGAGAGATTTTATCTGCGAAAAAGTTGTTAAACATGTCACAGCAGGCCATTGTTGGGTTAAATAATGGGTTCTGCGCAGGGGAACCTGCGTCAGTTCCCTTACCACCCTAAACAGCTCTGCTGGATGGGACTCTGCAGACACAACATGCACAGAGGAGAAGGATTTCTGCGCTGCACATATTGCCTCTCGATAGGCCCAAAAAAAGTTCCTATGACGAGTCTTATCAGATAAGAGTCGAGTTTTCCGCCACGTGCATTCTAGTCATTGTCCAACCTGCTTCATTCTCCTAAGCTCTTCTGTATACCATGGCTTATGATTTAAAGAGGGTTGGAAAGGACACTTGGGAGAGATTGTGTCGATAGCCTTGGTGAGATCGGTGTTCTAGGTATTAACCAAAGCTTCAACAGAATCACCGGTGTTGCCAACCATTAAACCCTCTAAGGCTTTCTGGAATCCAATTGGTTCCATTAGCCTTCGAGGGCGGACCATTCTAATAGGTACACCACCCCCAGTAGGGCAGACAGTGGCTCTTAGTTCAGTCTTGACTAGGAAATGATCCGTCCATGACAATGTGGAGGTTTTTATTACTTCCGCCCACAGATATTCCTGTTCCGTACTAAAGACCATATCGAGGGTATGACCCGCACAATGTGTGGGCCCAATGACCAATTGGGATAGGCCCATGTTTGTCATGGTTTCCATGAACTCCCGAGCCACACCTGTCAGATTTGTCAAACTGGTCTTGAGTGGAATGTTGAAGTCGCCCAAAACTAAAAGTCTGGGTGACTCCAACAGCAACTCTGAGACCAGCTGTGTCAGTTCGGTTAGGGAGTCTGCTAGACAACGGGGTGGCCAGTATATTAGCAGAATCCCCAAACTATCCTTAGTCCTCAGGCTCAGGTACATACACACGATGTATATATGAAACTATCAGGGTAGGTCATCTAGAGCAGGGGTTGGCAAACTACAGCCCATGGGCCAAACCCGGCCTGCCGAGGCCTTCAACAAAATGGAAAACAAAATGGCGCCCCGTGCTCGTGTACGCATGCGCACCATGGGGGAGGTAGTGCGCATGCGTGCGCGATCACGGGCGCCATTTTGGAAAGCAAAATGGCACCCTGTGCTCACATACGCATGCACACCACAGTGGGCCTCCGCCGCCATTTCCCCCCCCCCTTTGGCCTGCTGAAGATCGGGGGGACACCAGAACCGGCCCCACCCCCAAAAAGTTTGCCAACCCCTGATCTAGAGGTTTGAGCCAAAACACAACAGTATACAAATAGTACACTCTTTTCTAGCTATTATTTACCAGAGGGATTGTAAAACTCTTCAGTTGGTGTTAAACAACTGAGGCATTTATGGGGATGGACAAGGGTAAAAAAGACAAAATTTACTACACATAAGAAATAAAATGAGTGGAAGAAATAGACGAATGTGTATGAAGATGTTCAGTTGATTCTAGTTAGAGATGCACTCCCTCTGCGGAGCCATGGTAGCAGTTCAGTGGTTCTCAGTTCACCAATGATGTTCAAGTAGTGCTTTTACTAGTTTAGTCTGATATGCCAGTGGCAGTCAGGTGGCAGTCTATCTAAGGTCTTGCCTCAGTTAACTCACACCCTGATTAGAGCCAAATTAGACTACTGTAATATGCATTGTGTGGAATTGTCTTAAAATATGGTTCCAGAGCTCAGCTGATACAGCATGCACTAACCTTGATCCTTGTTGAGGCCAAGAGTTTGGAGCACATTACTGCCATTAAATAACAGTTGTGTTGGTTACACAATTCTTTTGAACCCTGTTTAGATTGCTGGTGTTGATCTTTAAAATCTTAAATTGTTTGGTGCCTGAAGAACCGTCAACCTATAAGAATCTGTCTGGCCCTTAAGATCACTTACTGAAATCCTGGCCTTAGGGCTACCATTAAAGCTGGTTAGGAGACAGTACTTTTCTAGGGTTGACCCCTCAAAATTTAAGAAACTTCCACTCAAATAGGTATGTTTTACAACAGTATTGCCCTGTTTGCTCTTAAGTAAGCTTTTATGCGTCTTTCATTTCACTTTGCTTTTTAAAAATTAATTGGGGTTTACACTAATATTTCATTTTTAATTGAAATATTTTTATATTGATTTGATCAATATTGTTTTGTGCCACTGTTTTAAGCCAAAGGGGTAGGGAACAGCAAATCCCATCTTTCATCACAGTTGGCATTGTTGATTAAGGCAGATGGAAATTGTCAAACATTACCCATCTCTGCTTAAAGTAAGCTTCTTTGAGAAAAGTTGGGCTTGAAAAAGCTAGGTTTCAATTTATAAAACAGGTTTTCAATTGAAGTGATTGCACTAGCTATGTGAGAGGTGGGAAGCAAGAGAAAGGTGGAGATAAAACACAGGTCACTTAGGAAATCCTTTACTGTTGGATATGCTGGCTGAAGGTAAAGTGGGGTACCAAAGGTTGAGAACTACTGATTTGGTATCACCAATGTGTTCTTACTGGTAAATCTGTACATAAAAGAATTTGTAAAGTTGCTTTAGGAGCTGCCTCTTCAACTGGTGTACAGAGAAAAGAGTGGTAGCTTGAAAGCAGAGCAAGAGCTTTGCATGAAAAAGATCTGAGGTTCAATCCATGGCATTGCCAGGTATGGATAGAATAGATCCTTGCCTGAAACACCCTTTCAAATCAGATATTGCTGACAAATAAACAATAGAGAAATTAGTTGATCACATTGATGAAATGCTGTTACCATGGAAATATATTGTCTTCATAAACAGTAAGGAAAAGAAAGAGGCATACATTTCTCCATCTACTCCAGAACAATTAGATCTTGTGAAGAGAAGTACGGTAGGCCACAGTTCTGATAACACACTCCTTCTCTCTACGTTTTCACATTATTAAATATGGGTACAAATGCAGATTGAGACTCCCTTATCCAAAATACAAAATTCAAAATATTCCAAAATACAAAGTTGTCCACAAGGGTGGCTGAGATAATGACACCTATACTTTCTGATGGTTCAGTGTTTTGCTTTGTCCGAATAATTATTTAAAATGCTGTGTATAAAATTACCTTCAGGTTATGTGTACAAGGTGTATACAAAACATAAATGAATTACATGTTTAGGCTTGGGCCCTTTCTCCAAGATATCAAATTCTGTATATGAAAATATTCCAAAATCCAAAAAACTTAAAAATCCAAAACACTTCTGGTCCTAAGCATTTCAGATAAGGAAGACTCAACCTGTATCCTTATTCTCAAAGATGCAAAATTCCAGAACTCTAATCTACAGATTCTCATTAAATACTTGTCACTGTAATTTAACTAAAGTCAAGGATGGTTTGCTTATTAGCACAGAAAAATAGCAGGTTGCTTCATACTGATTTGAAACCAATGGTTCCCCTACTTCAGTGTTGTCTACACAGTCAGACAGCAACTGTCAGACAGCAACAGTGTTTTCCCTTTTTTTTTTTTTTTAAAAAAGGCAGTTGTTGGTAAGTGTGCACACTATATATTTTGGCATATTTGTCCTTTCAGCATGAGGACAGCAGGTAGAATGCAATAAAATTCTGTGAGAACCTAAGGTAGCCTTTGGAGATGATGAAAAATTGGTTTGGTTTGTATTTTAATATAAACTGGCTTATCTTAACATTTTCATTATTCAAAATGAAACAAAATGCAGTTCATCTTTTGGTTTTTGGACTTGCCATAAGTCAACCTCATGTATAAGTCAAGGGCAGGTTTGGGGGCCAAAATTGTGCATTTTAGTATGACCCATGGATAAATTGAGGATAAAATTTAGGGGCATGTAACAAAAAATGTAAATGACAAAGCAAAGGAAAACGATGACAACTTACAAAATCCCAGCAGGCGTAACTGTTTGTGCTCACCCTAAAGCAGGGGTCGGCAACCTACGGCCCTTGGGCTGCACCCGGCCTGCCGACCCCTGCCAACCAACCGATGCCGCCACCACATGCGCCGCCACGCACATCGCGGCCGCCATTTTGTTTGCCAAAATGACGGCCGCAACTTGTTTGTGTATGCACGGTACTCCTGTGCATGCGCGAACGAGCCACGGCCGCCATTTTGGCAAACAAAATGGCAGCTGCGACACGTGCAGTGGCGGCATGCGCGCAGTGGCGGGCATCAGCGGCGGCGGGGGTCGTGGGGGCGGTGCCATCCCCCCCCCTGGCCTGGCGGAAGACCTGGGGACCAGCGACCAACCCCAGGTAAAAAATCCTTGCCGACCCCTGCGCTAGATGGATGAGAAAATCGGCGGGGGGAGAGGTAGTGCTTCCAGGAAAGATTACACTCTTGCTTTTCACCAGGGGATGGTTCCTTTTTTAATAAGAGTTAAGGTACAGTACTTACTTTGACTTGCGAATAAGTCGACTCAGTTTTTTGGGGTCAATTTTTAGACTATAATGTTTAGACTTATATATAAGTATATACAGTAATCTGTATTTTTAAATTTTTAAAAGTTTCTTAATTTTTTGATCCATCTCACAATTTACAAAAGGACCATGTGTATATAGGTGTACATAAGTTAACAAAGTAGATGTGTTTCTAGCTGTCATTTCTTTAACAGAAGATTTGATATCAGAGTCAAAAATAATATGAAAAGAAAAGGCATATATATATATATATATATATATATATATATATATATATATATATATATATATATATATATATATATATATATATATATATAGGGCCAATTACATCTGCTGGGACTTCCTATGGATATCAACATCTGTGGATGCCCAGGTCCCATTATATACAATGGCTTAGCAAAATGGTGTCTCTTTTTTAAAAAAAATAGCAAAATCCAACTTTACTTTTGGAATTTTTTGGTGGGGGAAGATAATTTTCAAGCCATGGATGGTGGAATCTGTGGATATAGAATGTGTGGATAAGGAGGGTTGACTGTATTCCTATACCACAGGAATGAGCAGTTCAACATGCTTCAGCAAACTTTTATTCAGAAATAACAATATGCACATGTGAAATGAAACAACTAGGTCAGATAGGTCTTGCATAAGTAAACAAAAACATTTGGAACCTTTTAGCAACTACTTGAAATCTTCCAAAATGCATCTAGCATGATTTATTTTTCTTTCAAAAGCCTTCATTTTTCTTATGATTTCCATTCTGCTGTCAAAGCCTACCAATTTATAGATTATTGTTGTTTAACATACTGTGTACAGCTGGTGAGGCAGGCTTACCTGCTCTTCTCTTTTCTCTCTGTTTTGCTATTCATCCATGCTCAAGTACAGGGGTAGGCAACCTTTCCCCTTTAAGGGCCGAGGGACTTCAGCTCCCAGAATCCCAGGAGCTATTGGCCAACATGGGACTATTGGCCAACATGGCTGAGGCTTCTGGGAGCTGAAGTCCCTTGGCCCTTAAAGGGGAAAGGTTGCCTACCCTTGCTCAAGTAAGAGGCAGCTGATGTTTATTTCGCCTATTGTAGGCAGGTACGCACACCTAGAGTAGGCTTGGATGCAACAGAATCCCATTCTTTCCTAGCTCAAGCTTTATTGTATTGTTTATTGCAAACTCAACTGCTCCAATCTACCATCCTCTTAATACTGATGCATTCTTACAAAAATCTGTATATTACAGAAAGAATGAGTATGAAAAATGCACATGCATTTTAAGCAGACTTTTAAAAAATGTCCACAAACTGATGCAGAAATAAGGTAAACCATTGTATAGTTTAAAAAGGTGAATATTATGACCTAGATCCTGTATGCATTTAACACAGCATAAGTATGCATCATTGTACTTACCCTTGATCCCACAGTTATGTAACTGATTGCACAATTGGTGCTAAAGTCTTGAGCTCACCCCATTGCACAGCAGCCCATTAGCTTTCCACTTCCCAAGTCAAACGTGAGAAAAAGCTATATGTGTGCTATGGAATGGTTGACTGTCCCTGTAACCATACCTAGGGAACTTTAAGAAAGCGCAACCATGTGTACAGCAATTTTTTTGCAAATACATATGCATGCATGTATTTATCCCTCACCATTCAGGCAGAAAGGCTCCCTGAGTGGCTTACAAATCATTACAGTCAGACCTCCATATCCACGGATTCAAGCATTCATGGAGTCAAGCTTGTTGAAAAAATGGAGGAATGGCTTGTTGAAAAAATATAAATTACACAAAACAAGATTTGATTTTGCCATTTTATATAGGGGCCATCATTTTCCTATCCATTATATTTAATGGGACTTGATTTTGGTATCTACAGGGGATCCTGGAACCAAACCCCAATGAATACCAAGGGCCTACGTACTTTGACAGTTCCCTGCCCTCAAACTTACAATCTAAAAAAGATGCAACACACAAGAAAGAGGAATAGGGGAGGCCATAGTAGTGGCCATTGGAATGAAAGGAGACCCTCTCACCAGCTCATGATGATGGCGTTGTGCCTGGCTGCTTGGCATATGATATCTCACCAGCTACTGGGGCAACAGCTCAATGGAGGAACAGTGGACCCTTCTCATTAGCTGGGGTTCAGTCCTACACCCTGTAGATGGGAAAAAACACAGATTTTTGCAACCCATGTTATTCAGTGGACATGTTGGTGTTCATGTATTCACCTGTACACACTGAATAATATGGAGTGTGGTGGGCTGAGATGTTCCAGTGCACAGATTGCTAGCCCACTGGTACAGTAGGCCCACTGTATAGTGTTCTGATAGGATACTGGCCAAAAGAAAGTGAAATGGATGGATTTTTGCATCCATAACATGGATACAATAATAATAATAATTTGCTCTGGTTCTATCCTCTAGGGCAGCAGAAAACAAATTTGCCTGCTCCTCTTTGTGGCAGCCCTTGAGATGTTTAAAAAGTGCAGTCATGTCAAAAACCAGCCAGGTTTGCTTAGCGGTTAAGGGCCTAGTTGTGATCCTTTTCTTGGGAGTACAAATCTCCGTAAGTATTTTGAGAGCTAGTGTGGTGTAGTGGTTTGAGCCTTGAACTGTGACTCTGGAGAGCAAGGTTTGAATCCTATCTCACCCATGGAATCAAACTGGGTGACCCTGGGTAAGTCACATTATCCCAGCCTCAAAGAATGGCGATGGCAAGCCCACTCCAAACAAAACTTGCCAAGAAAACCCCATGATAGGGTCACCATAAATCAGAAACAACTTGAAGGCATGGAACAACAACAACAATCATGTCACCCCCTCTGTCTTCTTTTCACCAAGTTGATTGTGTCCAGCTCCTTCAACCTCTCCTCATACATTTTGTTCTCTATACCTTTTATCATACTTGTTGCCCTTCTCTGAACCCTTTCCAATTTGTCAATCTCCTTTTTTTAGATGAGGTAGCCAGAACCGAACGCAGTACTCCAGATGAGATCTGAGCAGTGCAAAATACAGTGGCACTATTACTTCCCTCAATACATGGCAGTAATCAATCCAGGAATCCTTTAAAGGTTATTGTCCTGGCTTTCTTAAGGCTCCCAGGACGAGCTCATAGCTGCAGTGTGTCTTCTTGAACTTTGCACTCCTGGTTTTCACACTTTTAGCTGCTGCACTATTAGCTCAGCATGTTTTCCCACACATCTGTAATTACATCTGAGAGAATAGGTACCACATCCAAGCACTAATCCATGCCATTTTGGAGTGAAGAGATAAGCATGAACTGGACAGGTACTGCCAATGCAGAATTGTTGCTTTGTTTGAAATCTTTCTTTCTAAATTTGAATAAGGCATTGCTTTTCAACTAGTAATATTTGAAAAACCCAGTATATTGTGAAGTACCATCAGTTGGAAAGCATTGGTCTGAGACCTTGGTTGCAAAACCCCCCAAACAAAACCCCCTCAATTTTTGACCCTCATACTGCTTTGATCCATATTCAGAACCTTTCAAATAGCATGAACAAAATAGTGTAAGTGGAAATGAATGAGCAGGCTGACTTATATAGCTGCTCTGTAGCCTGCGATGTACACATGGTTTTGTCTGAACTGTTGAACTGTAGCTTTCCATGACCTTTTTATAAGATTGACAGATTATGTTAGAGATAAAATAGTAATTCATGTCATATCTTCATGTGACTCTGATAAACCTGCAGATCATTGAAAAATATTACCACTGGATTTTGGCTTCCCATTTCTAGAAATTACAAATGCACATCCTTCTGTTATAAGATGCATGAACTGAAGGAAAGGTTATATGTTTATATTTGAGATAAAAAATATAGACTTGTACAAACAGCGCCTAGAAGATTAAATGCTTATGCTTCCACTAATGGATTGGAATGTTTTTATTACCCTTGCAACATTATACATTTTCACACAGTGTAATACATGGATATAGCCCAGACTTTAGGACTTGGATTAAACTGTCAGTTTTTCAGTTTCAACTCACATATAAAAATACCAACATGATATTCTGGCAGAAAAAACAGAAATGTACTATTACAGCTGGAGAGCAAAAGTTTCAATATACACTCATCCCTCCATATTTGCAGCTTTGACTTTACAGATTATTCACAGGTTTTATTAATATGTTCTTTCTAGGAATATCTATGTCCTCCAGCACAACTCTGGTGAACTTTAACCAAAAGTCTCACTGAAGAACCTAGAGATTCCTATTTTTTACACTTTGTTTTGCCACCAAATTGTCTAAAATCTTACCTGGGGACAAAGGGTGCATTTCCATCACACTTTGCTGCCCACTCCCTGCCAATTAAAGCCTAGAGGAGGCATTTTTTGAAACCTCAAACACAGTGAAAATGCTCCCATATTCCCTAGAGGTGTTGGGGGGGAGTATTTTGGGAGGGAGCAGTTGTGGCCCTCCAAGGTCTCCCGGGGTGTGTGTGTTAATATGGCCATCTAGTCTAACACAGTTGCCCACTCTGACATAAATGATTAGGTCTTTTTTTTTTTCTACACAGACGTGCTCCCTCTACTAAGTTAAGTACCAATAGAATTTACTAAAGAAGATCAAGGAAGAAAGTGCAAAGGTAGGCTTTACTGCTGAACACAAAGGAAACAAAAATAATGACCACATAAAACCTACACAAATTTGACATAAATAACGAGGAAATAGAAACAAGGAGTTCTCATACCTGGGATCAAACATTGATAGGAATGGGGACTGCAGCCAGGAAATCAGAAGAAGATTAAGATTGGGAAGGGCAGCTATGAAAGAACTAGATAATAACTTAAAATGTAAAGATATATCACTGAACAAGGAAGTTAGAATCATACAAGCCGAAGTTAGAATCATACAAGCCATTGTATTCCCTATTACCATGTATAGATGCGAGAGTGGATAGGAAGAAAATCAATTCATTTGAGATGTGGTGCTGGAGAAGAATGCTGACGATACCATGGACAGCCAAGAAGTCAAACAAAAGGGTCCTAAAACAGATCAAGCCAGAAATCTCCCTGGAAGTCAAGATGACTAAAACTGAGTCTGTCATACTTTGGCCACATCATGAAAATACATAACTCATTGGAAGAAAACAATGATGCTAGGAAAGATGGAGGGAAGTAGAAAGAGAAGAAAGCTGCATGCTAGATGG
This sequence comes from Phrynosoma platyrhinos, assembly GCA_020142125.1. Classification (NCBI taxonomy): domain Eukaryota; kingdom Metazoa; phylum Chordata; class Lepidosauria; order Squamata; family Phrynosomatidae; genus Phrynosoma; species Phrynosoma platyrhinos. The sequence goes on from CM034703.1 coordinate 279,884,216, forward strand.
ATGGACTCTATTAAGAAAATCACAGATATGAATTTGCCAGAACTAAGCAGGGCAGTGGAGGACAAAGGGGTCCATCCACAAGTTGTCATGAGTTGAGATCAACTCAGCAGTTGTTAACAACGAAATAATTTATTATAAGTACTGAACAAGGGTAAAGTAAGGGTGGGCAAATAAGGATTCAGGGCCCAATTTTCTGGATCTGGAACTTCCCAGAGCTCATGTGAACTGCCAAAATGCTGTAAAATGAGAATACAATAATATCTAAAATCCACAAAACAGTGATACCTTTATTGGGCCAACCAAAATGCAGAAAATACAGGCTGTAAGTTTTCCAAGCTCCTCTGGCTTCTTCATCAGACGACAATGTTAAGAATCATTCAGGAGAAAGAAAAATTATGACAATATTAATAACAAGAATGGATGAATCTCCTCTCCCATCTCCCTGAGTCTGTCCATGTTGAGGCTCCTGTTCAGGCTACTGGTTCTGTAACATCTAGTACAGTGCTGATATCAAATACTAAAGTGTAGCAAAATATCCCTACTTTATTCCTACTTCTATTATCCTCCTCTGCCTTAGTTGTCTCCTCTGTGTTGAATCTTAGCAAGTAAAATTTTATAGCAGAATTATTATTTTTTGTCTTGGTAAGGCAATAGTAACAAATTAGTGTTAATAATAATAATAATAATAATAATAATAATAATAATAATA
>CM034703.1:279910384-279924250 GCA_020142125.1 Phrynosoma platyrhinos
TGCAATTGTGCAGTTACACAATTGTGTAATGACACTATCATGAAACTATGTCCAGTCCCTACTGGGACTATTTATTTATTTATTTATTTATTTATTTATTTATTTGAAGTATATTGCTGCATGACTTCCCAGTCCATAAGGGCTCCCAAGGTGATGAACAAATAAAAACCAATTAAAACACATTAAAATACTCTTTAAGACTCCGAAAAGCAGTATAAAAACAAGTGAACATATCCTCAAAATATAGTGAATCCAGTTTTGAAACAGTTAAAACAGTAATTTCAAACATAGAATACCATGTGGAACAGCAAAAGGAAACCTAACTTCCTTGGGTAGGAAGTCCCACAGTTGAGGTGCTGCTACAGAGAATGCCCTGTTAAGTGTACACATCAGATTAACTTGACAAGGTGCTGGGCACACAACAGGACCTTCTCTGAAGATCTCAAATTTCTGGCAGGCTTATATGGGAGGAGGTAGTCTTTCAGATAGCCTGGTTTCATGCCATTTAAGGCTTTATAAGTCAATACCAGAACCTTGAATCGGAAGCAGATTGGAAGCCACTGCAGTTGGGAAGGTGAACCCAATCCATGTGACTTCCAAAAGCATTTTTCTATTTTTTGCCCCATGTACTAACACTTGCTCGGTTCTGCTTTTGTATAGGATCCTTGGTGGCGCAGTGGTTAAATGCCTGTACTGCAGCCACATCATTATGAATTTGATCCTGAGGGGCTCTATGGTCCACTCAGCCTTCCATCCTTTTGTAGGTCGGTAAAATGAGTACCTAGCTTGTTGGAGGCAATTGGCTTACACATTGTAAAGTGCTTAGAGACTGCTTAGTTCAGTATGAAGCAGTATAGAAATGTAAATGCTGAATGCTATAGTACTCTTTAAACTTGTGTATATTTACTTTTTAAACTTTTCCTGAATCCTGTAATTCTCTGGCATTAATCCTTATTAGGATTACTTAGTAGGATTACATCAGAACTGTACTGTTGCATTACTCCCTCCTTCTTAAAAAAAATAAAGTAATATTTTTAAAAACATGCCAGAGAACAAATGTACAGCAGTTCTCTTGGAAGCATTTAGGAATCCTGGTGTTCTCTCAGCCCAACCAATGGAAATAGTCTGGGGTTTCTCTGCTGGAGGTCCCTGGGGAATCTCTAGGAAGGAGTAACCCACACCACACCCACTATGCTCTCAATATCTATATGAAGCAGAACACAACTTTCACACCCCAAGTGGAGAGTAACTATAGCAGGACAGGGGGTCATTAATGGATTGTTTCAAGTGGGAAAAGAAACAATTACCAAATGATCCAACAGAGGTGCAGCATGGTACAGCACTATGAGGGCTGTGACATTGTATGATATGCTCCAGGCAAAGATGGGAGCAATGCAGTGCAATTATGATGTAATAGTGTTGTATGATAGGTTCCTGAGGCTAATAGATCTTGAATGTTGTCACTTCTTCCTCACTTGCATGACCAGGCTGGCCAGCTGGAACTGTCAGATTCATCATGTGTCTATATCAGAAATATGAAGGTTGCATTGTACTTTTAAAGATTTGCTTTTGACCTAAATAGATGCATATATCTACTTCATTAGCATAAGACTAATTTCATCATTTTCAACTAATGGAAAGGCAAATGCTGAGATGATTTCTGGGGACCAGCCTGTCCTGAGGATCCACTGGGGTTCTCACTCTCTAGAAATCCACCACAGGCATAGAGAAAAGACTTATATGTAGTGATTGTTTCCTCACAAGAAGATAGCATGCATGTGTATTTAGGGATTTTCAGGACCCAGATTATGACATTGGAAGTCTGCCGGCTCAAACAAAGCACTCATGGGACTAAAAATTAAAATTAAGGCATTTAATTTTTAAGGTGACATGCTTCTGGGTTCAAATCTGCCTGCAGATTCCTCCAGTCTCAGGTGTCTGAGAGGAAAGATTGCTGATGGTTGATCTCAACTTTCTTGTGATTTTTGGAACCTTAAGAGTTTACCCAGGCATTCACACCAAGCTCTAAAGCTTGCGGGCCGTACTTTGATTTAAGCTGGGGCTATGCATATTTTCCCAGGATCCCACATTTTCCTTTAAAGGGCCAGACAGTACTTGTGTTCTTCCATGGTTTGGGTAACAGTGAAGAAGAAAGGGACAGTTCTGAAAGAAATGACATAGGAAAGTGCTTCATAGCAACCAGACTGTTTGTCTAGCCCAGCACTATCTATTCTCACTAGCAAACAGTGGCTCTCCAGGGTCTTAGGCAGAGAGCTTTCCCATTACCTTCTACCTCATCTTTTTAATTGGAGAAGCCAAAGACTGATGCTAAAAGACTTTTTGCATGCAAAGTGCTGTGCTCTCTCATTGACTTATGGTCTTGTCTGCAGCTTTTTGAAGTCTCAAGCAGAAATAACCAGCACAGAAGACTGATAATAAAATCCATGGGATCCCACTTGCAGTACCCAGCAGTTAGTATATAAGAGGTGATGTTTGCTAAAGAGATATGCAAATAACCTGATGTAGAATTTTAAAAGGCCACAACTTTTATTGGTTACATATGTTAAAAGCTTGATTTGCATAAGACTGGATACAGGCATTGGACCTCATACCTACTAACCAATGATTGCCAAAATCCCAGTCCATATGCTGTGGATAACCTGGATACTATGTGGGCAAAGGCCACTGTGTGGATTTCCTGCCACCTGGGGATGAAGCTGAGTCCCCTGCCACCACTTGGGTATGACTCATGCCACCTTCAACCCCAAAGTTGCATAAGGGGACCCCTGACTAGATATGACAGGTACATAAGCCTCAACTGTCCCAAGCTGGATCTCTCCCATACAAAACTGCCAAAGCAAAGCAAAGCAGCTTCATTTATATACTGCTTCATATCGCGCTATGAGATGTCTAAGTGGTTTACAACTCTAAGCTCAATGCCCCCCAACAGCTGGGTACTCATTTTAGTGACCTCGGAAGGATGCAGGCCTGAGTCAAGCCTGAGTCCTGGCTAGTATTGTGGTAGCCCTGGTGGCGCAGTGGTTAAATGCCTGTACTGCAGCCTTGTGGTCTATGAGTGAGTGGCTGCAGTACAGGCATTTAACCACTGCGCCACCAGGACTCCAAAGTTGACACAGGTGAGTAAACAGTAAATATGAGGTAAATCACATAAAGGGAGGGAGGGAGACTGGAACTTGACTTAGGCTGGGATAGCATACTCCTCAGGCAGATCTGAGTGAAGCCTGCAGGTATGCTTGGAAGAGCCTGCCTCCTAACCAACTATGCCAGTTCTGCAACCAGCCCATGAAAACTACATGGGACTTGAGAAGATGATGCTGGCTGTGCAGAAAAAGTGGTGCTGACCCTCTGCTTCCCCCTTCCCAACTATAAATCACAAAATGAGGTTCCACATAGGTTTGAGGTTGTTTCTTACTACTGGGATGTGTGAGTAATTTACCCCTCCAGAAATTGCTGGACTGCAGCTTCCAACATTCCTCACTTTTGGCTGTGCTGACCAGAGCTGCTGGGAGCTGCAGTTCAGCAGTATCTGGAGAGTCCCATCCCTGCTTTAGACAAAGAGGACTGAGCATAGCTCACTGAAAAACAAGTCAGTTTTTGTACTTGTTCATGCTTCTCATATTCTGAATGAATGCATTTAGAACACTGCCATGAAAGGAGATGGAGAGGAAGTAGATGATTCTATTTAATTAGACAGACTGTTGTGTCTGTAGTAAGAAACATTCAATAGTAGGTTATTTTCATTAAGTAAACCCTTGTGTATGAACTTGGCTTCTTTGCCATGATCTCTGATTATCACACGCATATAGTTCCTACATGGAGATCCTCTCAGAACTTTGTGAAGTGCAGAGATTTTGGTGATTACCCCATCCCTCCTCTTTTATGTGCATTCTTACACTGCCATCTCAAGGATTGGCCTCATAAGCATAAGAGATCTTACCCAAAAAGATCAGCTGAAGTCTAAGAAAGAAGCAAAAGAAACAATTTTAGAACAACTCAGCAAGGACTGTGCAGCCCCTAGATTGCCACCAGCACTGTTGTTTCCACCCTCTTGAGTTTGATCTAGAGCTCTCACATTTATTCTATGCAGCAAGGGAATTTTCCTCATGTTCAGTCATTCAGTCTACTTTGGCTGGCAAAATTCATGTAGTCTATTTGAGATCATGCTAGAATGTTAGATCAAGTTCTGGTCCAGTGCTTCTCAAAATGCTGGGCCATGGAACAGTGCTGGTCCCCAAGCTGTCAATCAATGGGCTCATACCCACTTACATTTAACCCGGTTTGCGATTCTCTTTCCCTCAGGGTTGGTGAATTGATTCCAGTCAATGCGTCGTTCCCACTATGGAAGCGGGTCTTTTCTTTATTCCTTTCTTTTTTGGCATGATTGTCGTTCCCCCTAGTTTGTGCCCCTTCAAAATGCCTGTCAATCATCTACGCATCATCAGTGACACAACCAGCAACACATTCAAGAAAACACGGGAGTGAGTCATGGGTGCCATGACCAGAATCCCATCCCTCACTAGTTTTTGGTGTAATATGGAGGACTCTCCCCTGGGATGCATCAGCCATGGGTGTCATATGGAGGACTCTCCCCTAGGTGAGGTACTGCCCACCCAGCCTTGCAGGACCTGGAGGACATGGGGAGTTGAGGTGGTGCCCTCCCAGCCTTCCAGACTTGGGAGATCCTAGTCAAACTCAGAATGGAGGGCATTTTGGAATTCCTCTTGGACAGAAGGTTGGGATGTAGGATGGATGCTGGGAAAGGGGAGGGGGAAAATGGCAGCTTTCTCCAAAAAATGGTGAGGGGTGTGCCAACCTTCTGCCACATTAATCTCTCCCCTTCAGTTTGATGTGATTCAAGTTCTTTGTTCCCACTTGCTGAACATGAACCACCAAAAAACTAGTGTCAGGAAAAAATGGTTCTTTTACGATTGCTTCATCACGATTGAAACCGAGTGCAGTCAGTCCAGAACCAGTTTCAAGTGGGAACAACAGACATATAACCTGATCAGCAATTCGTTTTAAATCATAAAATTTCCAGGTAAGAAAGAAACAGTTGTGGCTACTGAGCACAATATGTACCGGTCCCTGGTACACTGGCAGAGGAGGTTGCTTGTGCCCCACATCAGATAGCATGAAAATACTGCTTTGTTCCAGAAATGTATACTGCCTTGGAAAGATAAACAGATTTTTTCTTATCATTATTCATTTATGACCATGAACATTCCTTTGTTTCATTGTCTTTACCACCATTCTGCAAGCCGAGTCTCTGATAGTCTAGCTCAGGGACCGGCAACCTACGGCCTGGGGGCCGGCCCAGGCCGAAGGTTGTCACTGCCGCTGCCGCACGCCGCCGTCAGAGCGTGTTTTGGCCATGCTTGCTGCGATCGCCATTTTGGAAATCAAAATGGCAGTCGCAACGCATTTGCGCATGCACAGTACTGTTGCGCATGTGCAAACGCGTCGCAGCCGCGATTTGGACTGCAACGGCTGCGGTGGCGGCCGCGTGCGCAGGGGGGTCGCGCGTGGCGGAGGAGGGTGCGTGCGCGCACGTAAGCGCACGCACCACCATCCCCCCCCTCTCGGCCCAGCCAAGACTGGGCTACGGGAGACCGGCCCAGTTCTCAAAAAGGTTGCCTGTCCCTGGTCTAGCTTAATCAACAAAAGCTAAGCCTCAGGCAAATTTTTTTTTACCCAAAGCTACCTACTGTGTCATTGGCCAAACTATTTGCCTATTTACCAATGGAAGCTCATTACTTAGTTTCTCTTCACTTTATAATTGGTAGCTAAAAGTATGAAAATGATCTGAAGTTTCATTATGCGCCAACCATGTTCATATCCATGGTGTTCGCTATATTTATTAATTTATTCCTGTTGTTTATATTATATTATTTATTAATTTATTCCAGTTGTTCAGAATATAAATCATTCCAGGGTAGCCCATAAATAACATCAAAATAAATACATAAAATCACAGTGAATGATAATAACATAAAAAGCCACCAGGTTCCTTTCCACAAGGCAGATAGTAGTAGATGAGTCTAAGTAGGGTAAGGGAAGTCTTGCTGGAACAGGAACAGATACCAAACGTGTTTGTCCACCTCCCTCCCTCTGTTTCTCCTGGGCAGGCAATGTTTGTAGGGTAAAGAAAGAATGTCCAACTGGTGAGCCCTGTTGCCCTCCTTGTCTGCCTCCTCATCCTAATATTATCCCACAGGGCAGTGGATGGCAGATAGCCATGTTGGTTGGTGAGAGGCCAGTCGAGGCAGAGCAAGCTCTGTTGTTATATCAGTGCTAGCTCAGTCTCAGATACACATCATGGCTGGATGCTGCCATCCTGAAAAGAACAAGGCCTGGTTCTTTTCGTTTCTAGCTTTATTCCCCAAGATAGGTTTATTCTGCTGTAATTGCCATCCTGAGAAAACGAAAAACATGCCAAGAAGCCCCGCGATAGATTCACCTTAGGGTCATCACAAGTTGGAAACGACTCTAGATGAGCTAACATTAAATTGAAACAATAATACAAAATATCAAACCAGAATTCTGATGAAAACTGTAGCAAGTGGTAAAAGTAACTGAAATTATTAAAGCCTGAAAGATATGGTTGGCCAACAACAGACTGATAAACAATGTAAGGACCAGCTGAGCCTCCCAGGGGAGAAGAGGATTTCAGAAATGGGAACAACCTTGTCATTGGTTGTCAGGGATAGGTAGCTCCCAGAGATCTGAAGACTGCCCATGTGCAGGCCTTTTCTGGGTCCACAGAAGGCCACACACAGCACCACTGCACTGCTATTATTAACTTAAAATGTTTAACTTAAGTTTAAACTTTACAATAGAAACAGTTATTTAAACAATCCCTTCTACCCTGTTTTGTGCATTTTTACTGGTTGGCCTCAGTAATACTTTTTCTCATTATGTTACTATCCATGGTTTTCATAGAACATAGAGTTGGAAGAGATCCCAAGGGCCATCCAGTCCAACCTCCCTCCATGCAGGAAGACACAATTGAAGCACTCCCAACAGTTAACCATCCAGCCTCTGTTAAAAACCTCCATAGAAGGAGACACTACCACCCTCCGAGGGAGTGTTTTTCACTGTCAAACAGCTCTTACTGTCAGGAGGTTCTTCCTAATGTGAAGAGTTTAGACTAGCAAAAAAGATAGATATATAGAAAGTAGATTAACAAAAATAACAATGTTTGACTAAAAGTAAGAAAAAAGTAACTTAAATATTTGTAGAAGTTTTTTAATAATTTAAAAAGTAAATTTAAAGGATTACAAATTAGTATAGAGAATAATCGAATCTGTAAGATAAGAAGCATATTATGTTTTGACTGTAAGTGGATGTATTAGATTACAGTTGTCCCTCCCTATTCGTGGACTTCGAGTCTGCAGTCCCACTCTTTTTGGGAGGGATATAATGGCAGCGTGCACACCATTATTTTCAATGGGGCTCGAATATTTGCGAGCTGCCATTTTTGGAGGGGGGGGTCCAGAATGGATCCCTGTGAATTGGGAGTGGCTACTGCATATGTAGGTGTGAAAGGTGAGTCGATATAATCCTTTGGATCCAACTAATGTTGAGGTGGAATCTCTTTTTCTGTAGCTTGAATACATTGCTGCATGTCCTAGTCTCTGCAGCAGCAGAAAAGAAGCTTGCTCCATCCTCAACATGTTGTTGCTGTTGTGTGCCTTCAAGTTTTTTTCTGATGTATGGTGACCCTAAGGTAAACCTGTTGGGGTTTTCTTGGCAAGTTTCTTCAGATGGCATTTGCCATTGCCATCCTCTGAGGCTGAGAGAGTGTGACTTGCCCAAGGTCACCAGCAGGTTTTTGAACCCTGATCTCCAGAATCCTAGTCCAGTGCTCAAACCACTACACCACACTGGTCTTCTTAATATGAAATCCCTTCAAATATTGAAACATGGCTATCATGTCACCTCTTAACCCTCTTTTCCCCAGGGTAAATTTACCAACCTCCCTAAGCCATGTCTCATGTTCTGAAGCAGTCTTGAAAAAAAATTCTCAGCTTTGCTTTTTTAACTTATCTCAACTTCTGATTGACCTCTTAAGTGAGGAAGAGCTTGGCACCTGGAGTTGTGTCTAGGACTCTGATTGCCTTAAGAACTTAGGGGCTAAGCAGACAGCGCAAAGTGCCATCTTCACACCAAAGAAGGGGAGGGGCAGCCACACGCTGGGCGCCCCAACCCCTTTCCCAAAATGTCCTTGGAGCAGCTGGCCCTCCGCACAGCTGGCATTCCGAGGATGACCTCCCGCTGCAGCATCCGTACACACTGCAGCGGAAGAGCCTTTTGCAGTGCACCTTCGACGATTTGTGGAAGGAGCGCTATTTTATCACTCCTTCCAGGGGCGGCGAAGCTGTGCCGCCCGTCTGCTTTCCCCCTTAGATTAGTTTTATGTAATTGCTTCCACCTCACTCCACCAGTATTTTAAGAACAGTAATTAGATGTACTGGTAAGATTTTGCTATCAGAAATTTCTTAACTACTTATAGGGAAGCAACATTCAGGAAGGAATGTTGGTTAAACCAATTTAATTTTCTAGCCTGGATATGCCTGAAGTGTGGCTAATCTAACTTAATTCATTTTGTAAATAGGCCTTAAAAAGTTAAAATATGCTAACATATGCACATATTTTGTGTAGGGGGACAAAATTCAAGTGTACATCTACATCACATGCCTCATGCAAGAGCACATTTGATTATGAACACCACAGCTGGATTAAAAGCCAGCACTGTGTATAGTTTGTGAATAGAAATAATCTACATCACTGGAGAAATGTAAATACTAAAAGGGAAGGAGGGTTGCTTCTTTTAAAAGAAATGATGAGAAGTAAAATTAAAGTGGCTGAATCTGTTATGAAATGGAATAATGCTATCAAGTGTGGCAGTAGAAGGATCTGTTATATATAATTAAAGTAAGAGGGAGAAAAAACACTAGCAATTATCTCTTTTCACAAGAATAATCTCATATGAACAGAGAGCTGAAATTTTGGGTCCCACAAATTCTAGGCAAAGTAGATGAAAGTCTATAGCCACTGCATACTAAATTGGAGATTATTATTGTAACAGTCCCTTTGAACTGAAAGATGCTGAAATTAGATTGAAATCATTGCTTACAAAGCAGTCAAGAATTTCTTCTTTGGCATGAGGCTGCAAAATGTGTCAGAAAGACCCCACATTCTCAGCATCATATTTCTGAAAAATCATTTCAGGTGTTGAATTTTGCTCTGTTTTGTTGTTGTTTCCTTAAAAGATCATGATTACACAGCAATCAGCACTGTGTTTACTGGGAACTTCTGAAAAATCATCTCAGTTATTTAAAAATGTATAAGCATACAGATACTTTTGGGAAAACTAAATATATGGACCTTATCACATGGGGAAATCCCATGCAGAAACGGGATTTAAAAGGTGGGGGAAACCCACAAAAGCGGGTTCACTTTCACACACATTGCTGTTAAAATGTAGTTAACCTGAACAGAACGTAGTCAAAAGCCGCTCCTTTTTACTTTTGGGATTTTCCGAAAGTAAAAAGAAGCAGCTGTTGACTAATTTCTTTTTGGTTTAACCACACTTTAACAGCGACATCTGAAAATCTACCTGCTTTTGCAGGTTTTCTTCTTTTTAAAACCCCATTTCTGCACGGGATTTCTCCCATGTGATAAAGTCCTATGTCACTATATTATGGTTAGATTCTATGATTCTATTATTCTATCTGCAGAATTGCACAATCATGATGTGTGTGTGGTTATTGTGACAAGGCCAGGATATCTAGTGATAAATGTCCTTGAGGTGGTCAGACACTTACTTGTACCTGTACCTGTAGATCTATGACTCGGCATGAATGAAATAATGCATTATGCCATGTACTGGAGAGTTGCATCAGCCAAGAGTATATAAGGCTGAGACTAATGTAAACAATTGTGGGTTATAGTTGTGGAATCATGGAGAGTGCAGTTGCAGTTGGTGTGTGTGAGTATTGAGAAAGTTCTAGTTTAGCTCTGTGTTGCTGTGAGCTCCTAAGGAGGAAGAAACTGTTTCCTGGAACTCTGTTCTGCTTCTGTATATAGTCATCTCCTTATCAACTGTAAATAAATACTTTCACTGTAAACTGTCTGGCTATGCTTCCTATGCAAAATGTCTGGCAAAGATACTGAAAATCACATTCACACCTCAATCCCAGAGTGACAAGTTGGTTATAGATTTCAGAGTCAGAAGTCTGTGGGATTTGGGTGCTTCAATGATAATGGAGGTTGCACCAGATAAAAGTTATGAGCTCCAAACCCATACTCTTAGAAAACCCATAGACCTGCCATAGTAGGTATGTCATGCTACTAGTCCATTTGTGCCCAGCTAGTATGGCCAATTACAGTATTGGCTGGTGATAGTAACTATAGTTGAACGTATACAGAGGGCACCATAATGAGGAGGTCTGAGTTAAAATGGTAGCAGCAGTGACAAATGAGTTGACCCAAGTTACCTGTAGTGAATAAGAAGAGCTTTCAGAAGAGCTAGGATAGTGGTCCTCAAACCTTTTCAGGCTGTACCCCCTTTCCTCTTCAATGGCAACCCTAGTGTTCCCAATGCCAATTTCTTGATATTAGGTCTGCTGTTCTACTGCAAATTTAAGAGAACCAGTCTTAGGTTGCTGCTCCCTTTGCACCCAGTCACTTTGAAAGCAGCAACCAAGCAGACCAAGAAGCCTCTCTCCCATGCCAGCTTTGCAGCAAAGGCCAGCCAGGCAAGAAGCCTTTTGAGTGCTGCTTGGCTGGCTACAAAGTCACTGTTCTCTTTGCACTTAGGGCCTCGGCAGACGGCTTATTAAGCCGTCCTTGAGGCAGGGAAGAGGAGGGGCAGCCGCACGCTTGGCGCCCCTTCCTCCTCCCGAGGTTGCCCTCGGAGCCGCTGGCCCTCTGCACGGCCGGTGCTCCGGGGGCAACCTCCCGCCGCAGCGTCCTGACACGTTGGGGTGGAAAAGTCAGTGAAAGTGCGCCTCACGCTTTTGAGGCTCATTTTTGCTGACTTGTGAAAGGAGCGCTATTTTAGCGCTCCTTTCAGGGACAGGGAAGGAGCACCGCAGGATCGAGCCATGGGGATGCCTTGATCCTGCAGCGCACCTTCCCAGGGCGGCCCCGTGCCACCAGTCTGCTTCCCCCCTTAGTCTCCCTCAGAACAGCAACTGTGCAGCTGGCTGAACATTGACCAAGAAGCCTCTTGACCACGTTGACCTTGTAAAAAAGGCCAGTACATGGAGGAAGCTTCTCAGTTGTAGCTCAGCCAACTGATCAGTTGCTGCTCCCAAGGTGTCCAGGTGCAAAGAGAGAAGCTTCTCCCTGGAAAGGAAGGACTCTTAATCCTTCGTCAGGGCAGAGGGGACACAACCAGTGTATGTAAAGGGGGTTTACAGAGGTCACATGCTCTGGAGTAGAGACAGGCTTGGATGGGGAAAGGGAAATATTTTAACTACAGGAGCCATTCCAAGGCAAAGGATTGTTTCCAAGAGTGAACCTCAGATACGCCTCCCTCTCCTTCCTCAGAGACATGTGTTCTCCACACAGCCTCAAGTGTCCCCCCCTCCCCAAATATGGTTTGTTCTGTTACTTCTTCTCAGCCTGTCCGATGAAATAAAGCAGGAGTGTAGTTCCAACCTGCCAGCCAAGTCTCAACAAAGCTCACAAAGCCTAAGCAGGATCTCAAACTTGAAAGCTCTTTTTGGTGCCACTTCTTCCCCACTGCCATGTGCTCTAACTTCTTACTCCAGTCAATCAGTCAGTCTGTCCCAAAATGGCACAGCTCCAAGCCACAGAAACAACATCCTGAGCCTAAGCCTCACAAGGGTTTCTTGCCACTACTAGCAACCTGCCCCCTTTTCCCCTCACTGCCCCCCTGCTTGCCCTGTTTCACTCTTACTGTCCCCTTGTTTCTTTCCACTTCCCCCACCGGAGGGGGAACATACCATCCACTTTAGGAATCATTGAGCTAGAAGATCTTAATAAAAACTGGATCTTACCCCTTCAGGCTCAAAACCACTAGTGTAAGTACATTTCTGCAGAAAGTCTAGAAATTCCTGTGGACCTATTAACAAGATTGCTATGTTCATGTATAGAAGAGTTATGGTCAGTTGGTTTCTGAAACATCTTGATTGCTCAGTCCTAATGACCCAGAATCCACACAGTGTAATTGCCTACCTATTGCTTTTCTGTGATTTCCCTCTGTTCTGTTTTTTAAAAACTCCAAGGTATATAATAAAAAAGATGCCGTCTGTTCATTGCTCCTTAAGTAGAGTACCTAGCAAAGCATTACATTTTTGATGAGTGGGGAAGCACAGTAATTCTGTTGTAGCTCATGTTGTTTTGTTGTTGTTTGCCCCATTTTGTTGTTTTTAACATGTTGTTTTTAAATTTGTTAAAACACACCTATTCCCTCTCCATCCCACCAGCACCATTATTTCTGTTCCTGCAATGATATGTAAAATGACCTAAAGATCATAAATTAGTGTTGGTAATTTGCTGCATCCATTGGGCTATTGTTGTTGTTTTAGTTATAATTAGGTTGAAGATGCTTGAATTGAAGAAGTCCTTGTCAAATTTACATGAGTGAGTCTGGAAAAAGCCCTATAATACAGGCAAGAGAAGTACTTAAACAGTTTTTCCCAACTAATGGTGAGAATATCTGAATGCTCTGAATTCATCTCCTCTTCCCATCTTGGCCATTGAGCATTTTTCCCATTGGGAATCAGAGCTGCAATCATTACAGAGCTGTAATTTTGGCTCCATAATATGGCACTGGGCCACCTCTTCAGATTGATTTATCATCAGTGTCTATTCCTGTTCTCTGGTTCTGTTCCTCAAGGAATAATTATGAATTCAATAGCTTGGTGAAGTAAACAGACCTTTATTGGCAATAGATAAAGAAAGAGGGGCTAATTACTCCCCCTCCCCATATTTAATTGTTATTAACCATATTCTTGTAATCTGTTCTCAGTCCTTATTCAGCCTGGGAACATAAGAAGACCCCCTACTGGTTAAAAATGAAGTCCCATCTAATGGTTTGAGGGTTGGAATAGGACTCTGGAGACCAGGATTCGAATTCCCGCTTGGCCATGGAAACCCGCTGGGGAACCTTGGACAAATCATACTCTCTTAGTCCCAGAGAAAAGCAAAGGCAACCCCCCTCTGAGCAATCTTGCCAACAAAACCCCATGAAAAGTTCACTTTCAGGTCACCATGAGTCAGAAACTACTTGAAGGCATACAGCAACAAAGCATTCTGATGCTATCCATTTTATTTTCAGTCCCTCTTCCTTCCTTCCTTCCTTCCTTCCTTCCTTCCTTCCTTCCTTCCTTCCTTCCTTCCTTTTATTTATATCCTGCCTTTCTCCCAGGCAGGAACTCCTGGTGGTTTAGAAAAAGGCAGAAAATACAATAAAACACATATAGTTAAAAACATAAAAAAATTAAAACACTATTAAATAACAATAGAATTAAAACCAATTAAAATTGTACTTTAAACACCATAAAACCCTTTTCTTGTTAAAATCAGTTTCTTAAGGCTTGTTGGAAAAGAAAGGTCTTAACTTGCTGCCAAAATCCATAGTGAGGAATTTGCCTTTTGTGAAAGGCAAATGTTGTCACATCTATCATTTGGTATCCTTTAGCACCTATGTAAAGTGTTTTTTTTAAACCTCCTAAATCTCCTTAACTTTAGCAATAACAATAGCATTTACATTTCTATACCACTTAATAGTGAACTCAGCATAATCTAACCCAGGGGTAGGCAACCTTTTTGATCTGGGGGCTGGGTTTCTGTCCCTCAGACAGTTGGGGG
>CM034703.1:279924350-279937321 GCA_020142125.1 Phrynosoma platyrhinos
TTTTACCAACCTATGAAAGGATGGAAAGCTGAGTCAACCTGGAGCCCTCTGGGATCAAACTCACAATATTGTGGCTGCAGTACATTTAACTACTGTGCCACCAGGGCTCCTTTTTCATTTTTTTAGACTGAGGCCTTGGGTTTTTTAATTTTTTTAGGAGGGGTTAAATGTTTGATAAATTAATGTAAATGATTAATTTTTCTTAAGTGAGCCAATATGTTTATAGATAGCCAATGTTGTGTAATGGTTTGGGTGTTGGACTGTGACTCTGTAGATCAAGGTTTGATTTCCCACTCACACACTTTCAGCCCCAGAAAACCTTGTGATAAGTTCACTTTAGAGTCACCATACGTTGAAGGCACACGACTTGGAGAACCTCAAGGCACACAACAACAACAAATGTGTTTATGGAATCATATTGGTGAGAAATAAGTCTGAAAAGAAAATTGCATTCTCCAGCTGCCCAAGATCCCTAAAAGATTATTTCTGAAGGCCTGATGCAGGCATACAATTCTAGTAGCTAAAGATAAAACTAATATAGAGGAGCTAAAATGCCATACAAGATATTCATGATTGTCACTTATATCTTGCATCTCATACAATAATTAATATTCCAGTGTTCCATTTTGCTCAAGTGGGATTGTGACACTGAAATTTATGGTAGAAGCTGACAGCACTTCTACCCAATATCAACTGCTCATGTACTTTGTTTCTTTTTATAATGTTCTCCACCCTTTTGATCATTTTCTTAGTTGTCAGTCATTTCCTTCATTCCATTCAATCATTTTGGATCAGAACATGGCCTTTTCATCCATCCCTGTACAATCAACATCTCTTTTCAAGCTGGATGTTTTGTATACTTGGAGTACAGCATTTAGAGCCAATAATTTGTGTATAATTCCCAGAAAACAGTTTCCTTTGTGCATGTATACCTATGTTAAATTTTTGTGCAGTCGTGATAACTGAGAGACATTCTGTCAAATTGCCATTCAGCCAGTCCTTCCTTAGCTGTATCTCTGGAAAGAGACATCTCAGTCCAACAAGGGAAAGACATTCCTGGGAACAGGTTTGTAGATATGGCTATCACCTTGGTTTTCTTGGGAACAGGACTGAATCCAAATCTCTCATATTCCTTCCTAAAGTTATTCAGTGTTGCTAAATCTAATTTGGCCAAAGAGTGCTGCAAGACTATTTGCATGTAACAGCCATCTTGTGCTTACATTTTCATATAATCACTTTTACTTGGGAGGTATTATATGATATTCTACAATTGTTGGGTGACACCAGATTCATATATTGATAATACATAGAGTTTGTGTATACCTGAATTAGAATATATAAAATATATCATCATGGCTGCATCTGCACTGCATAAATAATGTAGTTTGACCACTTTTAACTGCCATGGCTCAATGCTGTGGAATGCTGGGTTTGTTGTGGCACCAGAGTAGTTTGTTGTGGCACTGGAGCTCTCTGATAGAGAAGAATAAATACCTTACAAAGCTACAGGTCCCAAAATCCCATAACATTGAGCTAGGGCAGTTAAAGCGGTATCAAACTGCTTTATTTCTGCAGTGCAGACAAGGCCCATGTTTCTCTGTTGGATTTCAGATGTAATCCTGCCTAGAGCATCTTTACATTAAAAGTATTAAATTTTTTGATGTAGCAGGTCACTTTTCTTTTCCGCTTCACAGTTGGCCATGGGCAGAGTGAAGGAGACCGTATGGTTGTATCAGACTTCCATGTATTTGTCAGAGACTGCTTGCAGCACATTGACCTAATGAAGAAAGATCACCCAAGCCTTCCCGTGTTTCTTCTAGGGCACTCCATGGTAAGCACACTGCACTACCTCTGCTTAATGTAATCTTGGCCTCCAATGCAGTACTAGAGGCAAGGCTGTTTTGTCATGGTGACCTTTTTTTTCTCTGTACGGGCTTGACTACAGGAGTTATTTGTGAACAGGCATGAGCATATGGAATAGAATAGTAAATACCACATACACACAGATACACACACATCAACCACCCCAGTGCTTTTTACTCCTAGGACATCAAAGAGCTATAAGATTGTAACTTCCAGAAATATAAGAAGGAGGTAATAAACAGATTAGATTTGGGATGTTGTAATGTCCTATAGAGCCAGTCATTGTTGAAAAGCAACTTTCATAATCTCTAACCATCGTTTGTTGTGTCTGATGGGAAGCTCAGTCCAACAACTCCTATAGGACAACATTATTGGAAGCTCATTCTTACAAACACACACCACTATACAGGTTGAGTTATCTTTTATTGATGTCACTCTAAACCTTTTTCTCCTGATCAGTTGTCAGAGTTGAAGAGAAGTGGAACCACAATATGGAGAAAACAAATATATGCCTGTAATACAAATTAAGGTCTAAATCCTTTTGTTAGTCTTAACTAGAGTAGACCCATTGAAATAACGGATTTTACCTATGGGTTGACTCACAATTCAACAATTGATTGAATGTGTCTACTCTTACACAGTGCACTGGATATTGCTAATTGTCATGCTTGTTTGTGAGTGTATGTGTTTTAATGATACATATTTTAATATGGTTTTAATTTTTTAATTTTTTTGTTGTATTTTGACTTTTGTGATTTTTAAGAAAAAAATATTGTAAACCAGTTTGAGTCCCAATCTGAGGAAAATGAGGGGCTCTGTGTGTGTGTGTGTGCGTGTTTGCACATTTGCTATACCAACCAGGTCTTTAGGTTCAGCTCAGAACTCAAACTGAAATAATAACAAGAGGAGATTTGCAAGCTTTCCAGAAGCTAGTGTGCTTAATAACAGAGTACCTCTAGCAGAAATGTTATAGCCTTGTTCCAGTTCCTTTAATCAGTTTCTCTTACAGTTATCTTATGAAGGTCTATTCAAACATGTAATCCCTTGTTCAGTGGAATTTACTGCCAAATACATGTTGCATAGAATTTCAGCCTTCATCTTTTTAGATGTTGAGCCGCTATTGTTTAGCTTGTCAGTTTTAGTAGTGTTGTTTGTTAAAGCAGCCTGCAGGTGATTTGTCATACAACATCCATCAGTATTAGCTTAAACATAGGCCAGAATGTCTGGGGAAACCCAGTTTAGAGCAGGCTGTGTTATGAAAAACCAAAGTAAACCAGTTGCTTTGGGGGACACCCCACTCATTGCAGAACAATGGCTTTCTCATGTTAGTTCTTCTCTGGCACTCCAAAATACTCTTCAGTATTAGGCAAAATGTCTAATTCAGTTCAGTATAAATTAGCTTGTTGAGTAAAGGACAAGGAAATGTAATTAACAAACTAGCAGAGGTCTAAGTGTCTATTAGGTCCTAGAGCAGAGGGGGGCAATGGAACAGCCTGCCGGAAGAGATCCGTCTTAACAGCTTTTTTAAAGCTGTTTAAGGTGTTCAAGTGACGGATCTCATCCGGCAGGCTGTTCCATAGGCTGGGAGCGATAGCTGAAAAGGTCCTCTGGCAGTTGCAGATAATCTAGTTTTTATAGGTAGCAATAAATTTTTGCCAGAGGATCTCAGTGTGCGGGGTGGATTATACGGAAGGAGGCAGTCCTGAATATAGGTTGGACCCAAGCATTTAGGGCTTTAAAGGTGATGACCAACACCTTGACTGTGCCCAGAAACTGATAGGCAGCCAGTGAAGTGATCTTAGAATAAGTGTTGTGTGGTAAGTTCACTTTAGAGTCACCATACGTTGAAGGCACACGACTTGGAGAACCTCAAGGCACACAACAACAACAAATGTGTTTATGGAATCATATTGGTGAGAAATAAGTCAGAGAAGAAAATTGCATTCTCCAGCTGCCCAAGATCTGTCATGACAATGCAGAGGTTTTTATTACTTTCACCCATGGATATTCATGTTCCGTACTGAAGACTGCATCAAGGGTATGACCTGCACAATATGTGGGCCTGACAATCAGTTGGGATAGGCCCATGTTTGTCATGGACTCCATGAACTCCCAAGCTGCACCTGTTAGATTTGACAAACTGGTCTCGAGTGGAATGTTGACGTCGCCCAAGATGTCTAGGTGATTCCAACAGCAACTCTGAGACCAGTTGTGTCAGCTCGGTTAGGGAGTCGGTTAGACAGAGGGGTGGATGGTATACTAACAGAATCCCCAAACTATCCTTGGTCCTCAGGCTCAGGTATATACACTTGAAGTGGATTGTTTTCCAGATCTTGGTCAAGTAAGATGATTCGTATGAACCAGAGCCACTCCACCTTCTCGCCTACTTCTCCTTACCTGCTCACTGACAGAGTTATAGCGCTGCCTTCTCCCAGCCAGATCAATGTAAGGCAAGCGAGGTCAGCATCTTCATCTAAGAGAAGATCATAGATGATTAGGGTCTTGTTTCTGACCGACCTGACATTGCAAAGGTTGGTGCACTCTCCAATCCATTCTAGGAAACAGACTGAATTGAAGATGGGATAGCTTTCAGACATCGATCCCACCTTCTTTTATAACAAACTTTCACCCTGTTC
This sequence comes from Phrynosoma platyrhinos, assembly GCA_020142125.1. Classification (NCBI taxonomy): domain Eukaryota; kingdom Metazoa; phylum Chordata; class Lepidosauria; order Squamata; family Phrynosomatidae; genus Phrynosoma; species Phrynosoma platyrhinos. Next base: position 279,928,850 of record CM034703.1, read on the forward strand.
CCACCATACCTTCCTTTCCCCTGCACAACCTGGATTTTCGCTCCCAGATCGCAACTGGCCACACATGACTGTCCCTTATTTACAGAGCCCTCCAAGTCCCTCCAGCCTGCCTCAACTGCCTTTAATCCCAATAGTGTGGGGGAAGAGGAGGAGCAGCTCCAGCATCTTCAGGCTGGCTAGCTGATGTTCGGGAAGAGGGGGAGTGACTTTTAAGGCCAGCCACTCCTGGCCATGACCCCTCTCGCTGCTGCTGCTGCCTGCCTTTGCTGTCCCAGCTGCCTTTAACTCCAGTGGTGTGGGGGAAGAGGGAGAGCTGCTCCAGCCTCTTCAGGCTGGCTGGCTGACTGACAACTGGAAATAGACAGGAAGATGACTTTGAATTTGTTTCCTGGTTGAAGAAAGGTGTCTACTGGGCCTAAAGGCAAGAGACAAATCTCCATGTGCTTAATGGTGAACTATATTTTATTCTTTAAATACCCTGTTTTGTAAAAAGCCAATGTGTTTTGGTCCATATATTAAATTGGCTGGCCTTCTTCAGGGGCTACACTAGAAAGAAACATATATATCAATAATAAATTATGGGCCTATACAGACAGCCAGAAATAATCCAGCTTGAGACCACTTTAACTGCTGAGGCTCAGTGATTCTCTAGCACAGAGCCAGGACAGTTAAAGTGGCCTCAAACTGGATTATTTCTGGCAATCTGTATAGGCCCTAGGTTTCCAAATGTTAGAATAGGACAACACACAATACAAATTACATTCGTATAAAATATCCTATTAGATTACATTAATTATATTTAGCATTAAAACATGTACATGCCATTCAGTATATCAGGAACAGAAAGTTCTGGAGCTGGCAGAAAAATCTCTCTCCATAAACATTACAAGCAGGGCTAGGCTTCTTACTTTTATTTCTATGTATATTTCAGCAGATGGCCAGAAAAAAGGGGGAGGCTAGAGAAACTGTGTTGAGAAAACTTTCAAGGATGACTGATATAATTATGCTTCAAAGTCATATATGCCATTTATTAAGCAGAGTGACCTTACTGTAACAGGAGGAGGAAATCCAGATCTTCATTAAGTCCTCCTGGTGTTCAAGATTTCAGTTTTAAAATCCAATCTGCTTAGAGCCTGTCTCACTGTCCTCTGTCTTTCCCACTGCATCATTACTTAATTCACAGGATCTCTCTTGACATAAAACCATCTCAGTCTCCTTTAAATATGTCCTTTCTAGTTAGGCGTGGTAACGCAGCACGTGGAGACCACGTAATGTGAAGCACCAGGATCCAGACTTCCAATGAAGCAGGCTGCTTGTCAGCTGGAGAAACTCCTCTCCCCTTCCAGATAGAGCACAGAGACTACAGCCAGACATCTTCATGAATGAGGCTTTAATCTTTGTTGCTCTATATACAGATATGTACAGCATACACCAGGGGTAGGCAACCTTTCCCCTTTAAGGGCCGAGGGACTTCAGCTCCCAGAATCCCAGGACATATTGGCCAATATGGGAATATTGGCCAACATGGCTGAGGCTTCTGGGAGCTGAAGTCCCTCAGCCCTTAAAAGGGAAAGGTTGCCTACCCCTGGCATACACCAATGCAACTCCAACAGCAAAACAGCAATATGCAATTCACAACCACAACCCACATTTGTGTCCAGAGACTTGTGCCTTATATAGCCTGTGCTCCACATGGCTTCCTGGCCCTGCCTCTTCCTGCTGGACACCTGTCACTCACCTGAGTGACACTGCAGTTTTGCAACACTTTTGCAGCAGTTTCTGTGCTTTCCAGCACCAGGTGACTACCCCCATGATGTCATGTCCTGTGACATCAGCATGAGGCTGCATGACTCAGCTGTGGCCAAATGCTGTGTCATCATCGCTGTACATTTTCCTTTGGGACCCAATCCTAACATTTCTTCCTTTGTATTTTTGTATGCTCATGGAAGTCATCCTTCTTTCTGCACATTCTGACAAACACAGCCTTGCCTCTTCCAGTATTAATGTTTTACACCTTGGGGGCAGGAAATAAAATAATTTAATCTTCTTTGCTCATTTTGTTGCTTTCTTTTTCCTAAACTCTATATAAATGTTATTGTGTCTGATATATAGATGAGTTTGAACTTGATCTCACAATGACATCATAGGGCCTTTGCAGACTGTCAGAAATAGTGCAAATTGAGTCCATTTTAAGGGTTAGGGTTATTGCTAGGGAATCATGGGAATTATTTTTTTTTCTGAGACATTGAGCCTTCTCTGTCAGAGAGCTCTGGTGCCACAATAAAATACAGTTCCCATGATTCCCTAACCCTAACCCTTAAAGTGGATTCAATTTGCACTATTTCTGGCAGTCTGCAAAGGCTAATAGCTGTGAGTGGGGATAAACTAAGTGACTTCTTTTGTGCCACTGTACTTCTTCATATTCAGTGCTTGCAGCAGCACTGGGATATCTTTTTAAGCCTAGTTCACAAATGTTGTGCTGAGACTTGTAAGTTAATTGCATATGTGAGGCACACTTCCATTCATGATATTGCATCCATGACATAAAACCTATTGCCAACTTTACAGTACCTATGAAGGTGTTTTTTTTAATTGTTGCCAGTTGAAGTTACTGTTTTTCTTTTATTGTAGCATGTCACTTAAGCAAATTGGCACTATTCCTGGGACAGTGATGGTACCTCCTTATAAAGTGCTTAGAATCAGTCTTTGCTCCACTGAGGTGAATCCTCATGACAATCATCAGCACCATCACTCAGTATGTTGCTTCCTTTTCATTGCAGGGAGGAGCTATCGCCATCCTCACCGCATGTGAAAGACCAACTGAATTTTCAGGCATGGTATTAATTTCTCCTTTGGTAGTTGCAAGCCCAGACGTAGCAACACCAATCAAGGTAAAAAAAAAAATTCAGACATAAATTTAATTTCAGTCACACTTGTTAAATGTCAGCTATGCTGCCCATAGTCTCAATCAGTAGCTCTTTCTTTCACCAATCCTTCCAATATACATATAGATTTGTATTAAAAAGACATAGATTTAAAGTTGTTGTTAATTTAAAACTGATCAGAAGAAGGCTTGTAGTGAGGCTCAAATATATCTTGTACATGAATCGCAAAATCCCAGCAACTGCTTTTTTATAACTAAAATCATAACAAAACAAAACAAACAGGAGAAAAATTGGAGATGTTAGCAAGATGCCTGCATTTTCTTGTTTCTGTCCTTAGTTAAAATGGTATGGGGAGAGCATCTCTTGCAGGCTGGCTCCTCCTCCTCCTGGCCATGTGGCAATTGGGAGATTTTCAAAGTTCAGGAAATTTAAAATCCATTTGCATTTCAACAAGGGAGTTTATCGCACAGGGACCTATGTGCTTCCATCCCGAAAATGGTTAAAGCATACGCATCCCAGAAAAGTACGCAAATGCACAAATAATTTTCACACGCAGAGTACAATAATGCATTAAAAGCACATGACTAATGCAAGAAAGTGGGTATAAAGTGCATTTGGTTTTCAAACAGATAGGGACAAATCCTGTTGATGGTTTGGAAATAACTTTTTTTGTGCATGTGCACAGAAGCCGTAGTTGAATTACCAGAAATCACCCAGAGAAATAAACAATTTTATTTACACAATTTTCTTTATAAAAAATATTGTGCTGCCCTTACTTTCCAAGAAATGGTATCCAACCTGAGTAAAAAGATTAGAACATTACCCAAAAGAAGTAGGAAAGGAAAGAGAAAACTTCTCTTTCGCTCTTGCTGTGTCCCTGCCTTCCTCACAAGCTGTCCCTTTCAGAGCCCCTGTTAATGGGGGAGGCTGGAGGAGGAGAGAGGCATGCGAGGAAGAGAAGCAAGCTGTTTCTGTGTGTGTGTGTGTGCCTGCTGATCCTTTAAGAGCCCTGGCTGAAGAATAAAGGGCTGTGTCCCTGTCAGCACAACAAAGCGCAGCAAAGAGCCATGGGAAATCTGGCAATGAGCACAAAAACAGGGAGAATCCCGCAAATAGTTTTCACACTACAGCAATTGCACAAAGAAAGCAAATTTGTGCATGAAATGGAAATGAAAATGGTATTTCCTGAAAATAACTATTCCCTGATTCATGTCACTTCGTGTTCAGGAGTAAAACTGGAGATTCTAAGCGGTTTGCGTACTATGTCATGTGAAAATATCTTGTACAATTGTGCCTAATACGCTGGATAACTGCAGGTTCTGACCCATTTAAACTTCAAATTTCCGCCATGTAATAAACTCCAAGGACTCCTCCCTTGCAATCCAATCTGTCTCCATTCCTGTGAGGCCACAGGCCTGTTTGTAGGCAGCGAACAATGGATTCCTCAAGAAGCCTCCATGTTTTTGCATCAGGAATAATTTGGTAGGTGTAGAGCAAAGCAAAAAAAGCAGCTTATTTATATACCGCTTCATATCACGCTATGGGATGTCTAAGCGGTTTACAACTGTGAGCTGATTGCCCCCCAACAAGCTGGGTACTCATTTTAGCGACCTCGGAAGGATGCAGGCCTGAGTCGAGCCTCAGCCCTGGCTGGTATTGAACTCGCAACCTTGTGGTTTATGAGTGAGTGGCTGCAGTACAGGCATTTAACCACTGCGCCACCAGGGCTGATCCAAGAAGTAAAACATGCTAATCTGGTCCAAATTGAAGAACAAAAAAAAAATGTTTTACTTTATTTATTTATTAATTTATTTATTTATATCCTACCTTCCTCCTAAAAAGGGACCCAAGATGGCTCACAAGATAAAAACGCATCAAAACAACATTTTAAAAAACAATTAAAATAGCCTAATTAAACAGTAAAAAGTTAAAATTTAAACATACAAAACTTTAAACATACAAAGGTTAAAAATAATCTAAACCACCACCCCCAATAAAACCAGGCCCGCATGATTTTTAAAAAGCTTGCTGGAATAAAAATGTTTTTGCTTGCCTGTGAAAGGCCAGCAGGGAGGGGACCAGTCTAGCCTCCTGTGGAAGGGAGTTCCACAAGGTGGGAGCAGTCACCGAGAAGGCTCTCTCTTGTGTCCTCTCCAAATGAGCCTGGCATGGTGGTGGGGCTGAGAGACTCCACTGGCTTCATCAGGCAAGATGTTACAAACCAATCAGGAGTAAAACTGGAGATGTTAGAAAGATGCCTGCATTTTGTTGTTTCTGTCCTGTGGAACTTTGAAAGCTTGCAATGAGTATATTGTACATTTTGGTTGGCCAATAAAGGTATCACTGTTTGGTGGATTTTTGTTTGAATTTGCTAAATGGCCAACACAACCCTGTATATCTCCCTCCTCAAGATGCTTTTCTCATGAGGATACCGTTACATTTTTGAGTTTTGAATGTCACTGTAAGTGGAAAGTGGAAAGATAATTTCTATACATCCATCAGACTGAATTATTATTTTAATATTTGTTTTTCGGAGGGGATGTAAATCTAGCTTAGTTTAGCTTTGAAATAGTGGTATTACATATGCAAATCCTTAAGGAAAGGTGCAGATTAATTGGGCATGAGACAGGAAAACTGACAGCTATTTGGTTTTTTAACAGTAAATGTGGCACATTAAAAGCGCCTGTTCTCTGCTTTTACTGTCATATTCATTGAGTAAAAATTTCTCAGTCTTAATAGTTTGTGCGCATTCTGTTGAAATGGATATTGCAGTATGTACTGATATATGTACTAGCATGTGTACTAGTATTTGAATGTCTACTATGGTGATTTAGATCTACCATTCACAGCCAGCAGAAGCCACATTGCAACAACTGGTTTTATATGTCAAATTATTTTCTCCCATATCTTTATTTGTTAAAGCCCATGTTGTAAGGAGTTTTGTAACCGAAAACGTGTTGCCACTGATTCACTACCATTCCTCAGGAAATCAGTGAGGAAGTGTTAAGGTCTCATCTCTGGTTAGTGCTAGAAAAACAGCCTAGGCTGAGAAGGGGCCTTCAGATGTTGGATTGTATTTCCCATCTGTCCTGCCCAGAAACCCTCATTCTGAGGTTCCATGGGAGTTTCTCTCAAATAATATTGTGGAGGGGTACACATTCCTCTCCCTGGCCCAGATCAAACACAGTAAGCAAAGTATATGATGTTGGGCACAGACAAAAGCCAGGGAGAGCATGCAGGAAATGTGTGTCTTCATGCTAGTGACATCATCAATTGTGTCAAGTGACTTGAAATTAGAGAATAAAATTTATGTTCCTATAGACATAGTTATCTCCATTACTATTTCCTTGACCAAAGCAGAGTTTAATGTAGCCAGCGATGTAGTAGAGAAAGAACAGGGGGTGCCACCACTTCTTTGTTTTACAGGAAGTACATGACATCTCCCAAAGTGCTATACAGTGGGCCCTCCATTTTCACATGGGGATCCATTGCGGACCCTCGCAAAAACAGAGACTCGCTGATATTCAAGCCCTATAGGCTTGAATGGGGAGCAACCACCAGGGGGGTGCTCCATTGATCTTAATGGAGGTCGCCCCTCTATTCAAAACTGCAGCTCTCAAGTCCATGAGAACAGAGGAGCAACTGTAATACCAATCTTCTATGTAGCAAATAAGCTTTTCTCAAATAAAAAAAATCACTAAATAAATAGAGCAAGAGGGGAGAAGAGAGGGAGGGAGAGACTTAGAGGAAATGTTCTATATCAGTCCCCATGGAAACATTTCCTCAGGCCTGTCAGCATTCACACTTTTCTTTTATCAAGTAGTCTGTGTGACTCTGTCCAGGTATTGCTTCAGGGGCTGCCCTGCTACGATTCACAGAAATCTAATAAGAAACTCATGTTATTCAGCACTCTCCCCAACTACATATATAAAAAAGACCAGAATTTTAAATCCATATAGTTTACCAAGGCAGCAAGTACAGCAGTAGTCACAACAACAGCATATTTGTGCATACATGCTGCCTGCCCTATGCCCAGCCAAGCTTTAATTTTTTAAAAAAGTTGATCAGTAAGACAAGATCTGGATTTTGTACTGTTCAAAGCAAAAAGAGGTTCTGCCTGTTCATGAGATAAATTTTAGAAAGTTGCTGGTGGCAGGACTAGAAAGAAAAGGGGAAGTTGCGGGAGGCTTTCTCTCATCATTTTTGAAAACTTTGCAAAGGTACCCTCAGAGTGTGGTGGAGTCTCCTTCTTTGGAGGTTTTTACACAGAGGTTGGATGGCCATCTCTTAGAAGTGCTTTGACTGTGTGTTCCTACATGGCAGGGGGTGGGACTGGATGGCCCTTGTGGCCTCTTCAAACTTTATGATTCCACATTGAGTAAGGACAGCTCTCAGTTTTTAGTTCTTAGGTGTGTAGGCATATCTGCATTGCTGGCTGCTTCCTGCCATCCTGTTGCTGTTCCTTTAATCACAAAGTATTCAGCGTAAGTGTCCCTCATCACAATCCCATTCTCAGTTTAGCTAGGTACATTAGCATGCATACCATAACATCCAAAATCCATAAAACAGCAATACTCTTATTGGCCAACTGAAATGCACAAAATACATGATGCATGCTGTCGAAGCTCCAGTGGCTTCTTCATTAGGCAAAGGTATTATCAGTCAAACAGGAGAAAAGAAAAAAATGATGATGGAGTATATCACATGGGGGGAACGTGAAGAAATCCCATGCAGAAATTGGATTAAAAGTCAGGGGGAAAGCTGCAAAAGCAGGTTGATTTTCACACACATCAGGATTAATGTGAAATTAGCCCAAACAGAAAGTAGACAAGACCCGCTCCTTTTTACTTTCAGGATTTTCTAAAAGTAAAAAAGAGCGAGTTTTGTCTACTTTCCGTTTGGGTTAATGTCGTGTTATTGCTCATTTACCCTGACATTGTGTGGAAATCAACTTGCTTTTGTGGGTTTTGACAACTTTCCGTCTGGGTTAACAACACATTAACAATGATGTTGTGTGAAAATCAACCAACTTTTGTGGATTTTTTCGATTTAAAACCCCGTTTTGCATGGGATCACTCCCGTATGATAAACTCCGATGTTGGATTCATATGCCTACATTTTATCAAGATGGTGTTACAGTTGTTCTCAGATAAAGGTGCAGAGGGATATCCTCTTTGGCCACGGGGGCTCTGGGAGACAAAGAAAAAGATTTAAAGCTCCTCTTTGAAAAATCCCAAGATCCACAGACAGAAAGTGCCTTTATCAGGACCATACAAAATGTTACAAGTACAGTGGTTCCTCCACATTTGTTGGGGTTAGGGGTGAAGGACCCCTGTGAATGTGGAAAAATGACAAATAAAAAAAAACACTATTCTTTTTACCTAAGCAAACACCCCTCTAGGAATCTTCAGGTCCTCCAGTGCAACTCTGGCCAACATCTGCCAAAAGTTGATCATAGAATCATGATGGAGGATCTATAGATGCCTAGAGAAATGCTTATTCTAATAACTTCTAGGTTATCCATCATAACTATATGACCGACGACCCCCAACTTTCCCAGTTAAAATATAGAGTTTGGGATATACTC
>CM034703.1:279950399-279960722 GCA_020142125.1 Phrynosoma platyrhinos
CCGGCCCCCTGGCAACAAAGGTTGCCGACCCCTGTACTAGAAAATGTTGTCTGAATGTGGGCACTATTTTGTCTCTAGTTTATCTCCCAGAAAACTAGCAAAAGAGCTTTGAAGGAGCTCTGTGGTTTGTTCTAGTGCCAGATCAAGGCAGCTGAAACCACACACCGCAGCCCCAATCGGGTGCTTTGCCAGTTCTAAAAGAAGCAGCAGAACACAGCTCCTTTTTAAAATGGCAAAAGGGTGCCCTTGCTGCCGCAGCGGCACTTTTCGGTGTTCCTTTTGGCGTTCAGCATGCAGTTGCTGCACCAAAGGAGTGCCGTATCACTGCTTCAGAGGTGGAGTCAGGGCATACGGCATGAGGATGCCATACCCCCACTCCACCCCAATGACAGCCCTTTCAGCCAGTCTGTAGAGGCCCTCTGATGACCATATAGAAGTACCATATTCAGAAGTAGCATACCTCTGAATTCCAGTTGTTGGGAGGAGTGGGGAGGAAGGAAAGGCCATTGTCTTCATGTCCTGCTTGTGGACTGGAGAACTGCTTCTTCACTGTGGGAACCATAGTCTGGAGTTAGTCCCATTGTTATTTCACAAGAAAACTGTTTCTTTCGTTGAAGGAGTTCTTCCATCCCAGCACTTATAGCATTTGTGCTATGCAGCTGCCTACACATAGCTTTTTCTGCCCTTCTACCCTTAGAAGCATCACCCACTGCCTTGTCCTCCTCAGACAATTCCTTCCTCCCTTGTACATATTAGGGTTTGGAGTCTTTAACTATTCTTTTTCATTGTGTTTGCAGGTATATGACGAAGCTTATCATGCCCTGCACAAAGAGCTTCCTGACGTGACTACTTCTGTTCTTACAGAAATACAAACATGGATTTTGCAGAAACTTTCGGCAGCTGAAGAAGCCCACCACTGTTAGGAAAAGCCACTTTGTCACCTTGTTAAATGGTGACTGGGATATTCTGGGACAGGGAGACCTCTTTTCATTTTTTCTACAACCTGGGGGGAGGGTACAGAATCTCTTAAAGGGACTCCTGGAATATATTATTTTTAAACAAAAATTCCTGTGGCATTTGGGGTGTGAGATACTGTGCAGTCAAAAGAGTTCTTTTATCAGAGGTAAGAGCTAGGAAGGGTTATCAGTACAGAGTTCCCAGTAGCAGTGCTGCATTAAGGGCCTTCTTTGATTCCCTCTCAAAATCCAGGGCACCACTCTACCCCATACTTTGTTTTCCAAGGAGTTCCTGAGGTGCTGGGGTAATTTTTCTTTTAAAAAATACTGCAATAATCTTTGGAATGTTTAAAAAGTCTGGCCTCCTCCATGCTATTCAGTTTCTATGCTTGCCAAGGTAATTCCTCCCTTCTCTACTTTCAAGACTGCATAAAGAGTAAACAAAACAATTCCTTTTACTTATTGTCACATGGTGGAAGTGGAATTAGGAAGGAAATTGGGCTGGTAGGTGCGGGCTTCCTTGTGTGAATTTAAAACATGCAAAAAGGATTGGGTTAGAGTCTGAGCTAGTCAAAGGATATCTCAGAATACCCATCCTCAGGGGTTAAAAACCAAGAAGGAAGCCATCAGGCCACAGTAGGAAAAAGCCCCAATAGTCTTCAGAGCTGTTTAATGATCAGTCCTAGAACTGACACCACTGAGGAGCATGGCTAATGTAGAATAGTGTGTCTAGAGGTCTTAAGCACACTAAAGGGATGCTGCTTCCAGAAACCAAATCTTTATTCTGTGCAAGAATTGTAAATACTTGTTAGGGGGCTGTTTTTCTTGTTACTTGTGTTACTGGTAACTTAAAATGTAAAGTCAAAAGTTATATTTAAAGAGAAATATTATTAAATATAATATATAATGTTTCTATAGGTTGCTTAGAGATATCTGGAGGAAGAGTAAGGGAGCAGTACATGGAATGGGTTCAGGGCCTATAATTCCTTCATCTGCAACCCCTTTAGGGTATCTTCAGACAGCACAAATGTAACCCCACCATGTTATTAAGCTGACTGTAGTTAATACTTGAAAACAAGGGAATAGCCAAACCTTGATTTTCCATAGTTCTCACACTGGTATTCTTATTTTTAAGTAGAAAGGACAGAACAGAAGCTGCTCACCTGACGTGGGCTAGTATTTTCTCCTTCTCTGTTTCCTTATTCTAATACATGTTTGGAGGAAACTACAGGGAGTCAGGGCAAGAAGCCAAAGTGGTGAGAAATGTGGGGTGGGGGTTAGGAACCACAGATTCAGACAAGGATGCTAGGAGGCAGGTGGTGCACTGAAATCAGTGAAGCTGAAAGGGGAGATAACAGGTTAGTGATTTGCATACTGTATGTTGGATGGGCAGAGGGGTTATGTGTTACTGATAAATTGTGACAGGGAGAGTCACTTCTTGGGCAGTTGTGTTTCTTGGGCATGTGAGAAGGATTGGTGTCTGTGTGATTAGAGATGGATGAGAATTTAATTTCAGATTTTCATCATAGAATACTTCCATAGGAGAAAGCAAAACTAATTGATTTCTTCATCCCTAGGGATGGGTGAACATTTTACTTCACTTCAGATCAGTTGTTTTTTTTTAATGAAAATGTTGAATGTGAAAAGAAGCAAAACTTCAGATTTGCCCATCCCTACTGGAAGGGGACTTGGATTTTATGTTACTTGTGGTAAGCTGTTCTTAGGGGCGAGGGTGGGTAGGGTTGGACACTTAGGAACAAAGCACTTTTGTGTGATATATTAATCTCAACAGGCTTTGGGCATGAGCTTTAACAGTGATCTTGCTGCTTGGTTAACTCAGGACAGCAAAACCAGGAAAATATAAAAGAATGGCTCATAACTAGTCAAAACACTTTCTACCCAGCATGAGCATCACACTGTACATTCCTGTCATTCTTACGACACAGAGGGAGAAATATTGAGGATTAGTAGTATTATTTCCCCCTGAAAATGACCCAGTTAGCACTGTTGAGCTAATCTCCTATATAAAAGACTAAAAGCCTTTGCAGACTGCCAGAAATGGTGCACATTGAGGCCACTTTAACTGCCCTGACTCAGTGCTAGGGAATCATGTAGTTTATTGTGGCACCAGAGCTCTCTGACAGAGAAGTCTCAATGTCTCAGAAAAAAATACAATCCCCATGATTCTCTAGCACTGAGCCAGGGCAGTTAAAGTGGACTCAATTTGCACTATGTCTAGCAGTCTGCAAAGGCCCTAAGTTTGTGCTTAGACTGAGATTTCTAGCTATCCTTTGGTAGTTCAGATCAGCTTAAGTCCTGCTTTTGCCATTCATTTCTTGCAGGAGACTTACCACTGTGACTTAGGGCTACTTTTTGACTTTCCTGCTGAATAGGCCCTTTGCTCTTTTTCACAGGACACCATTATCTCAGTGACAGTGGGAGATGTGCAATCTCTGTTATCATATTTTCCTTACCTGCATGTGCTTTCAGGTGGGGAGTCTGAAACTGTGAAGTGCCCTTTATTAGCCAGACAATTAATTTATATCAAGTATAAAGGGGAATATGCAATGATAGCCTCTAGAATAGATACTCAGAATTTTACAAAACTTCAAAAAATTGACAGTTGACAAAATTACAGGTCTGCTTCCCTATGTATTGCTATTTGCGTATGCCTGAGGGATTTGGGAGTGGGGACCAGTGATAGGAAGGAGTTAATTCCTTTCTCATTGACCAAAGCTTCCTTACCTGGTCACCTGAATGTAATTCTTACACTAGGAAACCATATGAGCAGCTGTCTTATCAGACTGGACTGTGATGGGCAATTTATATCAATATATTCTGGAGAATTTGTCCTACTGCCTAAAGCTCAGCAGACAGCAAAAGCACTTGGAAAACTAGTAAGAAACCCAGAAACAATTGGCCATGAACTTCCTAACCTATCCTCACGTGCCCACTGAAAAATTGCAAGACCATTGCATCTTATCCCATCAAAGTATTAACAGAACATGCTAAAATGTTCTCCCTCTGCTAATCTCTAGTTTTGTACTAGAGAAGAATAATACAATAGCCTGACTCTTGAGGTTTACAGCCTGTCATGCAAAACTGACCAGATTATAAATTTCAATTCCTGCTTCCAACGCTATTTCTTTCTGGGGCTAAAGAGAACCTGATGTAATAGCAAATAGCCTCCCAGTTAGCTCTGATCTGTTCTCTAATGTGAATGCCAGAAGCTTAACACATCACAAGACCTCAGAAAGAAAAGCACTGTAGGAGTAATGAGTGGCCTCATTTGCACAGCCTCTCACAAATCACCCAGATAAAATGTCTTTTTTACAAAATTAGTTATGGCCAGTATGGAATGCCTTAAACTCCTTTAGACAAGGCTCAGATTAGCTTCTGGCTGTAGGGTGTAGAGATCACCTCAAAAAGGACTGGCCCTAAAAGAGATTTTAGGATGGCTGCACCAGTGCAATTACAGTTGGAACTTGTGGATTGTTAAAATAGAGATTGAGCTACAGGAGGAAAGACACACATATTGATAGTTATGGATGGCAAGAGATATTTCATCTTCAGAAACCCAATGATTTTGAATATAGAAGGAATGTGGAGCGTATTGCAGTCCAAAAACACTGACAGACCACAATTTCCCATCCCTGACATACTTCGTGAGATACCCAAACAGGAATAGTACATGGGGGGGGGGGGAGGTAACTAGTTAAAGTGAAGATCCTTACATCTTTAGGTTTTAAAGAAATGTTGCATTTAAAGAAATGTTGCATTTATAGCAACAGATGGCATACAAATGGAAACATATAGACAAAAAATATGTTTAAAAGGCAATCACGAGGGAAGATGCGTGCGTTAACTTAATTTCTTACCTATTCAAGCCGACTGGGAGTTTAGTCACAGCTAAATCTAGGTCAGTGCTGCCTGCTGCAGAGAACAAGTGTCTTGTAGGGAAGGGGGGCAGATATGGGTATAAGATCACTGTTCTCTTGTTCCCTGTTATATGCATGGCCAGAGGAGATTTTAGGTTCAGTGCCTTTGACTATGTTTGGCCAGAGAATGTCTTCTGTAACTCCTGAGCTCTGAAGCAATATAGAAAGAAAAAGTAGAGACTGCATTATGGAGCTCTCAGCAAAGCCATGTAAGCAAGACAGAAAATCAGATGCATCATCACTGGGGGAAGGTAAAGGAGAACTATCTAGTCAATTCAGTGAAGATATCACTGGGGGTAGTCCTGTTTTTAAACATTGTGACTGGCCCTCCAGATATTGTTTGAGAACAACTTCCCATCAGTCCGAACTGTCATAGCCGGTGGTGAGGTATGATGTGGTCTGACAATATTTGGAGGGCCATGTTGCCCATCCTTGCTGTAAGATGTCTGCTTTGTCTGAGGTTCTTCACTTAACCCAGACTCCCTCACCTAAGAGGTACTGTCTGCCATTGGGGTTGTGTTGTTTTTTTTATTTAAGTTTCCTAATAACCAAAAGCTTGCCACATAACACTGAGTAGTAATTTAGATGAAGTGATGTTTTAAATTGGGTGGAAATCATGCTGCCTTCCAGGTGTTTTTAGACTACAGTTCCCAGCATCCTTCACCATTGGCCATACAGACTAAGGTTATTCAGCAGTATCTGGAAGGCTTCATGAAGGGATATCATATTGAGGAGGGAGCTAGTTTGTTTTCTGCTGCTCCAGAGAACAGGACCTGGAACAATGGATGCAAGCTACAGGAAAAGAGATTCCACCTCAATATTAGGAGGAACTTCCTGATAGTGAGAGCTGTTTGACAATAGAACACACTTCCTCGGAGATGGTGGAGTCTCCTCCTTTGGAGGTCTTTAAACAGAGGCTGGATGGCCACCTCGTGGGGATGCTTTGATTGTGAGTTCATGCATGGTGGGGGGGGTTGGACTGGATTGTCCTTGTCGTCTCCAACTCTGTGATTCTATTTTTCTCATCCATGTTTATTAAAAATCTTATTCCATGGAGGAGAAAGTGGGATTCATAAAGAGGTTTGCCTTCTAGCTGGGATAAGCAGCAGAAATTTGTAAATTGAATTATGCCAAAGATCTGAAGAAAAATTCTGAAGCTCTTTCAGTGCCATTTAAATTCATCTAGTCTAAGCTTGCTTCTGTTGGCATGACTGACTTTGCTTTTATTTTAAAGAAGGCCACTTCTCTAGCTAGGATTAGCACTTTGTGATTGATGGCAGCCAGGAACAAAGTTTATACATTTTGGGAAAGTTACTTTGTGGGACTACCAATCCCAGAATCCCCAGTCAGCATGACCAGTGCTGGCTGGCGGATTCTAGGAACTGTAATCCCTTTTTATTTTGAGGATTGGAAAACATGTTAAGAAAAGACATGGGGAAGGGCTATTATGAGGGGCAGAAATCATGCAGCTAATGGGATGCTGTTGGATTGCAAGTGCTAGTCCCAGGATCCATGGGCAACAAAGCCAATGGAGAGGAAATTTTAGGAGTTGTAGTCCAAAGACATTTGGAGGAACACCATGATTCTCTCACCTGGCTTACAGCTGTGAAGTCTGTTATTACCAGAGATGGGGGAGTGTCTCTCATGAGCTCTGTTGTGATGAAGTTAAAACAGAGAAATGATGGTGCTTGGAGCAGGGATATGACTGTTGAACTATCCAGAGTCTGCATTGCCAATTAAAGTGACAGCAATGGAAGGGGGTGAGGAAGGGGCTGCCCAGCTTCAGGCCTGTACAATGTATGATCCAGCAAACTGAAGCCCAGGCGGTACCCTGCAAACTGTTTGGCAGTGGCCTGGTTCTGATAATCTCAGATGGGAAGAAAGACCAAGCATCTGTTTTACAAGGCAGCTCAACCATATTTCACTTGGGAGGCCCCAGGGCCCTATCTTAAAATCCTACCTGTAGGGGAAGCCAGGAAAATGTTAATCAAAAGAAACATATGTGGATCTAACAAAAACCTCTCAATGCCCATTTCTGGGGAAGAAAGGTTAGTACTATATCAACTTCCAGACTGCTGTGCCAATAGTGACAGGAAGTTCCCTTCAAGAACATAGTTCCTTCATGACAGAGCAATAGTTATGTGTGTGACACTGTATATATCACCATCATATGCACCAGATGTGGCACGACAGCACCACCCTCATCACATGTCTGGCACAATGTTTTATAATGAGCTTGCTCTTTTTTTATATCGATCACCTTACCACTTCAATGACATAATCTTACCAAGATAACTTATTTTTCCAAGTAATTTCTGAACCACTGTATCTTGTTTCATCTGTGCTCCAACTCAGTAATATACACTCACACATATATACACTTGAAAACACTTGTACTTACAGCAAGGAGAATGTGTAGTACATAGATACTTTTGAGTAAAAAAATAAAATAAAAATGTATATGGACTTAATAATAAAAATATGTTTTCTGACTATGGTATGACTGAGAGTGTTTATTTTCATCCATTTATATGAGAATGGGGGGGTGCAACTTTTCATAAACATGGAATAGCAACCTTGCTTCAGACCATGGTGAGGAAGGTGTTAGCCCGTGGGGCATGTGTGGCAACTAAACCCCATTTTTTGGCCATTGATGCTCCCGGGTCATTCCATATGCCCTCACACATGTTCTCTGGCTTCTTTTCAGCCCCCAAATCACAAAAAGGTCAAAACTGCCACAAAATGCAGAAGTTTTGTTTTCTTTTCCTTTTCATCCCTTGACAAATGGCTAAAAATGAAATGAACTGACACCACCTCCCTTCCAGGTTGGATGCAAGAGAGAAATAAAAATAGCCCCCATCTCTGACAGAGTTTCCTATCTTTGATTTTGACCATAACCTTGTGAACATTTGGGAAACCTCACTGGGCGTCCCATGTTCACAATGGAGTATGGCCTCTGGGGACACAAAAGACAAGCTTGGAATGTACCGGGGGCTTATGTATTCTCTTGTTGATGGCCCTGGACTGTGGCCAGCAGGATTCTGCTTTTGCTTTCCCTTGTAAAATGGTACCATGTTGAAATGCATGTTGGAATACTGCACAGTTAAGAACATGTTTTCATCATCTAGAAAGAAAAAGCATAGGCACTGAACCAAGCCTCTTATGGGCTGTAATGATTAAACCATTGTCTTCCTTGCTGCCCTCCTGCAGCCCCCTTTGCCACCTGGAAGCTGGCTCCAGATGGTTAGTTTCCAAGTCCTCCAGAGCCTTGGGGGGGTTGCTGTGGAAAGGTGAATGCCTCCTCCCACTTCCCCTGGTTTTTCTGCTCTATCTGTAGACATGTTCAATTGGCTCCTGTCTAAATAGTCTGCCTTAAAATACAATTCTTTAAATTTTTTTTTAATGCTCAAATAAATGTGTGAGATTGATATTCTACCTATGCCTCATTTAATATAGCTGCTGAGCTCCCACACCTCTCCATAACTTCATTTGCAGTCCTGTTTCCATAGCATTCCAGACACTACTTACTGACTTTATTCATGGGATTTATATCCTGCCTTTCTCGCAAAATGGGATTCAAGGCGGGTTACAATAATTTTAAAAGACAGAAATGAAACATTGGTTATGAACTTTTAAAAAATATTAATATTAAAACATAAATTAAAAACACATAGTTAAACGTTCAGACTTGTGCTGCTTCATCTCCAGCCTTAGGTAGTGAGCTCAACTTTATGCCTTCTATCCAGCAATCCTAGTGTTTGTTTATAGAGTTTCTACCCTGCATTTTGAATTAAATCATCAAGAAAAACAATAAGAGTCCCTGCCCACAGACTCATTATCTAAAAGACAGTAGTCAAGAGAAAGCCGGAGGTTGGGAATGTTGTTTTTTTGGGACAACTTTTCCCAGAATCCTTCAGACAGCATGGCCACTTATGGAGACAATATAATCCCAAGAGTCAGGAACTACTCTGTCCCCCAGCTGAGAGGGTTCCCCAACTGCTGCCTCAACTCACTTGCTTCTCGTGCCAACCCTTTGTCTCCTGTTTACTCATGAGGTGCTCCTGCTCTTCCTTCTCCTCACAGCCCTTATCTTCCATCACTCCCTGGCTCTCCATCTCCTGCCCTCTCTATTTACCACTCACTTGTTCACCTCCTCGGTGCTTCACTTGCCTCTTGTTCTCCCATCTTCTTGATGGTGCAACAGTGGCAGCCAACCCTCTTCCTCCAGCTTCCTACTGTGTCACCCTGATGCCCCACTCCATCACCCACCCATTTACACAGGTGGCCATTGCTGCTCCTCCTTACCACTGATGCCTATTCAAAGGTTATTGAAAGGCTGTGGCAGACAAAAATAGGAAGGAAGGACCATAGACACAGAAATGCATTTCTGCAACACTTTTAGCATTTGCTGCATCCTAGGATCTTATCCTAATTTTTGGCAGAGTTGCTGAGCTGCAAGATTATTAGCTGGGTATTTTCAAAGAGCAGTCCCAATGCACTTTGTTGTAAAAGCAACAATTTCCACTCTAAGATGGAGGAGTTCTTTGAGCAGATTAATTGGGTCTCAAAGACGGGTCACAACAGAATGCATGCAGCATTACTTGATCAAGTCCCCATAGCAGAAAGCAAACTGGGAGCAAACAGAACTGGTGGGTTTTTTTTGGGGGGGAGGAGCCACAAGTGATGTTGTGAGGCACCGAGATCATATTTTCCTGAAAGCCAAAGCTTAATAAGCCAAAGAATTTCTTCTAAATGGAAAAAAGATTGTGAGTAATTACAAATAAACAAATTGGAATGTGAGGAGAATAGAATGGAACTGCCTAATTAAAGATTTATCAAGAAGAAAGATAAATAAGTGGCATTTTCGTTTTCAGCAATTGCCGGCAAGTTGTCTGCTAAGCTGATCAAAAGTTAAGATTTATAAAACAAAAGCAAAATAAAAGTTAAAAATAAATGTATCAGATTGTGTGGGATTTAAATAATTGAAATGTTTAAATATTAATTAAAGAACAAATTGAGAGTGAAAAATATAATAAACTGTATGTCAGCAATTTGAGACACAGCATTGATTAGAAGTTGGCAGATGTCCAAAAGTGAAAAAAGAGAACTGAAACAGTTTTAAGTTGGAAGAGACAATCTGTACATCAATCAGATAAAGCATATGCATGTTTAAAAAGAGTAAACTCACAAGAGAATTTTGAGGCTCATAATAAAGAAATGCAAAAAGCTGGAGCTAAACCTAAAGTTCTAGTCATCCAGCCAGACAGTGAAGATAGCAAAGGGGATGAAATGAAAACATGGTTCTTGCAGGTGTTAACAGAAAATCAAGTCAAAAACAATGAGGCTTTTAAAGAGACAATCATTAAAAATGATGAAACACCATCAGAGACAATAACTAATAAAATTATGGATGAAATGAATAAATCTAT
>CM034703.1:279964367-280017240 GCA_020142125.1 Phrynosoma platyrhinos
AAGGCAGTTAACAACAACAACAAATGATAAGATCAACTGCACCTAGACTATGAAGGACTTAATCACAAATCTATTATCAGCAGCTAGACTTATTATAGCAACAACAAAAAATGGAAAGTTGAGGGAGATTTGCAAATACAAGATTGGTATAAAGAAGTATGGCAAATGGCAATTAATGATCACTTAACATGTGAAATTAAGGTTTAAAAAAAGGAATAATGAAGAAGAATGACTTTGCAGCAATATGGAAGATATTTGTACAAAAAGTTGTAGTAAAAGGGGAAGGTGGTTTCCACAGGAAGAGTTATCATTTTGGAGGGTAGAATAACATGAAGATATTAGATTCTGGTGTTGGAGAGTACTTGATTATAAAGATAAGTTAATTAGTGATGAATTAATAGTATTACACTTTAGTGGAATTATGAATAGTATATGTTGAAAAGGAGATAGTAATAAGAATGAAGATATCAATAATAATTTCATTTGTTTTTTCTAATTATTGGTTTAGTTAATATTAAATGGTTTAATAAGAATAAGATTTAGATAATGTAACTAAGAATGGATAATTAATGTGACTTATTACATACTATATGTGGAATATTATGTATATTTTTAAATATTGTTTTAAGTATGTTATATTATTAATAATAAAATATTATTTAAAAAAAAAAAAGACCTGGTGGTTTTCAATGTATGTCTCAATAATCTGATTAAGACCAAGCTCTGCTTTTTCAACACTAGTCCATGAAAGAGTGACATGAAAGATTTTATCACTCCAAGCGTAGGTGTGGGAAACACATCTTTACATCAACAGTAAGAAAAGCATCCCTGCCTTGAAGCCTGGCTGCAAGGCTTTCCACAATGGAAGAAGGAGTGTCTAAGAGACTATGAATAACCAAAGGTGGAAGGAGGATGAGATTTGGAGGCAAAATGGACTATGGAGATCAAGGGAGGGAAGGGAAAATGTGCTAAGGATAGGAATACAAGAATCCCTGTGCTCAGTATTGAAATGCCCAGTCCTGTGAACAGCAAATCCAGATGCTTAAAACAGGAGACACAAGCTCAGAGTATGAGCCTTTATACATTTATCAGGGTATAAATATTTGAACTCTATGGGGCTTACGTTTGAGTAGAAACATACAAGAGTGCACTTAAAAGCACTAGCTCACATCAGTAAAAATGAACTGAAATTCACCACACACACCTCTTCTCTTGGCAGTAAACAGATATAGCATGCTGTATGCTATAACCAGATACTACTACTAGACTCTGGCAGAAGTTGGCTTAAACATGTAAAAGATTATTAGCATTATATTACTCAGTCTTAGGAGTGTCTCAAGATGCAAACTAGAACTGTCAGCTGTCTATACGAATTACCCTGAGTCAAAATTGAATTGACTAGCAGTCAGTCTACAGCATCCACACACTAGAATCAGCCAAGCACACTGTTCAGAAACAATGGAAGGAGAATGTTGTTGTTTTTTCCATACAGCAATTTTATAATCCCTGCCCTCATTTGAATTGACAGGTATTGATGTAAACACAAATAAGACAAGAACAGGTGGTTTCTGGTGACTTACACAAGGTAAGGATCAGTTCAGTATATGTCATCTTTTCAATGCATGCAGTTAAAACAACTTCATGCAAATTTTCCATGTTCTCTCTTCCATTTTCAGGTTTTGTTTGAAGTTTATTTTATTTGTGCTATTTAGAATTTGCAATTAAAAAGATATGGGGCTGAATTGCTGAACAACTTCCACTTGTGGGCCATTCCAGGTTCTCTTCGCCGTCATTCATCATAGCACTAAAGGAGGGCAGTTGAAGTCTGATTCACTGGCATTTCAGCTGCTTCATTAAGGTTTGTGATATGTTCATTCTTCAATGCAATTTATCTGTGCTAATTGTTAAACTGAAATACAGATACAAATGTGAGAAACATAACCAAACTAACCAAAAGGCAAATGCCAGCATCAGTTACATGAAGCAGACAGAGAAGGTGAAGAGATAGGAGACACTCTTGAGTGTGTATTTTAGAGCACAAAACCACACAGTGTTCCACAAAAAGAGGTTTTGTTCATAATTCACAAGTGATTGAATAAGCTGATGGTGAGATGCAAAGGCAACTTCATCTGGATGTAGCCCAAAATCCAGGTAGGAACACAGGAGACCTGGATTTTGGGTAGGCAACCTTTCCCCTTTAAGGGCCAAGGGACTTCAGCTCCCAGAATCCCAGGAGCTATTGGCCAACATGGGACTATTGGCCAACATGGCTGAGGCTTCTGGGAGCTGAAATCCCTTGGCCCTTAAAGGGGAAAGGTTGCCTACCCCTGTTCTAAAAGATAACAGTGCTGCAGCAAGTGGGCTGGAGAAACCAAAGGGGACAAAGGGAGCAGGCAGAGCTGGTTTGAAGGCCAAAAGGAAACACTCCTTGATCAGGGTGGAGAAGTGGGGGCTTTGGTGACAAGCAAGGAAATATGGGGAGGAGATGAAGTGAGGGCTGGGCAGTAGGAACTAGTGGGTGGGTGGAGAACTAGGAGTGGATATTTGGGATTCCCATTCCTGGCTATGTTTTCAGTGTTGCCTAAATATGTGAGTGGGTGGGAAACAGGGAATGGGGATATAAATGTGCAGCAAAATAGCATAGGTGCATGGGTACCAGTGGCAGGATGAGAAGTAAGAGAAAATGGTGTGTGTGTGCACGTGTGTGAGAGAGAGAGAGAGAGAGAGAGAAAGAAAGAAAAGAAAGAGGTGAAAGACAGAAGTGGCAGGATAAGAAGTAAGAGAAGGTGGGGTTGTGTGTATATGTGAAAGAGAGAGAGAGATAAAATAGCAATAGCAAGTACATTTCTATACCGCATACCAGTGAACTAGCACTCCCCAAGCAGTTTACAATGTGTAAGACAATGTGTAAGACAGATGTGGCGGGATAAGAAGTAAGAGAAGATGGGGTTTTGTGTGTGTGAGAGAGAGAGAGAGAAATACGGAAGGGAAAGGGATAGACCCATCTGCTTGTGTGCAGGAAATAAAAAATGGTTTGGGTGATTAGAGGGGGAGCCAATGATAGGGAGAGGTGTTGAAGGAACCCAGAAAGGCTGCGGGGCAGCAGGAGCAGCCCAGCCCCCACCAGTAGCCATTAAAAAATTATCCTCACTGAGTGTCCAATATACTAGGTATGCCCACTGTGGCCAATAACGGTATATAAAATGTGCAATGAAATATTATTCAAGCTCTCTTTCCACTGTATACAAAGCCCCTACATTGCACCACTAGCCTGAAGCCAATTCTATACCAACTACTGTATAAGGAACTCATGTATAAGTCTAGACATTTTAGTAAAAAAAAAAAATTGATCCCAAAAAACTGGATTGACTTATCCATGGGTCAGTGTAAGTCCTGTACTTTAATTCTTATAAAAAAGGGAACAATTCCCTAGTGAAAGGTAAGAGCATAATCTGTCCTGGAAGCACTGGTTCCCTTCTGTTCTGTCATCCATCCAACCTTTAATATGAGCACAAACAGTTTTGTCTGCTGGAAATTTGTAAGTTCTTTGACATTACATTCCTTTGCTTCATTCTTTAGACCTTTTGTTACATGCCCCTAGGTTTTTACTCTCAACTTATCCATAGGTCATATCAAAATCTATAATTATGGGCCCAAAACCTGCTCTCAACTTACACATGAGGTTGACTTATAGTCAAATATATACTGTAGGTTTTTGCGAGTATGCCATTTTAGTACTCTGGCTTTACCAATCTTCTTGTTGTCATTTTCCTTCAAGTAATTTCTGACTTGGCAACCCTAAGGTGAACTTATCATAGGGTTTTCATCACAATATTTCTTCAGAGGGGTTTGTCATTTCCTCTTCTGAGGCTGAGAGAAT
Source organism: Phrynosoma platyrhinos (assembly GCA_020142125.1). NCBI lineage: Eukaryota > Metazoa > Chordata > Lepidosauria > Squamata > Phrynosomatidae > Phrynosoma > Phrynosoma platyrhinos. The sequence goes on from CM034703.1 coordinate 279,968,248, forward strand.
GCGACTTGCCCAAGGTTGCCCACTGGGTTTCTGTGTTGGAGCAGGAATTCGAACCCTGGTCACCAGACTCCTAGTCCAACACCCAAATCATTACAATCTTGCTGATCACTTTTTTCATCTTGTCTGGAGACAGTACTGATATAGCAGAAATGTAAGATATAGAATTGAAATTGGAGCATGGCATCCAATATTTGCATCAGCCCTAATCAAATACCAATTACAGAGTGTTAAAGCAGTGTGTTTCATTTAACTAATCCATAATTATTGTTGTTTTATTTGCAAATAAATCAATTTGGATATAGTTCAGCTTTGAGATTAGTTCAGCATGCTTTGGATCTTGCCCAGCATTTTTTATACAGCAAATAATACTTTGATGAAGTAATTTCCAGGTCTGCCCAGCAGCCCCATATGGTTCCTAAAGTAAAATCAAGCCCAAGTTCTTCAGCCATTCTTTCTCCCTGCTGAATTCCCGATTGTACTTCAATGGCAACCCCAAAAATATAATCATTCTTTCATATATTATTGGTAATAGGCTAAGGGCAAATCATTACATGGTCTCCTGTGCTGCACAAATAGCACAATGCTGATGTAATCAGCAGGAAATATAGATAAAGTGAGTTTCATAACACAGGTTGAGCCTCCCTTATTCAAAAATCATTTTTTAATGATTGGCCAAGATTGCGGATTGTTCTGTGTATACAAACTTTGTTTCATGCGCAAAAGTATTAAAAAATATTGTATAAATTTATCATCTAGCAATGTGTATAAGGTATATGAAACATAAATGAATTCCATGTTTAGACTTGGGTCCCATCTACAAGAAATCTCATTATGTATATATATGCAAATACAAGTATTCCAAAATGTGTAATATGAAACACTTCTGGCCCCAAGCATTTTAGATAAGGAATACTCAACATGTTCAAACATTACAGCTACTTGTATCTGAGGGCAGTTTTTACATAGATTTATGCAACATTTATATTACATAAAATGTAATCTAATATATATAAATATCAACATTTATATCAATGTGAAAAGCATTATGTTTTGGATCATAAAGCAGGATACTGCCTAGTCAGACCACAACAAAGATCCAAGCAGTCCTACTACTCTGTCTCAACAGAAAACAATCTGGAAAACCAACAGGCAAAAAATATTAGCAATCACTGACACACACCCCACACTTTCTTCCAGTTCTTGTCCTCAGCATCTGGTATTCAGAGGTCCAAACAGAATTTGTGTGCAGGGGTGTTAGCTATTATAGCTAATACACATTGATTTGTTGTTAATTGCTGTCAGATGGGCTTTGACTTATGGCAAATCTAGGAATGAGAGACTACCAATGTCTCCAAGACACTCCTGGAGCATCCAGACTGATTAAAAAGACCAGAAAGTCCAAGATTTGTTCCTGTTCTTTCCCATTTTGTTTTGGAGATCCTTACCTGTTTTGTTTATCTCAGAATATTTTCTGTCAGTTCCCATTATGATCGGAGATGTCTTAATACCAGATCCCCAGCTGGTTTATTTTATCCCAGTATAAAATTGGAAAGAATAGGAATAAAAATCAGAGACTTTTCAATCAGTCTAAATGTGCAGCCTCGCTCATCAATAGAGCTGCCTTCTATTAATTTGCCTAATTTTTAAAAAATATCTGCCTAAGCTAGCAGCCTCCATCATCGCATTTTGTGCTGATGAGTTCTACAATTTAATTACACATGGTGGGAATAACTAATTACTCTTGAACTGCACGCACACACACCACACTTGCTAGAGCAAAATTTAATCAAGACATCCAAGTTCTACTAATATTTTGAGATACATTTCTCTTTATTTCAGTTTTTTTTCCTCCTTTCACAGTCTAAGAGCAGTTTTATTAAAAGCTGAAACATAAAAAGATTCCCTTATGCCTTTTTTCCCCACACAGAAGATGCTTCACCCTCACCCCAGTCATTTATTGGGGCTCCTTCCTACAATTTCTCAACTCTATAATTGGTTTTCGATGATGGTCAAAACTGTGCACCAAAGATTGGTAACAGCCTTATGAAATGTGCTGTTTTATTTTTAGATACAGCAAGGAATTTTGTCCCACGTGCCTCACTTTGTGCTAGCGCTGGCGCAGTAACAAAGGAAGGGAAACATCTTCCTCCTGGAGCAGGGAAAAGATGTCATGGAGCATGTTTTAGGACCATGAAGAGCAGTCCCAGGAGCCCCAACCTAGGTATTTCCATCCATGCAAAATTGAGAACAGATGATTGTTACAAATTGCCAAGGAATCAGTTGGGGGGTCAAGCACTGAGGAGGCTTTCAGCTGTGATTTGAGAAACCAGAGGGATAGTTGTTGCTGTTATTTGCCATCAGGTTGACTTAGGGTGCATTTACATGGGCCAAATAAAACGGTCTCATGTCATCTTCATAGCAAACTGTCCAAACATCATATGGGGTGGTTGGGGCCAAATATGGGCCTCAGGGTTTTAATCCAAAGGGGGGAGGAAGTGGGAATTTGTCCCAGTTTTGAGTGAAAAATCCAAATATTCATGAAGGAGGGAGGAATCTAGAGCGGCCATAGACACATGGCCATGCATACTGTGATTTATCCGGCCAGTCTTTGTGTGGGCAGGTTTCCTAAACTCACCTCGGTGTGTGTAGACAAGCCCATGATTGCTCTGGATCAAGGTAACCCAAAGGTAAACTGGATTTTCTGATCAGTGTACACACACTCTCAATTATGAAGATCCTATGAATGAGAAACCTCCAAGAGTCCCAGTTGTCAACTGCCTTCCTCAAGCCTTAGGACTGTAGATTCCTTGACTGCAGGGTGACTAGATGCCCTCCTTTTCCAGGACATGTCCTGTGCTTCAACCTTCTGTCCTAGAGGAATTCCAAAATGTCCTCCATTTTGAGTGTGCCTAAGAACTTATATTTATATTAGTGCTTTTAGCTTTTATTTTGTAAAATCCTACATTTTTCTTGAATATCCTACATTTTACAGTGTCTTGTCCTCTTTTGCAGTTATGACATCTGGTCACCCTGCTTGACTGCCTCTGTCCATCTATAATGTGGTCTTCCTCTTTTCCTACTGCCTTCCACTTTTCCACATGTTATAATCTTTTCCAATGAATCATCTCATCTCATCTCATGTCTAAGCCACCACATCCATCTCGTAGTAGTAGCAGCACCTAAATAAATTGTGGAATTAGTGGTTTTGTGCAACTGTATTGCTTTCTTTTATTCGTTGATCCCTCCTTATACTACATCCATATTTTCCTAATTCTGTTCTGCTCACTTGCATCCTTTTTTTTTTCTTTACTTAATCTAGTTCATATCTTCCCCCAAATCCTGCTAGTAGTTGTTTATTATGTCACTTCTCTCCAGGGGTTACTCAGAGTCCACTCCAAGTTGCTTTGAATCTTAGTTCTAAGAATTTTCCAATAGTGGAGGCCTATTAGTATTACCAGTCAAAAAGCAGTGGGCACATATTTGGACTTTTGGAAGAGGTAGTGGCTAAGAGAGAGAAAGAGGGAGGATTACAAGTGGGAGATTACAAGATCTTTATCACCCTGATGCATAAGAATGAGATAACAAATAAATTCAGGAGATGTCCAAAGTTTGCAGGAAATAAATAAACCCACTTTCTTTGAAAAGGCTAAGGGGACAAGCACAATACAGGTGGCTAGATCCATTCACACTACAGAAATAACTCTATGTGAAACTGAGCTATTTCTATGACATTCACACTGGCCCTGAATGCACCCAGTGCCATTTGCGGGGGGGGGGGGGGGGGGGGGGGGGGGGGGGGCACAGAGAAACCGACTTAACTCTGTGTATTCGACACTGGGTCCTTTACCACATCTTTTGTAAAGGTTTGGTGCAATCCAGATCTTTGGTAGTGTGAGTACACTACCAAATTAATCCAGATTGCACAGGATCATTTCTGAAAATGGAGGCACCTCCATTTTTAATCAGTTTGATGCATGTGTAAATGTTGAGCAGGGTTTAAATGCCACATAAAGATTTGGGCACCTAAACCGTAGTGGAAACATCAATTTGGTATTGTGTCACCATGGAGATCCAGATCTCCTCAGGACAAAAAACGTAAGTGTGAATGCTCCCATTATCAAGGAAGCCAGGGTCCTGGGCTGTTGATAGCAGGGTGATGGTCTCTCATTCATAGGGTTGCCACAAGCTGAAGTCAATTAACAGTAAAACACAAATTCAGCCAGCATGCCCAGTAGCCACATAATGTTCAATGTCAGAATAAGATGCTGACTCTGTATTAACTGAACAGACTAGCCCAAAATATCCTTAAAGAAAGTATGGCTGCCTGGCTAGCACCCTGAAGAGAATCACTCCACATTGCAATATTTTGTTGCAAGCGTCAGTTGAAAAGAGAGGTCAGAACTGTTGTTTAGATGTTGTTTAAAATGCAACCCCCAGCAACCCTGGGCTGCAGAGGTAATTTTGAGGAATTCTGGGAATTGCAATCCATCATCATGTGAAGCAGGGGTAGGCAACCTTTCCCCTTTAAGGGCCGAGGGACTTCAGCTCCCAGGAGCCTCAGCCATGTTGGCCAATAGTCCCATGTTGGCCAATAGCTCCTGGGATTCTGGGAGCTGAAGTCCCTCGGCCCTTAAAGGGGAAAGGTTGCCTAACCCTGATGTGGAGGAATGTATAATTCCCAGCCCTGGTCAAAAGTGAGAAGACAGCCAGCTAGACACCAGAGAAGAGGGAAATTTAGCATGAATATCTTGTAAGAGACAGTATTGCTTCTTTAAGTGCAAGCACTAGGACAAACACATCTTTCAAATTCCTAGCTTCCTAAGGAAACAGGCACTAATTTTCTCAGCTCTAAGCATGACATGTCCACTATGTAATTGCATGCTACTGTTATAGCACTGACATCTAACAGCCTTGAGGTTTTTTTTCTCCATTTAAGTTTTCCATTGGGTCTTAAATTTAGAAAGAACAAATAACAACACAGGGGACAGAACTGTATTTCTGCATTGCTTGATTCCCTGCTGACAGCTAAGCTATTCCCATACATCTCACTCTTTGATGAAGAACCTGAAACAGGCCACATTGAGACAGGGCCCTTGAAAAATCTGCCACATCCATGGAACCAGAGGAAGAGTCTGAGAGGCTAACCCAAACCAAGAAGGCATTACCACTAGAAAGTGCATTCACAGTCAGCCTTCTGTTAGCAAAGATGTTAGGCTTATCCAGAGTTAACTCCTTGGAAAGAAAGGACCTCAAGTGGGAGTCTCCTGAAGAGTAGGATGCCTTAAATCAGGGGTCGGCATATCTTTTGCCAGTGGGGCTGATTTCGCTGTCGTCGACGGGCCAAAGGAAAGCAAAATGGAAAATGGAAAAGTTTTCTCCTTCGCCTTTTCAAAAATGGAATGCAAAATGGCGCTGTGCGTCACGCACGCATGCGCATGACACAGCGCCATTTTGCGTTCCAAAATAGCAGCGCCCACCATTGTGCGGGTGCCATTTTGGAAAGCAAAATGGCGCTCGCGCACGCATGCACATGACGGCGGGCACCATTTTGGAACACAAAACGGTGCCGCACATTGCGAGCACATGCACACGACTCCATTATATAGTTTATATAAAAACTGGAGCGTGTCCAGAGGAGGGCGACTCAAATGGTGAAGGGTCTGGAAACCATGCCCTATGAGGAACAATTTAGGGAACTGGGTACGTTTAGCCTGGCGAAGAGGTGATATGATAGCCCTCTTTAAATATTTGAAGGGATATCATATTGAGGAGGAAGCTAGCTTGTTTTCTGCTGCTCCAGAGAATAGGACCTGGAACAACTGATGCAAGCTACAGGAAAAGAGATTTCACCTGAATTATATGTAACTTTAAGATTCCTCACCTTCTGTTCAAGAGAGTATAATTTCAAGTTTCACCTGGGACAAAATAAAAGCCATCGCCGCACAAGATCCCAGTGCATCATTCATTTACTCGTCTGCCTTCTAATTACAGTATTTTGCAACTGGCGGTTTTGAGAAGAAATGTTGAGTCAAAAAACATCCACGGGAAGAATACATGACCTCCAGTGTGAGATCTTAAAACACATGGGATGTTTTCACAGAATCACGGAGAAGATCCTGCAAGTTACAATGCATTTTTAGTATATCTCTGTAATTGTATAAGGGACTGGCATAGGAAGCAGAGGTGGATCTAAAAGAAAAGTAGCTGATCACTACAATTACATACTTGAGTAATCACAAGACATTATAAGAAAGATGCAAAAAATATTTTTACTTTGCAGGAATTTTCCAGCACAAGACACAAAATGAATGTAGCAAACTCATACAAGACATGCAAGGGGCTAATAACACCAACCAAAAAATTTGTGCTCTGACCTGCCACCCCAGTACCAGACAAGAAAACCTTGAAGCCTGCTCCTGTTTCCAAAACTTTACCAATCCTGATTCTTGTTTCAGTGGAACTTCTGCACTGAATATAGCGGATAGCACATGGTTGGAAATAGTCTTAAGACATGGGGCCCTTTCACACTACACAATTATAGCACTATGATTTCATATGTACTGCCATGGCAACATGTCTTATTGAATACTGGGATTTGTAGTTGAGAGAGCGGTATTTAGAATTTTTCTTAATCAGAGAACTTTAGTGCCTCACCAGACTACAAATCCTAGGATTTCATAGGATGTTGCCAAGGCTGTTAAAGTGGAATCATAGTGTCATGGTTGTGTAGTAAGAAAGGGCCCAAGATGGAAGCAAACAGCAAACAGAACTGGAATAACCAAAAGATCTCTGTGTGACTTGGATGCAGACTAGCTAAGGTTTCTTTCCATTAGTTTAACAATAACAAATAAGCTGTTTGTAACTAAATATTTACATCTTCTTATAACTTGTTTATGGGACCACCAGGAGTCACAGAAAGACATTTAAAGGGTAGAGTTAAACAGATAAGAATTACTGGAGATGTTTTACACCACTCTCAACCTGGCCTGACACCAACCAGGGATCTAGCTGGGAGTCTCTTCTGCATCTACACCACAGCATTAATGCAGTTTGACACCACTTTAATTGCTATGACTCAATGCTATTGAATTCTGGGAAGTGTGGTTTTCTGAGATATTTGACCTTCTCTGCCAAAGAACTCTGGTTCCACAACAAACTACAGATCCCAGGATTCCATCAGATGGAGCCATGACAGATAAAGTGGTGTCAAACTGCATTATATTCTGTATTGTGGCAGCAGCTTTGAAAACGGAGCAGCAGGCATCCTTTCACAGAGTGCAATCAGACATTTCTAGTACAAAATTAAAAGTATGAGGCCAGCACCAAATCAAATAAGCAGGGGATGCCCATCCAAGGAAAGGCACCGGATACTCCACACAGGCAGCCTCTCCTTGCAATATCACGGATGCTTTGTAAATACGGCTGCCACCCTTTGAGGGAAGGGAGAGGAACCCTGTGGCTTTAGACCGATGTGTGATGACAGGAGGAGCCTACAAGTGCAACTTTTCCCCAGCAGCCTGTCACCCCAGGGGTGTGGAAAGTACCACCTGCTGCATTTCTCTCCTTTAGGCAGATTTCAAGGCCCAGAACGCCAGCTAATGAATAAGATGGCAAGCCTGTTTGGGGCACACCTTTTCCCATCCGCAGCCCTGCACAGGTGGCTCCTTTGTCCCTCCCTTACCACACACTATTCAGTTGCGATCACTATAAGCCCACAGAACCAGAGCGTTGTTTGCACTCTTTTGAATGGATGCTAAGTGGGCACTCCAGCCCACCACCCTGTTGCTCTTGCCATTGCTTTCAGGAGCAGAGGTTTCCCCTGAAGTGCCTATATGGGTGCAGATGGAGCAGAAGCATGAAACAATGAAAAAGCACATGTTGCCACTCCTTTTTTACTACACAGAGCCGAGCAGAGATGAGGGAAGCTCCCCTTTTGTTTACGCAAAGAAGAAAGGCCCAACCTGTTTAATTATTTCAACATAAGGTTTAGATTCCATTTACTGGAACAGCCCTGTAGCATAAATGTACGCAGGTCAGCTGGGGAACAACAAGCCTTCAAAGAAATCAACTTTATTTTAATGTAAGCAAGTACTGGGAAAACCGGTAGCCGAATTTGGGGCCTCTGGGGAATCTGTTACACACACAAATCATACACATTGGCTAGTATTGCTCAAGACCGCATGCAGGAGCCCCGAAGCAAAAAGAGAGAAGGCACTTGGGTTCGAGATGTGCTCAGCCCTCCTTGCTACCCGATATTCAGGAGCCAAAACAGTGGCATATCCTGCCGCCTGCCTCAGGAAGGTAGATAATGAACAAAGAAGGATGGGTGCGGTTGCTTTCCTAGCTTTGTTCTTCCACAGATTTGTTAATCTGTTCTCTCTCCATTCTTTTTTTTTTTTAAAGCTGGTTGTGTGAGGGCTGAGGGTTGTGTGCTTCACAGGCCTGCAAAGGCGTTGCTGACAGGATGTACAGCCTGCTGACATTTTCCCAGGACTGTAGCAAAACAGCCATTCCCGCCTGGCAGCTGTTTAGTGAGGCTTCTTCGATGGGAGTTTTCCCTGGTCATGAGGAGGAGGAGGAGGGGGACATCTGCCTGCCTCACAAAGAAGAAGCTGCCTCCTGCGTCTTTGAAGCATCTGAGGTCAAAGGCTGAAGGGAGAGTAGTCCTTTCTTGTAGCAATATCCCTTTCTAACGAGGCAAAACAGTTACTAATGGCCAGTGGGTGGACTGTGACATTAAAAGCATCCAGAAGAGAATTTGATGTAAAGATGACTAGGGTTGCCAAATTGAAAAATGTACTCCTGCCCCTTTAATGGTTGTCCAGAAGAGAGTGTTTCAACAGGTGCTGCTTGTCATGCAAAAACCATCATCTGCTGAATTCTCTTTTTCTATGCAACAGCTAAAGGTAGGTCAGCTATCTCCCATTTTTGCTCTGGACAGCCTAATTCTGTTTTTCCAATTGCATTACAGGACAGGCAGCTCTATCAGTCCATAAGAAGAATGCTAAAAATCCCTAACATGAATAGGTCAATGAACACGCCACAAAATAATAAACAAGTTTTTCACTCTCCAAGGCACTTTAGGCCTTTACAGACTGCCAGAAATAATGCAGCTTGAGTCCACTTTAACTGTCCTGGTTCAGTGCTAGGGAATCATGGGAATTGTATTTTTTTTTCTGGGACATTGAGCCTTCTCTGTCAGGGAGCTCTGGTGCCACAATAAACTACAGTTCCCATGATTCCTCAGCACTGAGCCAGGACAGTTAAAGTGGCCTCAAGCTGCATTATTTCTGGCAGTCTGTAAAGGCCCTTTATTAGGCTAGATCTTAAACCAGGGGTAGGCAACCTTTTCCCTTTAAGGGCTGAGGGACTTGAGCTCCCATAAGCCTCAGCCATGTTGGCCAATAGTCCCATGTTGGCCAATAGCTCCTGGGATTCTGGCCAAGCACATGATGTAGTTATATGATTCCACACAAACTACCGCAGATGCATCCTATGCAGTAGCGTCACTGGGGGCATGCGGGGAGTGTGGACTGCACCGGGTGCAACCCCAGAAGGGGGGTGACACCTCAGAAGAGGGGGTGACACCTGGTTGGTCCCCCGCCCCCAGCAAGGCCTTGCTAGGGCCTTGGGCATGCTCTCCCAGCCACCACAGGGCTTCCTGGGCCTCTGGCAGCATGCGGAGCCCACTCTCCCAGCCACCGTCGGGCTTTCTGGGGGGCTGCTTGGTGCGCGGACGTGATTTCCGGAGTGCGTGCATGTTCCCGTGTGGCATGCGTGCCAGAAGCTCCACCCTCAGAAACCCCTCCCCCTACACCAGGTGGCAACAAGTTGGGGTACGCCACTGATCCTATGGAATCCTGGGGTTTATAGTTTAGTGAGGCACAAGAGCTCTCTAACTGAGAATTCTAAATCCTCAAACTCCAAATCCCAGGATTCCACAGAATGGAAACAGAGGAATCATCCTGCTATAATTGCCCAGTGTGAATGGGCCCCAGGTATGAGAAAAGCAGGGGGAAAAGACTGGCTGCCACAGAGTCTGGAGGGACCACAGAGGCAGCAAACTTCAAAAACATTGGGCCTGAACAGACTGCCAAAAATAATCCAGCTTGAGTCCACTTTAACTGCCCTGGCTCAGTGCTAGGGAATCATGGGAACTGTATTTTATTGTGGCACCAGAGCTCCTTGACAGAGAAGGCTTAATGTCTCAGAAAGAACTACAGGGCACTTAAAGTGGACTCAAGCCGGATTATTTCTGGCAGTCTGTTCAGGCGCTAAGTGTTGTTGTTTTTTTTAATTTTTGCACAAGATTTCGTGGATATAAACCCACTTCTTCAGCTGCATACTGCATCCAAAGAAGAAGGCTCATATCCATGGACACTCCATGCGGAAATAAAAACCAGTTAGTCTTGAAGATGGTGCCACATTTCTTTTTCTTCATCCCCCCTTCCCCTTCCTTCCTCCTTTTTGTTTCACAAATAAAACCATATACACCCTGAGGAAGTAGGCTCGAGTCTACAAAAGCCAGCACTACCAGTTTCTTTCTTTCAATTAGTCTCAAAGGTGCTACAAGATCCCTTTGCATACTTATACACCCTGATTGCTCCCCAGAGTAATTTGTGACTTCCAAGCCGTAGCTTTTCTTCTTTTCTTCTCTAGCACTCTGCTACATTTTTAATTTTTTCCCAAGCCTTTCGCAGCGTCACAAGGCACTGTGCATACATACACCTGTGTCACAGCATTAATAAGTAATCAACACTCTTTGAAGCTCCAAAAGCACATATGTAAGTGCCAGCTCTTGCCACATTTTCCTCCTTGGGGAATTCTATACTTAGATCATCAGCTCAAGAAGATCCTATTTGCAGCTATCCATTCAAATTCATGGTTAACCCTTTTGAAAAACAGTAAGGCCATTTCTGGAACACACAGCAAAGTTGGAGAATTCAAACAGAGGGAAAGGGCCAGAAGCAGACTTCTGAAAGAAGAAAAAGATGCCTGTTGCAAAACCAACCACCCAAAACAAAAGGGAAAGAGTAATGAGGAAAGAAAGAGGGCACCTTCGGTACAATTACAAAACCTCTCCCTTATTAAACCTTAGGAAATGTACTTTGGTATTTGCAAACCAGCTTTCTAATAACGTTATACAACAGCAGCAGAATGGCGCAGGGTGATCAGATGTCATAACCGCAAAGGAGGACAAGGCACCGCAAAATGTAGAACATTCAGGGAAAATCTAGGATGTTACAACATAAAAAGTTAACAACTAATATAAATGTAAATTCATGCTTCTTAGTCATGTTCAAAATGAAGGACATTTAGACATTTCTCCTGAAAAGAAGGTTAAATGTAGGACATGTTCTGGAAAAGGAGGATGTCTGTTCACCCTGAAATGGTGTGTTGGGTAGAGATGTGAAGGCCCAGGAAAAAAACTTTAAAATTTAGGGGGAAATTTTTTCCATTTTTTTTTTCCTGAAGCCTTCTTTTGGTTTGTTTTTCCTGAAAAATTGGAAAAATTGGAAAAAGGAAGAAAATCCACCATGGAACGTTTTATTTTAGCATGATGAATAAAATATTTAAGACAAAGTGTTTATATATTCTCCAAATCATTTCTAAAAACTACACACAGTATCAGATTATTCTAATTTCTGTGCACTGAGGAGGGCAAGCAAGTCCTAGGTTACAAACTCTCTCCATTGCAAGAGCAAGGTGCATTTCTTCCTTTAAGGGGCAAGAAGAGAACCTGGTCTATGTTTGGAAACACAATAAATCAAGAAATAAACTGACATGTGAAAGGGCAGAGAAGCGTCTTTTAATCCAGGTAAACTTTCGGTTTTTAGAAGTCCATGATAACTGTGATGATGACAAACATAATGAAGCAGAAGCAGAGACTGAAACTGATACTGATTACAGGGCTACATCGACATTGCAGGAATAATCCAGTTTGACACCACTTTACCTGTAATGGCTTAATGCTCTGGAATTCTGGGAATTGTAGTTTTATGAGACATTAGTCATCACTGTCAGAGAGCTCTGGTGCCACAACAGTTCCCAGAATTCCCTAGCATTGAGCCATGACAATTAAAGTGATGTCTATTTCTGCAGTGTGGATACAGCCCAGAGCTTGGGAAATGAGTCTTACGAGTCTTTCATGCCTATTAATTTATCCCTTCTCCCTTCCACACACTTCTCCCCCCCCCAATTATTTTTATGGGAAAAGGTGCTTTATATCTATTCGATATTGTGAAGAGGAAATATAAATAATTTTCTTTGTTACTAATGTTGATGGTTTCTTCTGATTTTTAAAAAGATTGGCTTTTTGCCTGCTCCACATAAACTAGCAATATCAAAGAGGTTCCGTACAGTTCAGGAGATTGGTACTCCATTGGTTGCACATTTCCAGTGCTAAAGTTAGGGATGACAAGTGCAAAGTTTCGGCAATCGACTATTCCCATAAAAATGAATGTGCAACTGTAGAGAAGATCAATAGGCCAAGAGAAATAGTTATGACTCAGGAACCCATATCAACGATTTCATAGTAAGAGGTCAGAAGAAATGTGCCTTCACATCAACGCTCTGGAACTGTTCGCCATAGAAAAAACATTTCTTTCCTTTGAAAATCTGTTAAGAGACAACACCACTAGCACCTAAAAAAGCAGGGTAATACTTGATCCCGCAGCCTTCTTCACCTCACAATCCAGTTCTGGGACTGATGCATACAGAGAAGCATCTCAGTCCTTGCCGTTCATCTTCCTGAGGAGGAGAAGGTCCTTGCAGATGCTCTCAGCCAAACATCAGATTAAAGCCACGAGTGAAGACTCCATCCCGAAACACTGGAGCCCATCTCTCAGCGCTGAGGGTATTACTGATCTAGGCCTCTTTGCTTTGGCTTGAAATGCCTAGAGTGCAGAATACTGTTCCAGCATACATCAGAGCAGGTTGCAAGGAGGTGCCTTCCTCTTCATGGCCTCATTTTATATGCCTTTCTTCCTTTCCCTCTTCTGACCAGAGTCATTGCCAAGCTTTGTCAGGATCAAGCAAGCTGCATCCTGATCACTCCATAGTAGCCCAGACAGACATGGTTCACACATCTGCTTCTTCTATCCTGAGTTTTTTTTTTCTTCTATTGTGTTTTTTTCCTGAGACATTGAGCCTTCTCTGTCAGAGAGCTCTGGTGCCACTATAAAATACAGTTCCCATGATTCCCTAACCCTAACTCTAACCCTTAAATTGGACTCAATTTGCACTATTTCTGGCAGTCTGCAAAGGCCCTATGTTTGGCTGCTGCTCAAATCAGATCTCCTCACCCCGTACAACAGCTGAGATCTCTATCTTGACATTCTCCACCTGTCGGTTCAGAGGATCCTGCACCAGATGCTTTACCAGCCACAGTAAAAGAGATTATCGAGGCTGCACATCATCCTTCGACCAGGTGATCCTATGACTACAAGTGGAAGAAGTTTGTTGCTTTCTTACTTATATTGTCAATTGATGCAGCTGAGGCTGCTGTCACACATATTGGACTTTCTACTGTGTTTGTCAAATTGAGGTCTCTCTTTGAGCCTTATCACATTATTAAACAAACTCAGCAGGCCAACAAAAAGATGTGTGTTTTTTCTCTCCCTTCACATGACTCGTTCTCTTCCAGTTGTAAAAGCATGGGAGAACTTTGTAAAAGCGTCATTTTTGCCAAATAGATTATTTCAGTTTGGCAAATGGGGCATTTTATAACACTTTTATGACCCTCTCCCATGGTTTTACAACCAGAAAAGAACAGAAAAAGAATGACATTATGTGGACGGAGGAAAAAAATGGGTCTTTTTGTTTGCCTGCCAGGTTGGACAATGTGCTAACGCTCTTTGTCTTTGATTTGTTGTTACTTAGCTGCCATTTCAGCATGTTTTCAGTTTCTTGTTTTACACATCCTTTGATTAAAAAGGTTTTGAAAGGATATTAGCATTTTTGTCCTCTAGTGTTGGGTCCAACACCCAAGTGGACTTTGGACTTGGTGTTTGGCCAGCTCTGCAGAAGACCCTTCAAGCTAATAGCAACTTGTGATCTATGACTGTCGTTGTGGAAGACTGCATTTTTTAAATTTTATTTTTTATTTATTTAAAAAACATATATCTACAATATGTTACAATTACACTAACACTTGACAAATTTACATTCCAACATAAATCTACTTACTAACAATCTACATACTATACAAAACATACACCAACTACAAAAATTTCTCTGTCTTTTACTAGCTCTGAATTTTGTCCTTAAACTTCCCGGTTTGGAACTCTTTACAATTTTATTTACTTTTAGTTTCTCTTTTTCTTAATGATACATCCTATGAAATTAACAATATCTTCAAATATTTCTGTTAATCATTTCAAATTATAAAGACCAGTATTAGCTCATTTACTCAAAATACAATTTCATCTACTTCTAATTTTCTATGTCATATTTCTCTTCACCACTTTACTATTAGTGATATCTATAAGTAACGGATATTCATTTGTAATTCTTTTCCCCCCCCTATATTTCTTTCTCAAATAATCCTATGGTTAAAGGCCTGTCTTACTTTATTTCAGTTTTTTACTGGTTCCCACTGCTTCTCTGTTTTATCTATTGGTTTATCTTGGACTAATGCTGTAAGAATATCCAATTTCATTACTTCCCATAATTTTATTAACCACTCTTCTCTTTTGGGAGTCTCTTGTCTTTTCCAGTATCTTGCGTAAATTATTCTCGCCATGGAGACCATATACAGTAATATACGATTATATTTTTTCACTATATCCACTTCTACTCCTTGTATCATATTCAGTAAGAATAGTTGCGGGCACAGAGGAATTTTTCTTTGCAATATGCCACATATTGTCTTGTGAATCCTCTTCCAAAATTTTCTAGCTCTGCTACAATTCCACCACATGTGGTAGAGTGTGCCTCTACCTTTCTTACATTTCCAATATTTGTCAGCTCTTGTGTTATACATTGCCTTCAATCTACTCGGTGACAAATACCAACGATGCATCATTTTTATATAGTTCTCTTTGAGATCTTGACATACTGTGAATTTACTTATTTGTTGTCATGATTTTTCCCATGTGTCTAACTTGATCTTTTTCCCTATGTCCTTAGACCATTCTATCATGACTTGTTTTACAGTTTCCTGTTCCAAATTCCTTTCCAGAAATAATTTATATTTTGTTATATAATGATCTTCTTTGTCCAAATTTATCTTGTCTAATTTCAAGAAGACTGCATTTTTGGTTGTCATTGTGACTGCTGTAAGAGCTAGTGAGCTTTGTGCCCTGCAAGTGGATGACCCATATCTTTGTGGGTTGTGCTAAGACCCAACATCCCGTTCTTGCCAAAAGTGGTGTCATCTTTTAATTTCAACCAAGACATTGTTTTACCTTCTTTGTTTCAAAACCCTGCTTTGGGCTGTGAGAAGTGTTGGCATTGCCTCAATATACGGAAGGGTTTGGCTTTTTATGTGGACAGGACAGCAGCCTTTCATACCTCTCCCAGACTGCTTAATTGCTACCAAGTGTCAAGGAAGGGACTGCCTATCTCCTCGCAATGCTTTTCAAAGTGGGTAGCATTGACTATCTGGATGTCCCACCAACTGGCTCAAAAGGATTTTCCATTTCAGGTTTGGACCTACTCCATCAGGGCAGTTGCTGCCTCCCATGCTTTCCTGGCTGGTGTTTCAATCGAGGAGATTTGCAGTGCAGCTACTTGGTCCCAGCCTATGACTTTTACTTCACATTACAAAGTGGACTGGGCTAATATGGTGTTTGAGAAGACTATGCTTCATCCATTCCTTTCTTGAATAAACTGTTGAATTTTACCTCTGTACTATATTGCTGGGTGCCTTTGAATCTAGCCTTATTTCAGTACTGTGTTTTATTGTTTCAGTGATTTTCTCTTCCTTTGAAACTGTGTTGATTCTGTCATTTTGTTGTATGACATGAAGAGCAGGGGTTTGTTGTGCTTATATTTGTGGGCTGTATACATGGCTTTTTAAAAATAAAGTTGGATTGCTTACACTGACACTCCTGCCTCCTACTTCTTGTAGCTTGCTAGTCTGTCATTTGTGTGAGTCACAGAGACCACAAAGAAGGACAGGTTGCATGCCTGCAAATTTAATTCTTCAAGTGGTCATTGGTGAACTTACACAACCCTGTCCATCCTCCCCTCATTGTGTCATGCTGGTTCACATGGTTGACTGTGTCAGCATCTTGTGGAACTGGTGGGATTCAACGAGGAGCCTCTTATATAAGGCTGCTGGAGGTGAATGGGGCTATCACCAAAATTCTTCAGAACACTATAGAATACTCCAAAAAAGGCAGTGTGCAGACACGGGTTTAACTCATTTGTGTGAGTTCACAGATGGCTATTCTAACAACTAGTTACAGGTGTGCACCTTGTCCTTTATTGTTCTAGTTATGGAAATGGAAATGAGTTAAGGTGCTTTGGGGATAATTCACCAGTGCCACTGAAATGTAATGAGCCAGCCCAACATGCTTGTGTCTGGATGCCACTGCACAGACTACTTGCATAAGGCAACTATGCAGCTGAGAACCAGCTGAAGACTATAATCTGAAATATGCAAAACTCTACACATAATGAACTCAATCATCGAAAGAATCTCTAAGCACACAAACAAAAAGAGCTGTCCATTGCTACTCACTCAGGTATTAACCAGAGATTTTGGAGTGCTGTACTCTGCCTAGTAATAGACAAGCCTAGCTGTTTCTGATTCATGCCATTTTTACCTGTTTTGCCCAAAATTCAAGTCAGATTTTAAAAAAAAACTCAACAAAATAGATAAGTTGAGAAGTTAACACACTAAATATTATTTTCCTTCAAAATACATACTTAAATGCATATTTTCAGCTCCTAGGGAGACTAGAACACAAATCAATGGATTCAAATTGTGAGAAAGGAGAAGCAGCCCAAACGTTTTTTGTTGTTAACTGCTTTCACATCAGTCTCGACCCATGGTGACCCTATGGATGTCTGCAAGCCCCCCTCTCTTCTACTGCTCTGCCCAGATCCTGCAAACTCATATTCGTGATCTCCATCCTTCTAGTATGTGGTCTTCCTCTCTTTCTACTTTCCTCCACCTTTCCTGACATTATTGTCTTTTCCAACAATTCATGCCTTCTCATGATGTGTCCAAAGTATGACAGTCTAAGTCTTGTCATATTAGCTTCTAGGGATATCTCTTGCTTGATCTGTTCTAGGACCCATTTGTTTGTCCTTTTGGCTGTCCATGGGATCTCCAGCACTCTCCAGCACCACATCTCAAATGCGTTGATTTTCCTCCTTTCTTCTTTCTTGACCGTCCAGCTCTCACATCCAAACATGGTAATAGGAAATACGATGGCTTGTATAATTCTGACTTTTGTGCTGAGTTGTATGTCTTTGCATTTTAGGATCTTTTCTAGTTCTTTCATAGCCACCCTCCCCATTCTTAATCTTCCCCTGATTTCCTGGCTGCAGTCCCCATTTCTATCAATGTTTGATCCCAGATATGAGAACTCTTTTACTATTTCTGTTTCCTCATTGTCTAGTTTGAATGTGGTGTAATATCCTAGAAAAAAATCCTGTGGTCATTATTTTTGTTTTCTTTATGTTCAACATTAAGCCTGCCTTTGCACTTTCTTCTTTGATCTTCCTTAGTAGTTGTTCCAGGTCTGTGAGGTTTCTGCTAGTATTATAGTGTTGCCAGCAATCTTGGATTATTGATATTTCTTCCTCCTATTTTCACTCTTCCCTCTTCCATGTCCAAGCCTGCTTTCCTTACAATATGTTCTACATATAAGTTGAACAGATAGGGTGATAGGATGCACTCTTGTCTGACTCCTTTGCCAATTGGGAACTATACTGTTTCTCCATGTTCTGTCCTGACAGTAGCCTCTTGTCCTGAGTACAGATTCCTCATTAGGACTATCAGATGTGTTGGCACTCCCATGTCTTTAAGGGTGTTCCATAGCCTTTTATGATTTATGCCTAAACGCTAGGAAGAACTAAAGTGGAATAGAGTACCTTGGAGGAGTCTCCTTCTTTGGAGGCCTTTAAACAGAGGTTGCATGGCCATCTCTTGGGAGTACTTTAATGGTGTGTCTTGTAGGGGCTGGATGGCAGGGTTCTTGTGGCCCCTTCCAACCTATGATTCTATGATATACTAAAATTTTCATTGCATTTGCTTTAACTACAAGAGAATGTATGGCAGCTCATGAAGGCATACAAAATCTAGTGTAGCTAGCTAAATTCTAATCCATATATTAGCCTCAAATTGATAAAGTAATTACATATAGCAATTAACAATGATTGAATTCTTCTCACATTCCTAATTTGACCATCAGAATGCCAATACTTGGCTGGAAGAAGTTAAAGGGTCAGAACTGCCGCTTATGAAACAGTCCCTCTAATTAAAATATTGGGCTCATTTCATGTACTAGAGAAGTAGTAAGTTGGTCAGTGGGTGTTCTTGGGTATTTGGAAGAATTCCAGCTATTTAGAAGGACCAAAAAACAGACAATCCTGCAGTTTGAAGTTTGATGAGAGGAGCTAGTTAGACTGAACTGAAGTTTAATAATATGTGACTCCCTCTACTTCCATAGTAAAGAGCAACAGCAGAGCAAAAGAAACAGCAGAAGGTGATCAAGTGAAATTAGACAACTCATGTTACATTTCAGGAATGGTGTAATCTGGCCATTCAGATGTTGTTACACTTAAATTCCCACTACCCCAAGCCAATATGGCCATTGGTCAAGGATGATAAGATTTGTAGTCTTGAAGGCCTCAGGTTTCTCCCACCACCGCCACCACCCACTCTACAATATAAACCAATAGACTAGATATTAAACCAAATGTATATCATCTGAGGAAGTAGACTTTAGTCTATGAAAGCTCATGCTGCCAATTTCTTTCTTTCTCAAAGGTGCTACAAGACCTCTTTACATACATATATCTCTTGAGTATTCCTTGCCGAAGAAATCCCTATGAAATTCATGGGGTTGCCATAAGTTGACTCCATTCCACATTTGGGCCTTCTGGACAATATGCCTGCTGTGGGACCTTTCTTCCCATGTAGGATGAGAAGAAATCATAAGCTGCATCCCCAACTGTGAATGAACTTGATTCCATTTCTAGTAGGGTTCATAGCAACTCGCATCCTGAAGCCTTGTTGTATGGTAATCATGCAGGGCCTGAAAATCTGCATAAGCCCTGTATATTTTATCCATATACTGAATGAGCGGATAGACTCTCCAGGGCTACACACTTGCAATCAACTCTTCATAAATGGGGGGGAGGGGAATGAAAACCAATCCCTCCATGTTTTGTCTACCTTATGCTTACTAATGCTTTTCTTCTCTTTCTCATCTTGCCTCTCTCTTCTCTATCTCATAGTACAGCAAGGAAAAAACATCCATGTATTGGCCTCTCAAGATCCATTCCACTGGCCTGAGCAAGATGGTCACCCAAGGGCATAGTCAGATCCCTGAAAGGGATGTCCCCATAAGCTACGCCACCATATGTGCCAGTAGAGGGCTGCTGCAGGTTGCCTTAAGCACCATCAGGCCACCACTGTGGATATGGTTCTGGTAAGACATCTATGAGCCATAATAAGGGAGGGGCATTTGCACAGGATCCACACCCCTCCCCGAGAATGGGAAGCCTGCCTCCCCCTGGATATCCTTTCACACCCTCAGTACACATCCTATCCTGACTAGGGTGTACTCCAGCTCTGCAGGGCCACCCTTAATAGCCTGGATTCTCAGTAGAGTGAGTGTCTCCAGAGGGTCTAGGGTGTCTGAAACCTTACCTGCTGGCTCTTGCTGAGCAGCTCCACTGTCACCACTACTGATATGAGGCACATCTTTGTCCTCACTCACCACCACTGCAGCCAGGTCCTCCACCCAAAGGCCTTTCTCCAATGCTTTTAAAGGAGACAAGGCAAATGTATAGAAATTATCCTTGTCCTACCTCTTATTCTGCCCAGGGTTCTGAACAGCTGACCACTCGGCAGGACCATTAAGTCTTTCCAGCTCTTTCCAGTTTAGCTATTACATGGCATCCTTCTCCCCCCTGCAGAGCCAGGGGCTGAGCTGGGGGCTTCTTGGCTGGGTCCTTTCCTTTAGGAACTCCATCTCTTTCCTTGGATGCCATGTCCAAACTTGTCTGGAATAGCAGAGTAAAGCTGTAGTGAAATCAACTAAAGCAGTCCCTTAAGTAAAGGACACCTAGGTGCTAAACGTATCCTAGTCCAACACTCAAACAAATGCTAAACCAGGTCCAAAGGTAGAGTGCAGATCTCCACACAACTAGATAACCCCAGAGAAGAGGCTCAAAAATTGTGGGCAGGTTGTTACTGCCCCTCACAGCAATGTGCTAGTGACAGAACAGCACTGAGCCAAGGTTCTAAAGGACAAAACAGTGGAAAATGGGCAAACAAATGGCCTTGGATAAGGGATTAATGGGCAAATTGCAACTGCAAGGCATTGCAAGATACAGGGGGGTAAATGCTGTTGCATCTGAAAAGCCACAAAGCTGCAGATACTAAGGGCCCCCTAGCAGTGCCAAATACAAGACAGCATTGCTTGTGAGGCTGGCAGACACAGCATGACAAAGAACCGTCCCCATAAGCAAGACCACATGGGCTGAAATCAGTCTGAGATGATTGCCACACTGCAAAGTCCAGTTGGCTACCCCAGGAGATGTGCACAGAGATTGCTGTGCATGCCACAAATGTCCGTGCCAGCCAAACACACACAAGTAGGAAGGGAGGGCCTAATGTGTGCAGATGCTGCCATGCACACTGCAAGCAGACACACCAAACAACTCAAAAGGGGACAGACGGACTTAGTGTACACAGTGGCTGCTGTGCATGCTACAAAAAATCTTTAATTTTCTTCTGCCTCCATAGTTGGAATATAAAACAAATTTGGGTTATGGTTCTATTGATGGGTTTTTCCTGAAGTCTTATTGATATTATACAGACGGGCTTTGCATTATATCCCTTAACTGCTTTTGCTACATCTCTCCTCACTATTAATGCCATCCAATTTCTTCTAAGATTTTAATGTCCTGAGTAAAACACTGTATGATTATCTAAGTCAGTATGTTCCATTCCTGTCCATTTTAGCTTACTTACTCCAGGTATCACAGTGTTTAACCATTCCATTTCTTGTCTAGCTTTTTCTGATTCACGCTTCTCACATTCCATGTTCCTATAATATATGTTGTGCAGCTTTGGACTTTCCTTTCACCTCTCATTTTCTGGCACCATCTCCTGATTCATTCTGGATTGTCTCATCATAGGATTTTCAAGGTAAAAGGCTTCAGGAGTGGTTCACCATTGCTTTCTCCTCGACAGTAGTAACAAGCATTAACTATGGTGCTGTTGCCATTCTCTCTGAGAGATCCTCTGCCATTGTCACTCCCCAGTAGTGCTGCTGCCCAGTGGCTGTTTGGCACATTTAGTTTGGCTCCTCAGCAAAAGCCTGTCTGGCATGGGAGGCCCTATTAACAATACTGCTGCCGTCAGCATAACCTCTTGTCCCACAGGAGTTACAGGAGTACACCGCTGTGGAAAGGTAATCCCACGGTGAGAAATAGAAAGTTTTCCTTTTACCATTTAAAGAAAGGGAGAAACAAGTCTTCAGAAGACACACATTTTCTTTGGTCTGTTTTCTCTATCTATGGAGCACAAACTCCCATGTAGTGTTTTGAGATGAAAAGGTATAGTGAGTAGAGTAAATCTTTTGGAGTCTAATATCACTGTGCAAAACTGAATCTCATAAGGTCATCTGACAAAAGTAGTTCACCATATTCATTTCTTAAGCTCAGGGTAAGCCTTTAACTAAGGCTGCAGGGCCATGGGAAGTTCGACATGAAAAAAGCACTGTGGGAGCTGAGCAGGAACCACTGCAGCCTCCTCTGCTCAAGGCAGATGGAGATCCAAGGGGTAACCAGACTTGGCATGAGCTTAGAAGGATGGTGGTGGAAGTAACCACTTGATATGTGGAAGTAGCCTCTGCTAGAATGCTTTAAAAAGAGGGGAGAGGTTGTACTCAGAAGCTGTACCAGAATGTTGGAAAACCAGTGACATTTTTTCATGGCTGCAGGTTTGCATAGATCTTATAAAAGTAAGTGAGAATAGTTACTTACTTTAGTTGGAGCACCTGGCCTATACTTACTTCCAAAGATGTTATATCTTAATTTAGACCAGGGTGGGCAACTGTGGCAATGATGCCTTTATTTGCCTGTGATCAAACTCTACAGATGGCACTCCAGGTGGTGGTGGGGAGTGTGTGTGAGATTCCTCTTCAGCAGATTCCTTTTCAGCAGATAACTCTGTAGGACTGAGTTGGTACCAAGTTGTACTTAACATTTGTACAAAGTGTGCAAATATAAGGTAGAATTATTACCTTACTTACATTACCTTATGTTTTGTGTTTCATCCTGCCTTGTTGAGCAACAGATGTAACTAGGAATTGCTCTGAGCCAGTGCAAGGAATTGGGCATTGTAATGAAGACTCTGAACCTGGGGAATTACTAAAGTCCAAGTCTTCTATGGAATCTTTTTATCCTTTGTTTAAGGAGGTGGCTAGAGAAGAGACTGATATAAAGACAAAACTTTATTTGAGGATTCAAGCATACAAAGGCCCTAAGCAGACGACTAATAAAGTCGTCTTCTGGGCAGAGAAGAGGAGGGGCAGCCGCACGAACGGCGCCCCTTCCTCTCTCCGAGGTCGCCCCCAGATGCGCCGGCCGTCCGCACGACCGGCGCATTGGGGATGACCTCACGCCGCGGCGACCACATGCGCCGCGGCGGAAAAGACAGCGAAAGTGTGCCCGCCGCTTTTAGTGCGCACTTTCGCTGTCTTGAGGAAGGAGCGCTGATTTAGCGCTCCTTCCAGGGTCGCCGACGGTGCGCCGCGGTGCGGCTGCCGCGGTCCAGCGGCGCTCCGTCCCGCGGCGCACGGGAAGCTCCCGTCTGCTTCCCCCCAAAGACACCCTAACATACATGTACACATAGAAGAACTGAGGAGTAAAATAGTTAGCTTGGACAGGAAACACAAGGCTTTCTAACGGTGATAATTTCTGAAAGGAGAACTGCTCCAACGATGAATGAAGAGGTAGACTCAACCATTATGCCAGGAGAGGACACTGAATAGAGCTGGAGACTCTAGTTAGAGATCACAATGGCACAGACATCATGAAATCTATCCAGACCCCCCTTTCCTGAGATTTTGGGAAGCATTTATACCCTTAAGACTAGGCTGAAGAAAAGAGTTGCTATTGTATATCAAAGGATTCCTCTTGCTATGCTTTGAAGTGAACAATTTCAAAAAGAGAGGAGATGTTGATTTTATCTCACCTTCAGCCAGACACATCCTGGCCGGCTCATAAATCTTCTAGGTGTAAATGTCCTGTTTTGCAGCTCCTAAGCCTGGCCTTTTTAATCTGCAAATGGTTGTAAATGCAGATTCAACACTGTTTGGAATGCCTGCGTGAAGATCACACTTTGAGCTCATGGTAATCAGCATAGGGCCATGATAGGAACCCAAAAGGGGTTTTGATATCAAGACCAATCATAACAGCATCAAGCCAATTTCTGTGTTTCTTTGCATCTGTGTGCAATTCTACTAACACTGGGGCTCTACAATTCACTGTAGTGGATGCAGAGGCAAATGGGCTATTGCTAAAAACCAAGGTGATTTATTAACAACAACAACAACAACAACAACAACAACAACAACAATAATAATAATAATAATAATAATAATAATAATAATAATAATAATAATAATAATAAATTTATTTGTACCCCACCCCTCTGAGAACAAGGCTAGAGATATATGGTTAGAATGGAGGGACATATCACTCCCTCCCCTTTTTTGCCTTGATCAACTTTGAATGGCAGACACAAGGCAGCATTGCCTGCAAGGCTGGCTGCCAACTGCTACGCCCTTTCTCTCTTGCCCAGTAGCGGTGCCAGTCCCACCGGGGTATACACCCCCCTCTGGGGTGTCACCCGGTGTGATCTGTACCCTCCTCGTGATGCCTCTGACAATACAAACAGGGATCTAGACATTGCTGGCCTGGGTCATTGCAACAAGGGAAGGCAATATCCTGCTCTGCAGACCATCTTTGCAATGGAAAATGGCTGCCTGCCAATTATAATATTAAGAGAACACTTGGCCATTATTAAGTATGCAAGAGAACATCCTAGTTTGTTTATTTTCTCCCAAAACACAATATACTTCTTCTGTATCTGGAAGGGAATCTTTGGCTCTCCAGTTGTTTTGGATTTAAAAATCCCACAATCCCCATACAGTTTAGCCAATGGTAAAGGATTACAGGAAATGTCTAAAGCATCTGGAGGATCAAAATTTCCTAGCCCTATTTTTAAGTGTTTCTTGAAATACTTGACTCATCTCGCTTTGCTGATTCTTTCTCCTTAAGTCAGAGTTCAGAACTGTACCTCTGGGTTCCTCCTCCCTCCTAAAAACCTCTAGTCATACCACTTAAACAATGAAGGAACACAAACCTGCTGGTTTGTGAGGCACTGAATTTCCTCTTCTCAAACTATTCCTTTTAATCCCCTTCTGACTATTTATTTTCACACTTGCAGTTCATGCGACCCATCAAGTTAGATATAAAAGTCCTTCAGCAGTAATGAGGGGAAAATGCCGTGTAGCAGACAATGTTGCGACTCTTGAGGCTGCTTCTTTTTTAAAGCAAGCCTCTCTGATTTCTTTAATTATTCATGTTGGTTTAATGCTGTTCCTATGAAGCCCTAGAGTGAAAGCCATGGAAATGGAAGTGCCTCACCTACTTATCAACCAACTGGAGCTCAGAAAGGAGCCACTCGGCTTTCTCCTCTGACCATGTATTTCAACAACAGATTTTACAACCTTGACCAGTCTCACGGGAGGGACGCTTGTTCTGGAAGTGAAACAGATCAGGCGTCCTCTCTTTTATAATACTTTAATAGAAACCCAAGGACAAAAAGAAAAGTCTTTTTTTACAGGATCACATGCACTGAAAAGGTGGAGCGAGAACAGTCTCCTTCAGTCTCTTCTGAGAATGCGAACTAACCATTGCTTTATCTCATCAGCTCCCAAGCTAGAAATAAAAATACAGTTAGAATTAAGAGACTTATCATGCAAATGTTCACACAGCTGGGAGAACTGCAAGCCTGCACCACCTGTCTTCCAGGAATTAACTGCAATGTTCTTTTTAAAATTCATTATATTTTTATCCCAACTTTCAGTCCAAAGTTGGCTTATTAAGTAGTTTCCATCCATTTAAAATATAAAATGCTGCGGGAGAAGCCAACCCATCACAAAGTTTCCTATGGGACCATGGGCAAATTGCTGTCACAGGGTAGATCTACACTTGCCAGAATAATAATAATAATAATAATAATAATAATAATAATAATAATAATAATAATAATAATAATAATTTATATCCCGTCCCTCTGCAGAGCAATTGGGCCAGCTTACAAAATTTCCATACATATATGTTAATATATATGTAAACAGAACCTAAAAATCCCAAAACCCACCCACCCCTTAAAAAGTAAGGGTTCTTCTTAGACTAGGCCCAATGGAGCTGGGCCTGCATCTTTCCCCCAGATGACGTCGGATGGAGTGGAGGGAGGGCTCTTCCTTTTAGACTAGACCCGATAAATACTCCAGGCTGCCTCCAAATTCCCCTCAGATTCTCTCTTTACCTGCTCTCTTTCGCTGTGTTTTCACCTCTTGTAGCAAATGATGGGAAGCTGCCTTCCCATGCAACCCCAACGTTGCTGCTGAGGTCAGAACAAGGTGCCTGGCCACACTATTGATGCTGGGCATCTCCTTCTGGCCTCAGAGCAACTTCTGCCCACAGCAGCACTGGGCAGCTCACAGGAACTATAGGTGAAAAAGCAGCCACTGCCGCCACTATGAAAAGAGCTGGAACCATGCAGCAAAAGTTGAGTTATTTAAATGCTGCTAAATCAGGTACGGAAGTTGTGAAGACAGTCCAGATCCAATTCAAAGTGGTTAAGATGCTGACTCTGTTGACTGCAAGATCAGCAGGTTGGCAGTTCGAGGCCTGAGTGCTGCATGATGGAGTGAGTTCCTATCACTAGTCCCAGCTTCTGCCAACCTAGCAGATCGAAAGCATGCAAATGCAAGTAGATAACTAGGTACTACTTCTCAGTGGGAAGGTAACTAGCGTTCTGTGCAATCGTGCTGGCCACAGGATCACAGAGTAGTCTCTGACAATGCTGGCTCTTCAGCTTAATAACGGTCGGACACAACTTGACAACCTTGACAACCTCACCAGCCAAACTCATAATGCTGCTGTAAAGATTGATGAAACCTCTGTGCACTGGGAAAGAGCCCAAGCAAATGGGGTAGGTATCAAAATATGCAACTATGAAAGAAAAAAAAAACCTCTACTGTTATATTCACTTTCCATTATTAACACTTGACAATTTTAGGCCCATGTTTTCTTTGTGATAAAGCCTTATGAATAACTGATATGCAGTATGTGAATATGTATATTTGTATGCATGGGAAGGGTAAATAGACAGACAAACATGGAAGAATAGGAGAGAAAATTACCATACTTTCTGGAGGACTTTTATTGGGAACTCTAAGCTTTGCCCTCCTCAATAATTGATTTCCTTACATGGAAAGTGACTATCTGAAGAAGAGAATTCACTGTCTACATGGAGGAGAATAAATGAGGCATGGCAAAGGCAGATCTAATGAAATAGATTCTTTATTGTCTCACACATGCTTATATATTAAGCTATTAAATATATTATTTAATACTCCCATTCTGAAAAAGCTTTACATTCTCTTTAACAAACATCAGGGGGTGGTGCCAATGTAAACAAAATGGACCATAAATAATCAGATCTTTAAATTGCTTTGCAATATGGTTACACCAAAAGGCAAGAAAAATACGTTCAATAAATATACAATCCCATAATCTCGCCCCCGTTTCCCCCTTTGCATTTAAAGTATGTGATTTTTGATGATAGGTTGAGCAATATTTGCCCACCCCATCTCCCCCAAGTCCTGATTTGCAAAGGGAAATAAATTAAATGACATCAGACAGTTGGAATTCACTTGAGGACCTTGAACTCAAGAGGCATAACCATGCTAATAATCCATTCCGATTTTATCCAGCACACTGAACCATCTGTTACTGGGAAAGGCCAACCTGACTTTTTATTCCAGAAGTTAGTGACCTTTTCACTGGCAATAAAATTGTTTTTAAAAAAAATCAGAGAAAGAGAGAAAAAAAGTCCTTTCACTGGAAGTAACCCAATATTGTATTTATTAACATTTCGTTAATTTCCTGTATTTATTTCACTTTGACTTTGCTGGACCCTTTTCGTCTTTGTGTTTATTTTTACACCAGTAATTCAGTGGCAGAGTTAGTCATATAAACACTAAAGAATTATATCCATTGGCTTGCTGAATTTGAGATAGCATGAAAAAAGTTTCAGATGGCTAAGAGGAAGACTGAGGAACAGAATCAGATCTCCAGCTCAACTCTTCCTTTTTATATCCACTTCTAATAGAGAGATGATTTACATTCTGACCAGGGGTGAGAGACCTGTGTCCTTCACATGCTCTTGGACTGTAAATCCAAGAAAAATTATGCAGAGTGTAATCCAACATCATCTGGAGGGCCACACTGCCCACTTCTAGGCTGCACAATCTAGGCTCCCCTCACTGAAGCATCGAACATTGCTTAGAAATATGTATTTGGTGAAATGTCTAAGAAGTTCATACATTGGCTGAGTTATTAGTTTAGAGTTCCTCAGACCTATTCAAATGATGTTGAAGTTGCACTATTCCTTTAAGAGGCTTGCCTTCCTTGGTACAAAATCAGCCTCAAAATTCTCCAGCATTTATCAAGGTAATGCATTTAATTTTGTAGCTCCACAGTTACATGTTGCATAGCTTTGTATGTTCTTGGGCCTAAGGAAGACTAATTTAAAAAATCAACATTGCTACGGAATGCTCTAGTGTATTTCAGAGCAGAGGTGAAACATGACAAAATACCTCAGCACCTCTGGGAGACCCCAAATAGAAACAACGTCATATACATACATATAGATGATATTTGATCTTCTGGAGATATCCACACCAAATTGCTCAGTTCTGCCACTATATCTCTCTGGTATTATGAACTGTTGACCTGCAAAATCTGAAACATACACATACCTCCCTCCTTCCATTTTATTTCAAATTTTCCACAAAGCATTTAACAAAGATTTATGGCAGACAGTACCTTCTGATGAGCACCAACTCCTTTTTTGTGGCTGCACAATGCTACCTAGATTCCAATCACAATGAAAAGGGTTCTTTGCACAGCCATGAAAAGGAAGAAACAAATTCTTAGTTTCACTTGTTTAGAGAGGCAATACAGTACTAATCTCCTGCATGAACTTGACTAATGTTAAATGTTTCCATGCTATACCACACCCCCTCCTCTCTCTCTCTCTCATTGTTATCCTACCCAGGTAGAAGATGCCAAAATATTTTCTAAAATGACTCAAGAAAGTTTCCTGCATTAAAAATCCACCAACCCTTGGCAGCCTTAAGGGATGTCCCCAAGCAAATCTGGTATTTTAGTAAATTCAAGGGAGAAATACTAGTCAAACTGGAATGGACATTATGCAGCCCAAACTGCTCTTCCATCCAGCCCTTCATATAATTTTGATGTGAGCACTGGGGAAAAAGGACACAGCACCTTCTGGGTGTGAGCTTTGGGGGGCTGGGGGGGGGAGTATATTTTAGCTTTGTTCATTTAGTCCCCACAGCTAACTTCCCCCAAATCTCAACCAGTATGTAGTCCATCATGATAATGCAAGTTACCAGAGGCATATCTGAAATGCTCATAATTAATGCTGGTTGAGGATACTTCTATGACCTTCCCCTGCTGCTTTGCATGAAGGTATTAATTACTCCCCAGATGTCCTTCATAGAGAAGAGCGAATGATAGTGCACCTCCCACTATAATTCTCTTACCATTCTTGGCAAGCATAAAAATCAGCTTGACATTGCCAGTTACAACTTCTGCTGTCAACAACAGATTAGCATTATATGTTCACACTTGTGTATTACCTCCATGTTGTCAGTAAAACCTACCCCAATGGATGCAAGCCAGAATTGTCTGGTTAACAAATTGTGCAACATACAGATCACACCATGTTGGTATATGCATATATTTAAATATGATATAAAATATTTAGACAGTGGGTGGTGAAAAACTGGAGCTAAGCAGCATGACAATTCCTCCAAACTCCACTGGATACTAGTATCTTCAAAGGGCTAGTTTCTGCTTCAAAGGCAAAGATCTCATAGCACATACACACATACTCCATACCATTCCAACTAAACCTTCAGATCCATGGAAACCTATGAAATGTCACTACTGCACCCAGAATAGGATAAATACATGTAACTAAAGTTCTTGCTAAATCTCCATGTTTAAAAAATCAACAATAAAGGAGTAGGTGGCCAAGCATTTTGCACCCCAGACACATTTGAGTGAATGTGAGCTTCTGAAGAATAAGGCATCTGAACTGCTGAGTTTCTGCTCTGTCCCTGTTGTGAAAGTATGGAAGATAAGGGTGCAGGGTGATTAAACACAGCCATTTATTTCTGCAAGGCAAGCAGCAGGAAAATCTAGTCACCACTGCACCAACACCACTTCCTTATAGCTCTGTAAAAGTGTCGATCATCATGCTTACACTTTATAATATGGACCATGAAGAGCCATCTGATTTCTTCCTAACCAGCTACTGCCTTGAATTTACACTGCTTTAGTCTCCTTGGTGGAAGCTCTTGGGCCAATACTCCGCATATTGCACCAATTTTCAATTAACATCACCAGCCTATAATATTGCATGTATTAAATAATACATCAATTTAATCAGGCTTGCAAATTATCATTAACAGTATTGTGTATAAACAGCAAAGATTTTAAATCTCAGCTGTGTTTGAGGAGATATTCTTGGAAGAATAAAGGATACCACAGATATTGAAAAAGAAGAGGCAACAAAATAAGAGAAAGGTCAACAAAACTCAAAGGGCAAGTAGAGGGAGAAAAAAAATTACAGGAGCATTTATAACTGAACTCTGAGCTGATTTGCCATTAAGTCACAAAAGAGATTGTCCCAGGTTAGCATTCAAGTCCAATGCTGGCCAGAAGATTATCCAGAGCCTCCAATTTTTGGTTAGCCTCTTCAATAGCACTGTATGTTTGTACATTGCTGGTTATGTGGAAACGGATGTCATCCACAAGAGGGATAGAGTCTGTCTCCTGCCGTTCTTCCACTGCCTCAGCATTCTCTTTCACTGCCCCTGCAAACTCCTCAAGTTCCACGAGCTAGAAAGGTAAGAGAGAGGGCCATAAAGAAACCGGATAAATATGGGAAAGCACTTAGCACAATGTTTTTTATTTGTATTTTCAAGCAGCAGCACCTGTAAAAGAAGAATTCTGATTCAAAGTGGGCAATTCTGCACCATACAGATAAAAACTCTCCCTCCCTGCAAAGATATGCACAATCAAATTATTATATTAACATTTCCAAAGGAAGAGTAAGACAAGCATCATACTCTAAAGCAGTGATAATGAACCTTTTAGAGACTGAATGCCGAAACTGCAAGCCAAAACCCACTTATTTACCACAAAGTGCCGCATCCCTCTGGCTTTCTAGTAATGAACTCTGGTGAACTCTGTGCTGGGACAACAGCACGCGTGCCCATAGAGAGCTGTGAGTGCCACCTCTGGCACGTGTACCATAGGTTCGCCTCCACTGCTCTAAAGACTGCTCCTTCCACAAGAAGTAATGTTCTGGCCATTGACCAATGATCAGAACAGATTGGGAAGAAGGCATCTGCTTCTTCATCATCCTCTTCCTTGTGAATAACAGTCCAACTAAAAACATTTTTTCAAAGCTCTGCATCATGTCCTCCAACTCACTTTAAAAAGACAACAACATCCTTGCATCATATCCCTGAAACAAAGAAACAGATCTTTAGCACACCTTTTGGCTTGATATTTTAGGCAACTTACAAGGCCATAACAAGCATACCTCTCTCGAATGCTTCTAAATTCCAGTATCAATTAAAGTAAAAGCTACTGCTGGTTACCTCTTGAGAGCCAGTGTGGTTTGAGTGTTGGACTACAACTCTGAAGGTCAGGGTTTGAATCCTTGCTCAGCCATGGAAACCCACTGGGGTTTCTCAGCCTCAGAGGAAGCAAAGGCAAACCCCCTCTGAACAAATCTTGCCAACTTTCAGGGTCACTGTAAGTTGGAAATGACTTGAAGGCACACAACAACATTACCTCTTATACCAAGAGAACTAGGATATAACAAAAGGAGACCCCCTCCTCCCCAAGCCCTCATTTTTATTTAGCTAGTATAGGAACCAACACTAAGAGCCAGTTCTGGGCCCATGACAAGCCAATGAAAACTGCTTGTTCTTTAGGGTGGAGGTGGGGAGAAAAAAAACTTTTGTGTAAAAGAAACTGTTAGAAATTTTTCTTCAGTGTGTTTTCTCAGGCAGGAAAGATTTTTACACTTCTTTCAGTCTGTTAAGTAAAGAATATTGCAGCTCATGTGGGAGTGCTAATTAGAGCCATTTATAAAAATCAGTGAATTGACTAGGCTCCAAAATACTTAGCAGAAGCAACATTGTGCCTGCCTCATGGATCTGTCCATACTACTGCGAAATGAAACAGAAAGCAGGGAGTCCATTCTGCTCTGGGGGAAAACACTGGTACAAATGGCATTACTGGCCATTTAAAGCATAAATGGAAATTAAATTAAGCTCCAATTTAGTGAGGGTGATTTATATAGCCCCTTGCAAAAGGAACCATTTGGAAGAAAGCAGAAAGCAATTTTACTAGTCATACAGTAGGCCCTCAGTATCCGCAGACTTGCCACCTGCAGATTCAAGCATCCACAGATGGCAAGCCCATGGGGGGGGGGGCAGAGAAGGAGGAGGAGGAAGGAGAGGCACATTGAAGCTGCCAATGCGGGAGAGGAAGAGGAGGCTGAAAAGGATGGAAGCAGGTGAGACTCTGGGCAAGTCACACTCTCCCAGCCTCAGAGGAAGGCAATGGCAATACAGTAACCTCCCTCTAAACCAGGGGTAGGCAACCTTTCCCCTTTAAGGGCCAAGGGACTTCAGCTCCCAGAATCCCAGGAGCTATTGGCCAACATGGCTGAGGCTTCTGGGAGCTGAAGTCCGTCGGACCTTAAAGGGGAAAGGTTGCCTACCCCTGCTCTAAACAAACCTTGCCAAGAAAGTCCCACAATGGGTTCACTGCCTTAGGGTTGCTGTAAGTGAGGAAGGACTTGAAGGCACCCAACAGCAACAACAACAGTAATAGCAAGAACAAAGGATGGGTTTGGTTCTTTGACCCTTCTTCCCCCTGTGGTTGGCTTCTTCTTCTTCTCCTTCTCCTTCTCTCCAGGTGAGGCATGGCTGAGGCGGGCAGGTATGTGTTGGTGGCGGGGTCGCTCCTCTCACCTTCTTCCCTCCCTCCCTCCCTCCCTCTCTCTTTCTCTCTTTCTCCCCAGCCGTTCCCTGCCTTCCCCTCACCCTCTTTGAGCAGTGGCTGCTCTTTCCTCTAGACAAGGTGCACAGAGGCGAGGGGCACATGTGAAACTGGGCTTAAAGTATGGCAAGCCTGTGGGGGAGAGGAGAAGAGGAGGAAGGAAGAGGAGAAAGTGGTGGTGGTGGTGAGGAGGAAGAGGAGGAGGCAGCTTTCTGTCACCCGGTGCAGTAAAGCAGCGAGGTAGGCTTCAGGAGGCTGGGGGAGCAAAGTCCCATTGTCCCCAATGGTGGCACAGCCACATGGCCACACCACCATTAAGGTTAGTGGGACTTGAGTACCCGCAGATTTTGGCATCCATGAGGGGATTCAGAACGGATCCCCCATAGATACCAAGGGCCCACTCCTACAACAAAGAGTCAATATAGCTAGATATGCTTTTCAGTGATAATTAGGTCAATATTTCTTCATTGAAGCTTGCTTTTACAGTAATTTGCCAAGAGACAAAGCAGTAGTATACTGAATTTGGTATTGTCTATAAAAATATAAGGTTGGCAGGTGAAAAGTCCTTCTCTAATAGTGTAAACTCATCTCAGGACTACTTAAACTTTCACATTTTGCTTCTGCATCTGAAAAGAACATGTTGCTGTGCTGACCGAATGGTCGTAATAACGAAATTTAAATTTAAAAGAACATGTTGCTTACCTGTGGTTCTTTAAGTGGTCATCTATGAACTCATACTAGTGGGATATTCTGTGCATGTGCAGCACTGATCAGAATCTAAGCATAGCCCTCAGCAAGATATGTTTGCCGACCCCTTTCCCCTTTCTCCAGTGCACAGGTTCAGTGTTGTTGGTACCCAAATCTCAGTCTCTTAGATCTATCGCAGATTTTTTTTTAGGGACCAGAGAGTGACACACATGGGGGGAAGGGAGTTGTGTGAGTTCACAGATGACCACTCAGAGAACCACAGTTACCAGTAAGTAACCTGTTCTTCATCTTGTGGTTTCTGTGCCTCACACAATTGAGAGATTACTATACCTAAACTCACCAGAGGATGGGGGCATGACACACCATGATTGAAGACAGGGCTCCACAGATGAAGGCTGCTTTTTGCCTCTGGAGAACATCTAGCCAATAATGGCGGATACATGTTAATGGCTGAGCCCATGTGACAACCTTACAGATCTCCTGAACTCCTGCTAGGAAGGCTGCAGAAGTGGATACCACCCTGGTGGAGTGACTGCAGGTGCCTGGAGGCTGTGATCTGTGAGAGGTCATAAGAAAGCCAAATCGCAGCTGACATCCATTTTGAAAAGCACTGAGATGACACAGGGAGGCCTTTTTTGTGGCCCAAGTAACACGGAAAGAGTTTGGAGACCCTGCAAAAATCTTTCATTTTTGCTAAATAAAAAGCCAAAGCTCAACAGGCATTCATGGAATGTAACTTGGTCTCCATCATGGACTGTTTGGGCGGGGCAGTGCACAGGAAAAACAAACTTTTGTGCTAGATGGAAGTAAGATGTGACTTTCAGTAGGAAGATGATATCTGGATGGAGGGCTACCTTGTCTTCATGAAAACATGTAAAGAGGGGATTGCAACAAAGGGCGCACATTTCCCCTGCCTAGCATGCTGAAGTTATAGTAACCAAAAATGCTGTTTTCATGGTGAAAAAGTATAGGCTACCAGTAGTGAGGGCCTCAAAGGGACTCCCTGTCAGTTGGGAGAGAATGACAGAGGGATCCCAAGATGGAACTGAAAGTACAATGGTGGTGGTGGTGGTTGTGTGTGTGTGTGTGCATGTGCAGGTTCTTGAACCTCTTGAGGAAGACCTTAACCCGAGGAATGACAAACCAGGAGGTGTCTCTGAGAGGTGGAAAGTGATCTATGATAGCTTCTAGGCAGACTTGGAGTGAGGGGAAGGAAACACCCTCCTCAAGAAATATGCTAGTCCCAAAGTTGGATACATAGGTGAAGTTGGTGACAAGACCTGGTGCCTCCTTCTTTGTTGATATCATAGTTCAGTTGTCCAAAGCAATCACCTTCTGAGATCAGTGGCCCTTGACAGTAAGGAAACTGATATGTGTCCCCAATCAGAAATGGAAATGTCTGTTGTTAAAGTGAGGGTTGGTTGATGGATGGCTTAGAGCAGGGGTAGGCAACCTTTCCCCTTTAAGGGCCGAGGGACTTCAGCTCCCAGAATCCCAGGAGCTATTGGCCAACATGGGACTATTTGCCAACATGGCTGAGGCTTCTGGGAGCTGAAGTCTCTCGGCCCTTAAAGGGGAAAGGTTGCCTACCCCTGGCCGAGGGACTTCAGCTCCCAGAAGCCTCAGCCATGTTGGCCAATAGTCCCATGTTGGCCAATAGCTCCTGGGATTCTGGGAGCTGAAGTCCCTCGGTCCTTAAAGGGGAAAGGTTGCCTACCCCGGCTTAGAGGAAAGAGAAATAACTGCTGTAAGGCATGGAGGGTGAGGTTAGGAAGGATAGGAGGGATAGGAGGGATCTAGATTCCTAGAGAGAACACTTCCTCTAGGTATTTCTAGATCCTCCAGTGTGACTCTATGGTCAACTTCCGGTGGAAACATACCACAGAATCATGATGAAGGACCTAGAAAATGCCTAGAGAACACATCATTATTCATTTCAGGTTAAAAAACCCCAGCATCCCAGATTATACACAAATTTCAATATTAAATGAAGGGACCTGGAATTGATCACCCGCGTAATAAGGGGTCTGATTGTACGTAGTATTTGTATTGTGTATTTCAAATATTAAAAATACTTCACACATTCTTCTAGCATAACCATTATAAATCAGAATGGGATTCTTTCTCACATTACGGATTTTGAAGTGGGGCAATAATTATTAGGGAGGTAATATAGCTCTTCTCCACAATTACATAGTGGTTTTATGGTCAAGATGAGATTTAGAGAGACTTCCTTAAATTCAGCTGTTAGCCACTAGACTACAACTCTCAACAATACTGGTGTCATATGGTTACCACCATACTTTTAATGAAATTTGCTTTTCTAATGAAGCAGTATCCATTGTGCTCATGAAAACTTTAAATCACACTGAGCAATCCTCACTTCGCAGGAGATCTTCTTGGTATAATTAAAACTGACTTGAATTGTAAAGACTCAAAACAGCTCACAAATAAAAACATTTTTAAAGATCCCACTGCTCACTTCAAAGCTAACTCCATGTAATAATTCTACAGCCAAATACTTTTTCAGATGAAGGGACAGCTTGTGGGAGAGCTTCACTCCTCAATATTCACTGCTAATTATCCTGATTCCTTGTGTTATTGTTTATCGTTTTATTCTGTTGTTGTATTTTAACTTTTTTCTAGTTTAATTCTATTGGATCATGGGATGAGGGAGTGTTTTAACTTGTTTGTTTTAAAATGTTGTAACCCGCCCTGATTGTCGTGCAGAGGGGTGGGCTATAAATAAAAATTTATTATTATTATTATTACTAATCTGATAGAAAACGTCGGGGGCCCCAGTCACTGTTGGACTGCAACTTCCATCAGCCCTATCCAACATAGCCAGTTAGAGGAGTTGTACTCCACCATTATGTGGAGGGTTACATCTATCCACTTCTGTTGTAAGCACATTCTTGTATAGGGATCCTAATGCCTAATTCTTAGAATAAGGGAAACCATCTTATCAAGTTGAAAGTTCATAAGAAACAAGAGCATTGCTAGCAGTTTTCTGGCTGACATATATGTCCCACAGCTGGACAAGGTTTCCTCCTGTTACCTTTTCAATGATCTTTGCCATATACTCTGTGCACTGATCTTCCAGCCGTGTCAGCTGGAACAGCTTTGCAATCTTCCAGATGCTGACAACACTGTCCTCATCAAGAACTTGTGCTAAAGTTCTCCCACAAAGACGTTTGAGCCCAGGTAACAGATACATGTCTGCAACACAGAGCACCTCATAAGCGTTCTCAGGAGACAGCTGTTGGGAGGAAGACACATCAGTCAAAATGGGAGAACATTTAACATTTTGCCTAGAAACAAAATTACAACTCATTATAACACTGCCATTTCTTCTGTTAATTTTATTTACTTATATTTACACACATGAGACTTGATATAAATAAATAACTTTAAGAGTTATAACTTGTTAAAAGTCTTCACCCATATAACCACATACAAAGAAAAGCGAAACTGAGTAGACAAAACCCAACCTGCCCAAATTCATACCAGCAAAAACACACATCTAAAAGGTGGTCCTATATACAAGGATCTTCAGTGGCATTCACCAACTACAGCTCTCTCTAGGGACATAATGTCTGGACAGTGCATAAACACCATCACTAAGAAGGCAGTTGCAACTGGCCTGGGAATTAGAAGAAGTTCAAGGAAAGAAGGTAACCTAGCATGTATGTTCAAACCATGTCAGACAGGGAAGGCTATTTTATGAGGGCATAAGAGTTATTTCTACAGTCTGCTCATGTGTGATCTAGCAATAATTAGCCCCACATGTTGCATTCTGATTGGTTTCATAGTTTTATGTTGTTCTCAAATTCTTCTGTTATACAGAAGCCCTCTTCTAATAAATTAGATATAACATTTCATATTTTCACTCTGTTTCATATGGTTCGTTATTAATTTTTTAAAACGAGAAAGAGGAGGCCCTGTTTTTTAACATTACAATATGTCTAGGCCAGGGGTAGGCCTGGGGTGGGTGGGTTTCGGGATTTTTAGGTTCTGTTTACATTGTGTTAACATATCTTTATGTAAATTTTAATGTTGTAAGCTGACCCGATTGCTCTGCAGAGGGGCAGGATATAAATTTATTATTATTATTATTATTATTATTATTATTATTATTATTATTATTATATAGAATATAACTTATTACTGATCAACTAAAATGCAATACATTACAGCATGGTAGTATTTTTTTTTTCTATAACAGGAAAAAACATTTAATATGCTGAACTTGAGTTAATTAGAATTTGACAAAACTGACAATTGCCTGCCAAAGGCTGTTTTACACTGAAGTTTATCATAGAATCATAGAGTTGGAAGAGACCACAAGGGCCATCCAATCCAACCCCCCCTGCCATGCAGGAAATCACAATCAAAGCACCCCCAACAGATGACCATCCAGCCTCTGTTTAAAGACCTCCAAAGAAAGAGACTCCATTACTCTCCAAGGGAGTGTGTTCCACTGTCGAACAGCCCCTACTGTCAGGAAGTGCCTCCCTCCACTCCATCTGACATCATCTGGGGGAGAAATGCAGGCCCAGCTCTATAGGGCCTAGTCTAAGTGGAAGAGCCCTCCCTCCACTCCATCTGCCATGGCCCAGGCCTCAGAGGGAGGGAAGAGACACTGGACTTGTTCCCCTTTCCCACCACCATTCCCTTCTCCTTTGTGTCCTGTCTTTTTAGATTGTAAGTCTGAGGGCAGGGAACCCATCTAATTAACTATTGTAATTTGTAAGCCGCTGAGAGCCTTTGTGGCTGAAGAGTGGGGTATAAATACTCAAAATAATAAATAAAATAAAATAACGTTGAGGTGGAATCTCTTTTCCTGTAGCTTGCATCGATTGTTCCGGATCTTCTTCTCTGGAGCTGCAGAAAACAAGCCAGCTCCCTCCTCAATATGACATCCCTTCAAATACTTATATCATATCCCCTCTTAGCCGTCTCTTCTCTAGGCTAAACATACCCAGTTCCCTAAGTCGTTTCTCATAGGGCATGGTTTCCAGACCCTTCAACATTTTAGTCACCCTTCTCTGGACACGCTCCAGTTTCTCAACATCCTTTTTGAATTATGGTGCCCAGAACTGGACACAGTATTCCAGGTGGGGCCTGACCTAAGCAGAATACAGTGGCACTATTCCTTCTCTTGATCTAGACACTATACCTCTATTGATGCATCCTAAAATTGCACTGGCCTCATGTTCAACTTGTGGTCTACAAGGATTCCTATATCCCTTTCACATGTAGTTGCGTTAAGCCAGGTGTCCCCCATCCTATATCTATGCATTTCACTTTTCCACCCTAAGTGCAGTATCTTACATTTCTCCATGTCGAAATTCATTTTGTTAACTTTGGCCCACCTTTCTAATCTATTAAGGCCATTTTGAATTTTCATCCTGTCTTCTGGGGTATTAGCTATTCCTCCTAATTTGGTGTCATCTGCAAATTTGAGAAGCATGCCCCCTATTCTTTCATCCAAATCACTGATAAAGATGTTGAATAGCACTGGGCCTAGGTCAGAACCCTGTGGCACCCCACTCATCGCTTCTCTCCAAGATGAAAAGGAGCCATTGTTGAGCACCCTTTGGGTTCGGCCGGTCAACCAATTACAAATCCATGTAACAGTTACCTTGTCTACCAACATTTTACTAGCTTGTTTACCAGAATGTCATGGGGAACCTTGTCAAAGGCCTTACTGGAATCAAGAGAAGCTATATCCACAGCATTCCCTTCACCTACCAAGCAGGTACTTCTATCAAAAAAAGGATATCAGATTTGTCTGGCATGACTTGTTTCTCTGAAACCCCTGTTGACTTTTTGTGATTATGGCATTCCCTTATAAATGTTCACAGACTCTCTGTTTAATGAATTGTTCTAGAATCTTTCCCAGTTTTGATGTCAGATTAACTGAGCGATAGTTGTTGGGATCCTCTTTTTTCTCCTTTTTGAAGATGGGGACAATGTTTGCCCTCCTCCAGTCTGCTGGGACTTCTCTTGTTCTCCAGGAGTTCTCAAAGATTATTGCCAATGGCCCTGATATTACATTTACCAATCCTTTTAATATCCTTGGATGCAATTCATCTGGTCCTGGAGACTTATGTTCATTTAGATTAACCAGGCACTCCTGTACTACCTCTTTACTTATTCTGTGCTACACTTCCCCGATTGTGTCCTCTGCTCCATTTTCCTCAGGTTGAGCACCCTTTGCTTTTTCTGAGAGTACTGAGGCAAAGAAGGTGTTGAGTAGTTCTACCTTTTCTCTGTCCCCTGTTAGTATTTTGCCATCTTCTCTGTGCAGTGGCCCTACCATTTCCTTCTTCTTCCTTTTGCTATGGACATACCCCAAAAAGCCCTTTTGTTGTTCTTAACCTCTCTAAGCAATCCTGAGTTCATTCTGCACTTTAGCTTTTCTGACTTTACTTTATATGTGCTTGCTATTTGTTTCAATTCCTCTTTGGGAATTTCCTCTTTTTTTAATTTCTCGTATATGTTCCATTTAAAACTTAGCTCAGTTGTAACTTCCTTAGTCATCCATCCTGGTTTCTTGAGACACCTCCCGTTCTTCCTTTGAAGGTCTGGAATT
This sequence comes from Phrynosoma platyrhinos, assembly GCA_020142125.1. Taxonomy (NCBI): domain Eukaryota; kingdom Metazoa; phylum Chordata; class Lepidosauria; order Squamata; family Phrynosomatidae; genus Phrynosoma; species Phrynosoma platyrhinos. The sequence goes on from CM034703.1 coordinate 280,008,158, forward strand.
CTTCATTGGTGTAAATATCCCTGATATATAATGCTATTCCTCCTCCTTTTCTGTTTGGCCTATTTCTCTTAAGAAGGTTATATCCCTCTATTACTATATTCCAATCATGAGATTCATCCCACTAGGTTTCAGTTATGCCTATTATATCATGTTTGCTGTGCTAAAAGTTCAAGTTCATCTTGCTTATTTCCCATGCTTTGGGCATTAGTGTAGAGACATCTAAGACCATGTGTCCCTCCTACTTGCTGCTTGTGCAAACTTTTTTGCCTCTCACTCTTGGGTCCTTGCAGTGTTTGCTTGTTCCCTCTACGACAGTTTGATTATTTTCTCTAGCCCTTTTGCTTTCCAGAATACTGTTTCCTTCCTCCACATGACTCAGTTTAAAGCCCTCTGGATCAATTTTTTGAGACTATTGGCAAAAATGTTTCTGCCAACCAAGGGAGGAATTGCAAGAGGTGGATTAAATGAAAATGGTCTTGATATAAATAACTGAAAGAGATGAAGATACAGTAAAAGAAGGGAACATTATTTGATGGGATTTTGTTATTTAGTAATGGGAAAGATTACCTCAGAGGTTGGTGGGTTGGTGTGATTTAATAACAGAGCGTAACGGAATGAATTTAAGGATAAGAGGCTTGCATATATTTCGTTTAATTTAAGTATCCATTCTGGTTCTATACACAACTAGACTGAAATTAAGAATCAAGAAAGGTTAGAAACAATTTTAACTAGACTATGATTTATTGATGAACAATCAAATAACTTAATTAATTCATAATTGCCAAATTGTTAATAATTGACTAGAATTAATTATTAACAATTAAAGGATTGATATATGCATGAATTGAATTGAGAGGGGTTTAAGTATAATTGACAATTGATTAGAATTGATTATTGGATATATAGGATATTAATACTGAATGAATTGAGAGGGAAAGATTGTTAAACCTGTTAAATTAATTGGTTAAAACTATTGAATTTGAAATTGATATTGAATGTAACACCAGGAGTGAATTTTGAATATTTCATCTTAGTGAATATTTTTGAGCATTTAGATATATGGAAGACCTTTTAAAAAGTAAGTAGATTAAGAAGATGATGAAGAAAAGAATTTAAAAGAAGTAAAATATTGGAATTAAAAGGCAAAGGCCTATCGAAGATACAGAAGAAATGGCAACTGGAACTGCGTCTGGAATTAAAAAAAAGTGGAGCCATGCTTCAGAGAAGAGGATCCACAGACACGGTGTCTAAAACAACAGATCCTATGCAAGCTTTGTTAGAGGACTTTCAGAAATTTAGGGTGGAAGTGAAAAGTGAATTGAAGCAATCTAGAAAAGAAGCAAAGGAAGATCTACAGAGAGAGTTAGGAGAATTTGGAAAGAAGCTGGACAAGATTTCCAATGAAGTCGAAGGTTTAAGGACAGATGTGGAAGATTTGAAAGGCAAAACAAATGAATTGAGGAAGACAACAATGGAACTAGCTGAGCAACAAAAACGGGAGAGCAATTTAAATTTATTGCAAGGGGTCCATTATAGTGAAAAATGCCTGAAGCTGAGAGGACTACCTGAAGAACCAGCACAAGATCTATACGAAAGAGTCACATATATTCTAGCAGACCTTATTGGAATATCCAAGGAAGAGATAATGAAAGATATTGATAAAGTTTTCAGAATCAGCTCTGTGGTGGCAAGGGAGAAAAATATACCCAGAGATATAGTGATTTCATTCGTTAGAAGTAGGGTGAAGGAGCAGATTTTGCAAAGGAGTTATCAAGAAGATCTTCAAGTTGAAGGGAAAACTATAAGAATTTATAAGGACATTCTAATCGCAGTATTGAGGAGATATGATTACAAGTTTTTAACACAGGAACTGACCTGAAGGCAGTGGGATAGAATCAAAGGAGTTCTGCTCTGGTACAATCAAAGAAGACATAGAATAAATTCCATTATGAAAGCTAAAGAGAAGACTTCAATCAGAAAAGTTTGAAAAAGAGCATGAAGGAAAACAAAAGATGAGAGTAGAGGAAAACATGGAATTAAAACAATCGACAAGATGAGAAGAGAAAGAGGAAGACTCCCAAGTAAATCCAATGGGAGAGCTATTTTCAGAAGAGGACAAAAGTATAGAAAAATATACTGGAGGGGGGGAAGATATAGAATAATATATTCGTTAATTAATTGCGATAAAAAATTGTGACCAAAATCATCTCATGGAATGTGAAGGGCCTGAATTCGAAATTTAAAAGAAGTAAAGTTTTCCACTACTTAATCAAAAAGAAATTGGACATGATCTGTTTACAAGAAACTAAGATTAAGAAAAAGGAAACAAATTATTTGAATAACCCAAAACTTGGTCAGATGTTCATTGCAGCAAATGAAAAAAAAAAGGGGGGGCAGAGTGGTAATGTATGTTCAGAATAAATATGGAGCAAAAGAAATTTTTAAGGACCAAAATGGTCATTATATTGGTGTCAAGATACAAATAGAAAATCTTAAATATCTTTTGGTTGGGATTTATGCCCCAGCAGGGAAACAGCTGGAATTTTACAAAAGAATAAATGAAGAAATGCAAAAAGAAGCCTATACAAATTTAATTTTACTAGGTGACTGGAATGGGGTAATCGACCCCAAAAAGGACAGATTCTTGACAAGGAAGGTAAAAAAAGAATCAAGGAAAACTACTGGTCTCCTTTTCTGAACTGCAAGAACAACTTAATTTGACTGATGTATGGGATAATTTTTATCCAAAAAAAAGATGGTTTCACCTTTCCTCTGACCTTTTTCTCTCACCTTTAAATGATTTTCAAGAATAGATATGTTTGTGATAACATCAGAACTAATAACTAAGATTAAAGAAATGGAAACAATGCCAAAAACTGTATCAGATCACAACCCAATTTTACTAAGATTGGAAATAGAGAAAAAACAATTCTTTTGGAAATTAAACAACAGCTTGCTGAATGATAAAAATTTCAGAGAAATATCAAGGAAGACACTGAATCAATATTTTCTGGAAAACAGTTCTGACTCTATTAAAGCTAAAACTATTTGGGATGCTAGTAAAGGGTGATGATACAAAGAGGAGCAGAATTGAAATGACGGTATGTAAAAGATATGGAAAGATTGGAAAAGGAGTAACGAAATGCAGAATTAGAACTTACTACAAGTGACAAGAAAAATAAATACTTACAATGGCTTAGAAAACAACTAGATAAGAAAATAACTGAGGAAGTAGCAATGAAGATGAAATTTATTAAACAAAGACATTTTGAATTTGCTAACAAACCAGGGAAATGGCTAGCATACAGATTAAGAAAAGAGAAATTTTAGAGAATGATTACTAAGATAAAAGAAGATTACAAAATCATACATGTACAAGAGGAGATACAGGGAGCATTTCAGAGATATTACAAAAAATTATATAAGGCAGATGATTGGGATGGGGAAGAGATTAGTAAATACCTTGACAAACAAAGGATCAATAAAATAACAACAGAACAACAAAAGTTATTAAATGCAGAAATTACTGAGAATGAATTAATTCAAGCCATTGGGAAATTGAAAAAAGATAAAGCTCCAGGACCAGATGGCTTTACATCAATCTATTATAAAACATTTATAGAAGATATCAAAGCTTCTTTATTGAGAACATTAAACAATGTCATTAAGGAAGGGATTCCAGATACTTGGAAAAGTGTGAATATCATGATGATTCCAAAAGAAGGTAAAGACGAGAAAGAAATCAGGAATTATAGACCTATATCCCTTTTGAATAACGACTCTAAGATTATGGCATTAATACAGGCAGAGAGACTTAAAAAGATTTTGGTGGATCTGATTCATGAAGATCAGTCAGGATTTTTACCATTGAGGCAATTAAAAAATAACATCAGGTTGATAATGGACACCATTGAGTATTATGAAAAAAACAATTATAAGGAATTAGCACCAATATTTGCCAATGTGGAAAAAGCATTTGACGTGAACTGGAGTTTATGAAGCAGTTATTTGAAAAAATGGAGATGGAGCCAAATTTTTGTGGATAGATAAATGAGATTAATGGAGAACAATTGCGCAGTTGATTATAAACGGGAAAAGTATGGATAAATTTAAAATCGCAAAAGGAACAAGGCAAGGTTGTCCATTATCACCAACGTTATTCATAATGGTGCTGGAAGAACTAATGAACAGAATAAGGCAAGAGGATGGTATAAAAGGGATGAAAAATAAAGAACAAGAGTACAAACTACAAGCCTTTGCAAATGATTTGGTTATTATTCTAGAGGACCCAAAGTTACAAATCACAAAAACTTTCCAAATAATAGAAGATTTTGTAAAATGTCAGGTTTTAAAATTAATTGGGGGGGGGGGGAAACAGTTATAATGACTAAGAATATGTCAAAAAAGAAGAGATCTATTTAGAGGAGATTACTAAGTGTTCAGTGAAAAATGAAGTTAAATACTTAGGAATTTGGTTAACCAAGAGGAATACAGACTTGTTTGATAATAATTATAAGACAAAATGGAAAGAAATCAAGAATGATTTGATAAATTGGAATAAACTGAACTTGACAATGACGGGGAGAGTTGAAGCAATTAAGATGGTAGTATTATCTAAAATGAACTTTTTATTTCAGTGTATCCCGATTATATACAATTCAAAAGTATTCAATGAATGGCATAGAGATTTGAGAGCATTTCATTTGGAAGGGGAAAAGAGCGAGAGTTAATTGGTTAACGATGACGTGATGTAAAGAAGCAGGGGGGAGAAGTGCTCCAGACCTAGAATTATACCACCATGCCAATGCACTCAATTGGTTGTTTGACTGGATCCTACTAAAAAATACAAGAATATTAAACATTGAAGGTTTTAACAACCGATTTGGGTAGCACGGGTATGTATGGTATGAGAAAGTGGCCATGCATAAAGAATTAAAACACTATGTGATAAGGAGAGCACTTTTAAGGATATGGGAAGAAACAAAGAAGATGATATATAGAAAAATTCCATTATGGATATTTCCACATGAAGCTTTTTTTGGAAGATGGATTGCGGTGGATACTTGGTTGAGATATAAGGACATACTCAAAAAGTCAGAAGAAAATAAATTTGAAATTAAAGGTATTGAGGAGTTGGAACAGCTAGATGCTAGAGTGCATTGGTTATTGTATATACAACTGAGGAAAAGATTTAAGATGGACAGCAAAATAGAGCACTTTGAAGAAGAGCCAAATGAATTAGATGAGATCCTGACAAAATCAGAAAAGAAAATGACAAATAAACTGTATAAAATGTTGCTGGATAGAAAACAAGAAAGAGATTTAATTTCAGAAAACATGATTAAATCAGCAACAGATGTAGGAAAAAACAACTGATTTGAATATGCAAGACGGAAAACTGATAAATTTACTAAATCGCAAGATTTAAAAGAGAACTATTGGAAGATGGAACAAAGATGGTATCTAATTCCAGCAAAGATTGCAAAAATTTATAATACAAATTCGAATGCTTGTTGGAAATGTAAATACAATATTGGATCTTGGCTTCATATTTGGTGGAGATGCTCTAAGATGAAAATTTACTGGAAGATAATCCATGAAACAATTCAATATATTCTTAAAGTTAAGTATGAATTGTAACCGGAAATGTATCTGTTAAATATGTTAAATCAGACAAACCAGATGTTACAGAGAAAATATTGGAGAATTCTTTTATATATGGTCTCAGCTGCAAGACTTTTAATAGCACAGAAGTGGAAAAAACAAGTGTTACCAACTGTGGATGATTGGCTATTGAAGCTGACTGAAATGAAAGAAATGGATAGATGACGATAACTGCCCTGTTGAACCAGGTTGATGTAGAAAGGGTAGATAAAGAATGGTCTCCTGTGGAAGAATTTAGTAAGAAAAGATGGTCGAAGTAGAGCAAGTAAACTAATGGAAATGTTAAAGAATCTTATTGAGGAAGGATAAGATGATTAGAAGATAGGAAGTATGGAAATTATAAGATACAAATAATGAGCTGGTGAAAGAGAGCTGAGGTTTAATAATAATGATAGAAAAGAAAAATGTATGGTATTTGTTGTCAAAGCAACTTTACGGAAGTTTAGTAATGTAGTTTAGGAAATTATGGATGTACTTAGCTTATGTGTGAAAGGTTGTATTTTTTTAGAAGTGTAAATAATGATAAATAAAATTATTTTAAAAATGTTTCTGCCAACTGGTGTGAGATGCAACCCATCTCTTGCCAGAAGTTCACCTTCATGGAACCCCTTCAAAAGGTCCCCTGTTAAACACCCATATAAAGGATCCCTGTTGGCATGGCCTTTGTCCCCAAGCTCTGCCAGTGAGCTCAATCAACTGGGGTTATAACTCTATAGAGAGTCCCTGACTGCTAGCTTGTTCTTGATGCGAGTCTCTGACTCACTTCCTCTAAGCGAAAGTCCCCACGAGCCCCTTAAGAAAAAAGGTGTACAAGAGAAAGTGAAAAATTAAAGGAGAAACCCTCAAACACTTCTCCCAGGTCACCTTCTCCTCTGTACTCTAAATTCTTTTTAATGACACGCACCTCTCCCAGCAGTTATATAGAATTAGGTTTCTAGCTACTCCCCCCCCCCCAGTGACCCACAGAAGAGACTCACAGTTTAAAAATTTTAGGAACTCACCCAGACAAAATGGCCACAGAGAAGTAGCCTTTCCTCTTGCAAGGAATTATATCAAATCATGCAAACCACTAAAGTCATCCTGAGGATGATAACCAAAACAGCATCCACAGAGTTCCTAAGGCATCACAAAACCACTGCATCTCTCTCCTGCTTTCCTCTGTCATCAGCTGGAAGGGGGTTTGAAAAGTACATAGAATTGAGAGAGGAATGCAAAAGAGCAACTTTCAACTTTATGTACTTTTCAAGCTGAGGTGAGCAGTCAAGCAAAAAATTAAGGAACCAGCAGGGAAAGCACCCTGTAAAAATGTTTTTGAAAGACACACGGAAAATGACATGAGTGGGAATAGCAGAGTGATCACAAAGGAGGAGGAATGGGGTGTTTATGTTCTCCCCTGGCTCATACCACTATTTGCATGTCTGTGTCCCCCTCCAATCTGCACACTGTGAGCACCTGTTTCTTCTTTTCCTTCATATGCCTGTGTCCATACTTCCATCTTTCCTTTTTTCCTAGTTCTCCCCTGTCCCCCCCTCATATGTGTTTGTACCAGGTGTATACCTGTCTGACATCTGTGTGGCTTATCTATGGCACAACTGCCCTTCTGTGAGTGAGCACACCCCATAAAAATATACATGGCATAAAACCATAGTACAATACCCCCCTAAATGCAATAATAAAAGCATAAAGATTAAAACAACATACGTTCGGGGACACCAAAGGAGTGTATAACAGAGATGTATATCGGGGAGAAGCACAGTTCACATGGAATAGTCTATTCTGGGAAGGCCTGCAGAAGAGATCCGTCTTGATAGCCTTTTTAAAGCTATCCAGGTTGGTTATTTGATGAATCTCTTCCGGCAAGGCATTCCATAGTCTGGGAGCGGCAGCAGAAAACATCCTCTGGGAGGTTACTGCTAATCTAGTTTTCATCAGTTGCAGTAAATTCCTCCCAGAGGACTTGAGGGTGCAGGGCGGATTATATGGAAGAAGGTGATCCCTTAGATAGGCTGGACCCAAGCCATGTAGGGCTTTAAAGGTCATCACCAACACCTTATACTGTGCTCGGAAACCAATAGGCAGCCAGTGGAGAGATTTCAGAACAGGTGTAATATGATCACACTTAGATTTCCCAGTGATCAATCTGACCACCATGTTTTGTACTAATTGTAGTTTCTGGACTAGGTATAAGGGTAGCCCCATGTAGAGTGCATTGCAGAAGTCGAGTCGTGAGGTTACCAGCGCATGTACCACAGTTTCTAGGTCCCTTACTTCCAGGGAGGGGTGCAGGTGGTGTATAAGCTGAAGGTGATAACAGGTGCTCCTGACTGTCGCATTCACCTGATCTGTCATGTGAAGAGACGAGTCTAGGAGCACCCCCAAACTGCAAACACAGTCCTTAGCGGACAGCGTGACCCCGTTCAGGACTGGAGATTGTGACCCAATACCTGGTTTGGGGGCCCCTACTGTGAGTACCTCCGTTTTATCTGGATTCAGCTTGAGTCGGTTTTTCTTCATCCAGTCCATAACCGCCTTGAGGCATTGATTGAGGGAAGAAATGCCACCTGTCATCATGGCTGCTGACCGACACATGGAGAAATATATTTGGGTGTCATCAGCATATTGATAACACCATGCCCCATGTCTACAGATGATCTCCCCCAGCGGCTTCATATAGATTTTTTTTTTATAATTAAATTTTATAAATTAAAACAAAGACAATTATAGAAAAAAAAATACATACAAAAATACATACTAAAATAAACCTGACAAAATCAATGACAAAAAATGTAACAAAACCTAAATAACAAAAAGAAAGAAAAAAACCCAAAAAACATAAAAAATAGACAACAAATCCTACGCACATAACATATTTAACATAAATAAACAATTAAAAAACACTTCCTAAACTTGGCTTTCTTGCGATTTAGCCCATAACCGTCTTACTTCCATCGTAGTAATCAATTTAACATCGTATGCCAAACATTAAATATATCTTTTTCTAGCTTATTATCCATTATAAACTACTGTTCCTATATAACTTTGTCGATATAGCATGACATCACAACACTCGTTACTTATAACTCATAAAATATCCATCCTCTTAATCTAATGATCATTACAAAACTATTCCATTAGCTAATTCTCCTACTTGTTTCCAGTGATCAATTACAACTCGCCAATCATTACTAAATTTTTCTTCATTTTCTCCTTTAATCAAACCTGTTAATTTATCCATTTCAATTATATCCCAAATTTTCATCGTCCATTCTTGAATTGAGGGGATTTCCCTCATTTTCCACTTGGCAGCGTAAATTAATCTTGCAGCAGATGTAAGATTGAAGATAACTTTTCCAAACTTTTTTTCCATATCTTATCTTCAATCATGCCCAATAAAAACATCTGTGGGTCTTTTTTTAACT
>CM034703.1:280017340-280028981 GCA_020142125.1 Phrynosoma platyrhinos
ATTCTTTTTTAATTTAGTCCAAATTCTTAATAATGCCCTTTGCAAATAATGATCACAAAAATTCTTATGAACTTTAACTCTATCGTAGATCATATACCCGTGCCATCCATAAATATTGTCAAACCCTTCTAATTTTAAATTTTTTTCATTAGTCAAATTCATCCAATCAAGAAGCCAAAATAAAGCACATGCATAATAATAAAGTTTTAAATTTGGTAAAGCCATACCTCCACGTTCTACTGTGTCTGTTAAATATTTCATTTTGACCCTAGGGTTTTTATCTTCCCAAATAAAGTTAGAGATGTCTTTGTCCCATGATTTAAACGGAGAGTCACTAATCAAAATGGGGAATATTCTGGAACAGAAAAATCATCTTGGGTAGGACATTCATTTTAATTGATGCTATTTTACCTAACCAAGATAGTTTCATCTTCTGCCATCTATTTAAGTCTTTCTTAATGTCTACCCAAACCTTCTCGTAATTGTTTTTGAATAGGTCCGAATTTTTAGAAGTGAAATTTATTCCCAAATATTTTACCATTTTAGCACTGTAAAAATTTGTTTTTTCAATTAGTCGGAGCCTATCTTCTTTATTTAAATTTAATGGAAGCATTGCTGTTTTCTCTCTATTAACTTTCAATCCCGTAACTTGATTAAATTTTCCAATGGTATCTAATAAATTATTAATGCCTTCATTTGGATTTGACAACGTTACCATTAGGTCATCAGCAAAAGCTTTAACTTTAAATTCCTCACCTTTTAATTTGATGCCCTTCATCTTACTATTTTCTCTTATCTCATTCAATAATATTTCAAAGCACATGATGAATAATAGAGGGGATAAAGGGCATCCTTGCCTGACTCCTTTCTGTATATTAAATTTCTTCGAGAGCTCTCCACTGATTAGCAGATTAGCTTCTTGGTTAGGATAAATAGCACCAATCCACTTAGCCAAATTAGTTCCCATTTTCAATTTATCAATTAATACCCGCAAAAACGTCCAATTTAAATTATCGAAGGCTTTTTCGATATCAGGCTTCATATAGATATTAAACAGCATCGGGGATAGTAGGATGGCACCCTGAAGGATGCCACATTTAAACTCTGTTTTTGAAGCGACACCCTCTGGAATCTGCCCGAGAGGAAGAAATGGAACCACTAAAGTACAGTGCCTCCCATTCCTAACTCTCTCAGGCGCTGCAAGAGGATGTCATGGTCTATTGCAGGGGTAGGCAACCTTTCCCCTTTAAGGGCCGAGGGACTTCAGCTCCCAGAATCCCAGGAGCTATTGGCCAACATGAGACTATTGGCCAACATGGATGAGGCTTCTGGGAGCTGAAGTCCCTCGGCCCTTAAAGGGGAAAGGTTGCCTACCCCTGGTCTATTGTATCAAAAGCTGCTGAGAGGTCCAAAAGCACCAACTGGGTCACGCTTCCTCTGTCAATGCTTAGGCGCAGGTCATCTGCCAGAGCGACCATGGCAGTGTCCACCCCATATCCCAGTCTGAAGCCGGTTTGAAATGGATCTAGAAAATCGATTTCATCCAAGATCACTTGAAGTTGAAAGGAGACAGCTTGCTTGATCACCTTGCTCAAAAATGTTATATGAGAAACCAGTCTATAATTTTTCAGATCCAGGGGGTCCAGGGAAGGTTTCTTCAGGAGCAGTTTAACAACCGCTTCCTTTAAACATGTTGGAACAATTCCTTCCCTAAGGGATGCATTGATGACCTTTTTAAGAAAAGCCATCAAGGCATCGCCCCCCTGGACGACCAGCCAAGAGGAGCAGGGATTGAGGGAGCACGTCATCTTCTTCACTTTTCGAAGGATCTTGTCCACATCATTGGTACTCACCGGTTCGAATTGATCCAATTTAATCTCAAAAATGAGTTTACTGGACACCTCATCAGTCAATTCTGCTGTAATCCCAGCATCCAAGTCAACTCTTATCTGAGAGATTTTATCTGTGAAATAGTTGTTAAAAACGTCACTACAGCCGATTGTCGGGTTAAGTAAAGGGTTCTGCACAGGGGGAACCTGTGTCAGTTCCCACACCACCCTAAACAGTTCTGTTGGACGGGATTCCACAGACGCAATATGTGCAGAGGAGAAAGATTTCCTCGCTGCACGCATTGCCTCTCGATAGGAACGAAGAAATTTCCTATGACGAGTCTTGTCAGATAAGAGTCGAGTTTTCCGCCAGGTGCGCTCTGGTCATTGTCCAATCTGCTTCATCTTTCTAAGTTCATCTGTGAACCAGGGTCAACGATTTGGAGAGGGTTGGAAAGGACGCTTGGGAGCAATCATGTCGATAGCCCTGGTAAGATTGATGTTCCAGGCATTAACCAGGGCTTCGACAGAATCGTCGGCATTGCCAACCAAGGAACCCTCCAAGGCTTTCTGGAGTCCAATTGGCTCCATTAGCCTCTGAGGGCGGACCATTCTAATAGGTCCTCCACCCCAGTGGGGTGGACTGTGGCTCTTAGTCCAACCTTACCCAGGAAATGATCTGTCCGTGACAGTGTGGTGGTATTTATTACCTCCACCCACAGATATGCCTGTTCTGTACTAAAGACTGCATCGAGGGTATGACCCACAGAATTAGTTGGCCCAGAAACCAATTGGGATAGGCTGATGTCTGTCATGGAATCCATGCACTGCTGAGCCGCACCTGTTAAACTGGACTCAAGAGGGATGATTGAAGTCTCCGAGAACTAAAAGTCTGGGTGACTCCAACAGCAATTCCGAGACCAGTTGTGTCAGCTCGGATAGGGAATCTGTTAAGCAACAGGGTGGACGGTATACCAACAGAATCTCTATACTATCCCTAGTTTTATTTTTTACCAACCTAGCATTACAGAGGAGCAAGGTAAGGTTCTGTGGTGAGGTTGGTAAACTCCCAAACTTACTTCGGGTAACAGAGTGAACCGAAGGTGGGAACGCTTTTAGACATCGAACCCGCCTTCTTCTGTAACAAGATTCCACCCTGTTATCACTGTATCTTCCTCTGCCCTGCACAACCTCAATAGCCACTCCCAGTGTTTCCTCTATCGGTTCTCCCATTACCCTCCACATGAATGGTTGTTTCATCAGTCCAAGAGTGCGCAGGCAGATCATCCTAAAAGGACGACAATGTTTCTGGATGGGCCCTGAAACCTCCACCTGGGTCTCTTCCTGGCTCTGCTGCTGCTGGATATGGTGGGAAGGGTGGACTTGTGAGGCCTCTACCTGACCAGGAACCATCACACTGATAACTAAAAAATCAGATCAAAGAATGGAAGTATATATTGGGAGGCTAATACAGGATTTATCTCATAATGGTAGTGGGAAAGGCACATGATTTTGATGCTTCCTAACTCTTTGATTGAACTGTACCAATTAAAATAAGATGGCAGGCTACAGACTTTGATTCTTATTTAAGTAGATGGGTGTAGTTTTACACAGGAGACTGTCATGAATACTTTTATGTGCATTATGGCGGGATGTGCCTTTCACATAGCATTTCCTGAAGGAGCCTCTGGGCTGATGGAATACCACAGGAATCCACAATCTACCATAAAAAAACAAAACACTTTTGAATAAACCAAATAGACGGCACATGCCAATGAAGTATTTTGTCACGTATCATTTACAGATTTAACACCTATGCCCCCAAACTAAACTGTATATTTAGTTTATAGACCAAGCACACCCATTTAAAATTCATGCCCCCAAACTAAACTATTTTATTTAGTTTACAGATCAAATGCAGATGTGGTAGTGTGTGAAGGCAGAAGAGTATTTATCCATGCTTCCATAATGCCTCCCTCACTGTGTACATCAACCATATTCCTTCATTAAATTCAGCCCCAGAGTATCTGGCCTAATCTTCACTGTAAGCTCCTTGCTCCATTTGGCTCTGACATTTCCTAACTTCTACCATTTTAAGACACCCATTTAAGTACAAGAAAATTCTAGAACATAACACCCAAACTAATATGACTTTGCTTTTCCTTTTAGGCTTGTCAGTTCAAATTCTTGATGTTCACTTTAAATAGAGACCATGCATCATTAATATGAGCTATCTAGTGAATAGCTTTGCTGCAATTTGGAACTGAAAGCAACCAAATTATTTTTGTTTCTTGTGGAGAACAAAAACATTAGTTTTGAAAGGCTAACACTGAAAACAAAACACAGAGGGGGAACAGATACCATAAAAAGCATCATAAACCTAAGAGAACAGACCACAATGTAGCTGACACTTCGAAGATGGTAGCAAAGATTACAGAGGAGTATCATCTCTGTGATGGCCTATAGCATTATCCAAGAAGAAAGCAGCTTCAGTCCTACTACAACACCCCCCCTTTTTTTTTTTTAAAGGAATGGGTAAGGGCCAAAGACTAGAGTTCTTTCAAACCTCCCTTGGGAAATAAAGGAAAACAAAGGCAGATGGTTTGGTTGGCAGCCTCATTCTTGCCCTGCAGGAAGACAGATCAAAGGAAAAGGGAAGATGCAGAGCCTCAGAATACTGCATAGATCAACGTGTGCTCCCCTATCTATACTTTCTAGAAGAGCATCTCAATCTCTATGGAATGAAATCCATTTCAGATCAATAAACTTAGGAGTGTAACCTGGACAGCAGCAAAGGAAAGGATCACTTGCACTGTCTTTTACTTAAGATAGGGATAAATGTGGTTGCTATAAGGATGACAGATAGAAAAAAGAGAATGTGGCTCTTGGCAAGAACCAGCCAATACCTATAGTCTTGTAGAGAGGGACAGTGTCAGCTATTCTTCAGCTCTGAATATGCTCCTACTTTATAGTACTGTATAGTACTATAATGTTTTGGAACTCACTACAATGGATGACATGATACAATTTCCTTGGGGATGATAATTCAACATCCCACTTTTCCTGTCACTCCTGTAGCTAACAGGAGACAGGAATCATTCTTAACAGATATTTGCTTCTCAGGATATTAACAAGAGGTTTGATAAGCCAATCTTTTCATGGTGGCTTCATCTGAAAGTTCACCTTACTGTTAAGGGTCTTTGCTGATGGGTTCATTTCTCTGCAGACTCAGCACTCCTAGCCATTCATGCACTGAAATGGCACTACCATGGACTGCTGATGTTAATGATTACAACACCTCCTCACTACCCTCAACTGACAAATTCTGTATCATGGGATTAGACACCACAAACCAAGTTTTCATAATTATTTGGACAGCAGGGATGCCACTGGGCACTTTCATACCTACTTCTATTTCTATTTTTATTAAGCAAAACCTGCTGCTATTTCAAAACACATGTTCTATATCTTCTCAGGCCTGCTATGCTGAGACTTGTTAGAACTACCCTGCAACAGGTGCAGTGTTTATAATGCAGGGTGCGATCCCAATTAGGACTTTTAAGAGAAGTACAACCATGATTTTGCTCTCAATGTGGCAGCAGACTGTTGTACAAAGAGCAAAATAAAATATACTTTATCTGTAGCTATTTTGCTAATTGTGTATTGGTACTACCCTCTTGTGGCAGATGAGTACCACACAGTGTACTGTAATGATGCTAGAATTCCATAGGTAGGTACTTCCTCACTGGCATCAGAAAAAGAAACTGCTTGAGGTACGAGTCCTGTCAGTTGCGTAAAACATGCTGACTTAAAAGAAATATTTTTGATCAGAAAGAGCCACTACTAACAATTATGGATGTCTGTATTGCCCTACTGTGGAAGATAATCCTTTTCTAGCCTGAAGTCAAACACAAGCCTGAGACTGATAAATGGGGTACTCAAGATTCCCCAGAATAAGCAAGAAATTAGAGACATAGTTTAATGAACCAAGAAGGCACTGCTGCAGAATGATGGTTCATTTCAGTGACAAATGAATGGGCAAGGACAACTTTTCGTGACAATTATCATCTTATGGTTGGGATATCCCCAAGGGTCAGGTCATACAGATCAAACTTATTGGTCTTTGTTTAGAGCTCCTCACACCTCTTTGCCATGGCAATGTAAACAGACACCAAAACTACACAGAGCCAATTCTGCCCCTTGCAGTTTCCCCTTGGATCAAAACAAATTCTTGCTGGATTCTAAAAAAAATCACATATGAACAAGAACTCAAGCCTCACCTCTGTGTCATCACTGTAAATGTAATAGAGGACCCTGATAAAGATTTCCTCCGAAATGTCATGAAGGGTCACCACAGGAATGCTGGGTTGTGTCTGCAGCTCCTCACTTTCAGAAAAATGATCCTCCAAAAGGGCTTTGAAATAGTCACTGCGGCCACAGAAAAACGCCTGCAAGCAAAGAAAATAGGGCTGAGACACTGGAATCTTCTTGGCTAAAGCAAGCAAGCAAACCAGAAATGTTCTGTGGTCACATGAGGTACAGCATTTCTGATCTAAGCAAGGTAAGAACTAGCATCAAGCCTTTCCAAATTTATCAAGATAAGAATTTGATATTATAAATATGCTACCACATTATTTCATGTTACTTAGTTCCCCCTTTTTTCCAGCTACACACAAACACCTTTATGAATCTATAATAGCTAATCCCAGTGTGTTACTGGATTTAGACAGCTACATTAGCCAGTTCAATACTTGTTCCAGGAGACCAAGGAATCAGTGATTTTCTGATTTTCAGGCAGAGGCTTCATTTCAAGCAGTTGCAGATGCATAATTGCTGTTTTCACTATTACACAACACTGCAGTTGTGTGGCTGAGAAAAATAACTACACAGAAACATTTAATGTCAATCTGCACTGAGAAATACTGGAAATCCAGTAAGTTCTACCATTTTAAATGTGATAAAAATGCAGCCAGATTTTTAAAAAACAAACAAACACGTTATTTGATTACTAATGCATTTCTTCTATGGATCTAGCCTCCTACCTTAACAATAGCAATAGCAAGTACATTTTTTTTTAGTTTTTAATGGATTTTATTAATAGTTTTGCAAACAAACAATACAATCAACACAAAATACATTCTATGAGCCTTGGGGTCAACAAAAAGTTTTACATAAAGATGATTTATCCTGGGATAGTGGTAACACTTGGAGTTCAGGGTGTCATCTCACTCTGTGGCACCTGATGGAACCAAGTAAAGAGTGTCTATCCAAAAGACAGTTTGAAGGGTTGGGGGTCCAATATTGTTCATGTTGTTATTAATATGTTCAATAAAAACAGACTAATCCTCAAAAAATGTGTGTGCCTTCTTTTGTCCACGGCAAGATCTGAAGGTGTAGGAGAATTCTTCTGACAACCATGTGTCCCAAATCTTCTTCCACCAGTTGCTCAGTTGAACATCTCCTGTTTTCCAACATCTCGCGATTTCAGCTCTGGCTGCTGAGATGAGGAATGTGACAAGTTTTTGATTTTTCAGGTGGCTATTATCCTTGCTGTAAATGGACAGCATTAGAAGACCTGGGCAAAACTGTACAGGTTGTTTCACAATTCAGAAATTTGAGTTAAAACAGCATTCCAAAAGCTCTAACCTTGGAACAATCCAACCACACATGTAAATAAGAACCAAGAGTCTTACAACCTCTCCAGCATTTTGGGGAGCCACCTTTCGCCATTTTTGATAATCTTATGGGTATTAATAATAATAATAATAATAATAATAATAATAATAATATTTATTTGATACCCCGCCCCTCTGAGCACAATCGAGGCGGCTAACAAGATAAAAACGTCATACAAAGCTAAGAACAATTTCCCCCCCCCTCCCCCCCTTAAAAAGTTATTAAATCAATTGCAATTTAAAACACATTACAAGGAGTTAAAATCCTCCATATAACAAACAGTTAAAACAATATAAACAAACCAAGTGCTGGCAAATGTGTATCTACTGGCTTATGGTGGAGCCTGGTCACAAGAAGAAAACATCCGGAGGGAAGACCAGGGAACGGAGCCAGTATAGTTAGTCCGGGAAGGCCTGCCGGAAGAGATCCGTCTTGACAGCTTTCTTGAAGCTGTCAAGTGATGACAGTTGACGGATCTCCTCCGGCAGGCCATTCCACAATTTGGGGGCAACTACAGAAAATGCCCTCTGGGAGGTCGACACCAGCCTCGTTTTTTGAGGCTGTAACAGATTCCTCCCAGAGGACCGGAGGGTGCGGGGAGGATTGTACGGGAGAAGGCGGTCCTTAAGATATTAAATACCATCTATATGTGGCCTTTAAGGTTCCCTCCCTCATCAGTGCTGACCATGATTTATATGGAGGGGGGGAAATCCAAATGTGTGATCAGGTGGTTTCAGAGATATCCACATTTAGATCAGATTGTCAAATTATCCTGGCAAGTTGACTCTTGCCATAGATGGATTGTATTAGATTTTTATATATAAGGCTGCTCCACCTTTAGATCTTTGTCCTTTTGCTATGCAAATGTGTCCGTAAAAGGTCAAGGGGCAGGGACAACCGTCTTTTATCAATTTGCTTTTTGCAAAAGAGAGCACTTGCAATATTTGGAACCAGGAGGATTTGGCATGTCCCAAGGCATTGAGCAAATTATCTGCCATTTTGAGCTTTCCATGTTCAAATAAAACCATAATTCTGTATAAGCCACACTCCTTCCAACATTTGAACTGAGCTAATTTACCCACTTCATAAAAATGGGGGTGTAATAGGAATGGGTATACAGGGGAAAGATCCAGAGCTAGTATGTGAACCCATTGCTTCCAAATAAGGAGGGAGTTGTAGAGAAATGGGTTTTGAATCTTCTTCAACACCCTCCATGTCCTTATAGAGAAAAGAAGATTAAGTTCAGCTAAACTATAACTATCTAGTTCCATGGGTACCCATTTGGTGGAATATTGCTCCGTGACAAGTTGGGAGAGTTGGTTTGATTGGAAGGCATAATAGAATTTGACATCTGGGATCTCCAACCCTCCTTCCCCATTGTTGGTATATCTAACAGATTTAGAGAATCTGGGTCTTTTTCTGTTGAATATGTAGTCATTAATAATCTTTTGTCAGAATTTGGATTTGAAGGGAGTTGGACAAATAGATATAGACTGGAATAGAAAAAATAAGTGTGGGACAAGAAACATTTTTACAATGGCAATCCTTCCAAGAATGGAAAGGTTTAAGTGTTTCCACTCCCTTATTTTTACTTTCATCCATTTAATGACAGGATTACAGTTCCTGGGCACCAACTGAGATAAATCTTTTGTGATAAGAATGCCTAGATACGTGAATCTAGAGGGACATAGTTGTAGTCCAGAGACTACTGTCAGCTTGTCCTGGTCTGAAGGTCATCAGTTTAGATGTTTGATAATTGATCTTAAGCCCTGAGTGCTTCCCAAAGGTGTCCAATATTTTTTTTTTTATTTCAGGAAATTATGCTTCAAGTTTTTGCACTGCAAGCAGAATGTCATCCACGTACACCAATATTTTGTGATGGTGGCCATTGATATGGAGCCCAACAACATTTGGGTTTGACCTAACTAGTTCAGCTAGGGGTTCAATGAAAAGTGTGAATAGTATTGGTGAGGGGGACATCCCTGCTTAGTGCCTCTGTGTAAGTTGAAGTGATCTGAGTCTATCCCATTAACCAACACTGTCACTTCTGAGTGTTTGTAAAGATTTTCTAAGATAGATATAAAATTAATTATATTTCCTTCAGTGCGCTGAATAGGAAATGCCATCCAACCCTCTTGAACGCCTTTAACGCATCCAGTGAGAAAAGTACCAAAGGAGCTTTTGTCTGGGATGAGTGGTGAATCAGATTAGGAACTCTATGAACTGAATTTGATATTCTCATATCTGGCATAAAGCCTACTTGATACAGGTGGATATAATCCAGGATAAATTTGTTTAGACTGTTTGCCATAATAGGCATGAATAATTTCATGTCTTGAGTTTAATAAAGCTATTGGCCTGAATGAATTGACTGGAGAGTTCACATCTTGTGTCTTTAGTATGGGAATGACTCTCAACCTGTGCCAATTGGAAGGAAGACCACCACCCATGACTTCACTGAACAAATTAAATAGTGAAGGGGTTAATTCATCTGTAAGGAGTTTATAGAATTCACCAGAGAAACCATCTGGGCCTGGGGATTTGAATGATTTCAGTTTGCTTATAGCCTTTTTTATTTCCTCCAGCTCTATTGGTTTGTTCAGAAAGGAACAATGTGATTCTGAGAGTTTCTTTATGTTTAATGATTTTATGAAATCAATTGCAGATGAATCACATATGTTTTCTGATGTGTACAGATCTTTACAGAATCTGTGGAATTCATTAATAATATCCTTGGGAAGGGTGATTAAGTTCACCTTTGCTGGAGGATACTGTGGTGATTAATCTTTTATTCACTTTCTTTTTAACTGCACTGGTTAAAGGCATGAGTTTTTGTTGCTAAATTCATAATAATATGCTTTGGTATATTGTAGTGAGATTTGGATTTTCCTATGGTCTAAGTCAGCTAGTTATGTCTTTTTTTCTTTTTTCTTTTAGAAGTATGGCGTATATGGTTGGGCTTTTGGTGTTTATGTGTGCCTGTTCTAACTGTTGAATAAGAGTTTGTCTATCCAAATCTCTAAGTTTCTTTTTCCAAGCTCCCTCTTGGATGAGTAAGCCCCTGAATATTGCTTTTAGTAAGCCCCTGAATATTGCTTTTGTCTGTCTTTTTATTTTCTTTGTAAAAATTCTGAATGGCCTCTCGAATTTGGTTTTGAAAGTCAACATCAGATAGGAGGGAGGGGTTGAATCCTCAAATCCGTGTTTTTGGGATGCCAGGACCAAGTCTCCAATTCATGGTCGCCAATGCATGGTCAGAATGGGCAATCCAGCTTGAAGGGTGTCCCTCAGTCTATTAGAGGCGATTTCTTCATGCTTGCATTTATTTTTCCTTTAGTGATCATCTTCCATTTAGAGGGATTTTGATTCAATCTGGGCTTACCTTCGTCTTTTGCCTCTTCTGCTAGGTCCCTGGGTACTCTTATGTCCACAACTTCACAGATCTCAATCAATTGGCTTTTAGTTGATGTGATCATGTTCTTGTTCTTGTGGGTGACAATTAGCTTAAATGGGAAGCCCCATCTGTATTTTATTCCAGCTTCTTGTAGAAGGGAGGTGAGCGGTTTGAGGTCACGTCTTCACTTCAACGTCTCAGGTGAGAGACCATGGTATACCTGGACTTTGTGACCATTGTATGATAACATAGATGAGAGGTTGCTCAGAACTAGAGATTCTGTGGGGTAATGTGCAAATCGGATCAGTATATCCCGTGGCTTTGTGGAAGTTCTCGTCTTGGGGCAAGTGATCTATGGATCTGTTCTACATCCAATTTTTTGAGGCTTAAATTAGGGCAAATGTCATTAATCCATGTAATCATGAGGGACAGAAGATTAACTGATCATTCATGCTCCTCTATACCTCTCAAGAGGATGTTGAGACAGCAGTCTCTGTTTTGCAAATCCTCAGTTTTTGTTTGAAGGTGATCAAGAGTGTTTTGTAATGTTTCAGTCCTACCAGAGTTGGATGAAGTTTGTTGCAGAGCTGCGTTTGCAGCCTCTTCTATGTCTCCAATCCATCTTGTTAGGGCTGATAGCTTGGCATCTACTGGCTCAAGGGGAGCAATCCTTTTGGAGGTCTTTCACTAAATTCTCTCTTAGGGCCTCGGCAGACGACTAATAGAGTCGTCTTCCGGGCCC
>CM034703.1:280029081-280039705 GCA_020142125.1 Phrynosoma platyrhinos
GCCCAGGGCGTCCTGGACGCCCTCGTCTGCTTCCCCCCAAAGTTTCTCCAATAAGTCTGGAAAAGAGAGGTCTGCTGACATGGGGTGTCAGTTCTTCCCTCCTTTGCTCATTCTGTTAGTATTAACATCCAACTCCTGAGCACACTGAATATCCTGAATCCATACATCAGCTGCTCTGGAAAACATGGAAGCAACTAATGAAGCTCTCATTGCCATGATAGCACTATCTTGTGCCTTTTTAAAGGCTGAAGCAGCCCTTTTTTCATCTAGGTCCTTTGATGTTGTATCACCTTCTCTGGGTGCTATATCTCCTAATATAAGGGCAAACAACAGGTCCATCCACTAAGGGCACTTTTAACATTTCCATGGTATCTTTTTCAAATGTATATACCGTAGTTTATGACAATAACCCACATATGTCTTTGTGTTTATTGGTTATTTCCATTCCATTTTAATTAAATCTGTAAATATTTCAGGCATTGGTATCATTTCTCCCTGTGTTACCTGGTTTTTTTTTATTACAAATGCTATTTTTGTATCTTTATTTTCCTTTGTTTATTTTTATCTTATAATCCTAAGGTAACTAAAACTCTCTTTAACAAACTTTTAAATTTATCTGACTGAAACAATCTGTTTGCTATCAATTCCTCTTCCTGATCCTCATCTGATGAATCATACTCATTTGTTTCATTTTGTTCCAATTCCTCTATTGAGTTATTGTCCTTCAATTCATCATGTATGTCCTCCATGTATCTAGATTTCCTGTTACATTTTCTTGGCACATATTCCTCTTCAGTTGCTCTTTGTTACACTTAATTGTATTTTCTTTTTTGACTAGAGTCAACTTGGTTTTTTCCCTGTATGTACTACAGTATTAATATGTTGCTTTGTGCATTGAGTATTATCCTTCCTAGCACATTCTGTATTTGTTAATTCAGATGCAATACTGTTTTAACCATATGTTGAATCTCTATTTCCTTATTATGTCCACTGACATTAGCCATTTCTGTCTGATTATTAGGTAACCTTTGATTTATACCAGGCAATTCCTTTATTAATGTACCTATTAATTCAGTTTGCTTTTGTATTTCAGTGCTAACTTCCATCACATTCTTTGTAGGAGTTGCACTGACATTGTTCAATATTACAGTCTTACTAATTTTTTCTGATGCTCCAGCATTCTTTGACTTTGTTAATTTTTTCTTTTTTATTACAGCTGTTTCAGACTTTGCTGTTTGAGCAACCAGCTCATCTCCTCGGTAGTCTCTGCCTATCTCAGGGAAGTAAAAATAGCCGCTTGGGCTCTCTTTGCCCTGAGTTCCAAAATGATTGCCATCATTGGCGTGGGGATAAACTGCCTCGGCTAATCTGTTCTTTTTTTTTCCTGTGTAGCAAGATAAGTTTCAGCTTGTTTTAGGTCAGCTTTACGTTTTTTGGGTTAGCCTGCTTTTTTCTGTTTTCAGGGTTGGAGCCTGGCAGCCTCTTTTCCCTTGCATTTTTAGAGTGAATTTCTTCATTTTGGGGGTTAGAGCACGGCATCCACCTAGTCTCCTTGCCCCTTGCATTTTTAGACTGATTTTCTCCATTGTGGGGGTCAGAGCCTGGCACCCACCCGGTCTCCTTGACCCTCTTACTATTTTTAATATGACTTTCCTCATTTTCACGGAATAAACCTGGTGAATGCTGGACTCTTTACTCCTTTGTATTTCTTCATTAGGCTCACCGTTGCTTGAGGACTAAAATATTTGCCTCAATTTATTTGTCCTTTCCACACTAGAGCTGCGTTGAGAAGAAATCATCTGCATTTCTAAACTAATTTTTTTATTTAAACCTGACTGTCTGGCGGAGGTTTTTCTCTGACTGGATGGTAGGGCAGGTAAAAAAAAACTGACAGAGAGGGCAGTTAGGAGTTTTAACATAAAAATTAATAACAGAAAAAGAACACTGGACACTGACTCCTGCCTCATGGATGGTGTGTGGGGATAAATCCAAGAGTAAAGTGGATTACTTTGCCTGCCATCCCAAGAATACAGTTTTTCCTTTTTAGAAAACAATCTTAAATTCGTTTGTGTCAGAAGATTCAAGTAAAACAGTATTCCTTAAGTCAAAACAAGTCAAAACAAACACATACCTTGTGGCATAAGAAATTGTAGTCTGCCACCCGGAAACACACATCAGGACAGCTGCTGAAGTTGTCTGTGCTGTCAAAAGGCAACTCTCCAAAACCTACCTAGATAAGCATATAGAAAGAGCTTCTGTTATTTTTTCTTCATTAAAATCCACATAAAAAGATCTTTTAATACCTATCATATAATTAGAAAATGAGACACAGAGGTTGCTTGGGGTGGGGGAAAGGGAGCACCTGCAACCCTAGGGCTGAAAGCAGCCCACTTTGGAATGTGATATCAGACTTAGAAAGTGAGTCAAAGTGTGTTTAAGATATTTTCTTGTTCCAAATCTATAGTTTCTTCTGGGGTTGTCATGGATAGGCAAGATATGGTTATACAACTGCATGAAAGGAAAAAAAATATGGTCAACTGAACATAACCAGAGTCTGTGCAGTGACGCCAGATAAAGAACACATTATCTTGACTGACAGGTAGCAAATCGGTCTATGGTCATATTCTGAAAAAGGGAGTGAAATATGCTTTTACAAATACATATATTTATGCCCGCAATCATTCCTTGGGGAAGGGGACAGAAAGCAGTTAATATTGCCTTCTACTTCTGCTCACTCTTTTCCAAAGAACCTGCATGGTAGTGAATGGTAAGCAGAAAACCACAAAATACACACAGTATTTCAGACTATCAGGATGAAACACACAGAGACAACTGGCAAAAATCTGCTGCAAATTTGTGTTCTTTTCCTCTTTTTAATGCCTGAAGGAATCCTAAATACACCACATACTGTGGGGTGTAATTTAAGTTTCCGGATTTTTAATCCTTTTTAAAGGAAATTTAAATATACAAACATGAAAGATAAAACTGTTAGAGTCTGTCCTTCATTAGCAAAACAGCAGAAATGTGGTCCTGAATATTTTTATCTAAACTTGCCTTCCTAAATAATGAAGACTGACTCAGAAAGACAACATGTAGTTTGTAGTTTAAAAAACAATAATAATGGCTTTAATAATTACATAACAAAAACTAAATCCTTTGGGTAAAGAAAAAAAGCATTATCATCTTTTATATAGCAGGAAGATGGAGAAGAGACATGTTAGACATGTTAGATTAACAGACTCTCACACACTGTAAGATTAACAGTTTAAAATTGTGTGAGAGAGAGAGACAGTCTTAAAGAGAGAGAGACCTAAAGAGGAATCCCTATTTATATAATAAGGGGAAAGAGAATGCATACGTTTCTTCTAACACACATTTATTACACATTCCAGTAGTACTTGTAAATAGTAGTTTCTTATTATCTTACGACAGAAAGGCAATAGCCTTGTTTCAAGCTGTCAGAGGACATAACAGTTCGAGATTTCAGATACAAATCTGAAAAGTACAACTGCTGTGTATCTGACTCAGAACTAGCAAGTAAAGCTATATTGCATGCACTAGTATAGGATAGCCAGGATACGCCAGACTATGGCCCAGCAGATCAATAACTTCAGTATCACAATGAATCCATGTCACACAATATATTTTTGTTGACACATCACAGGTTAGTAGCTTCATCTTGTAGGCAGTATTATTAATTAGGGAGCTTCTTTCAGAAATTTTGCCACACCTATATCTCATTTCTGGGCTTTGTGACGTTAAAATTAAAAAAAGAGTAAGAGTGCACTAATATCCAAAATCCACAAAACAATGATACCTTTAGTGGCCAACCAAAATGCACAAAATACATGTTGCTAGCTTTCCAAGCTCATCTTCATCAGAAGAGGGTCATAGGCCTATATTTTATTAAAATGTTGTTACAGTTGTCCTCAGTTAAGATGGTACAGAGGGATATCCATGTAAGCAGAAGCTGTCGCTCCTCCTTGGCCAAGCGGAGAGACAAAAAGTTTTAAATTCCAAGCAACAAAATTTAAAATCCATTAGCAAAAATTAAATTTTATGTCCTGGGCTTTACTATTTGTCTCCTAGAGCTGACATGGCCAAGGAGGAATGATGGCCTCTGCCTACATGGATTATCACTCCATGCCATGAAATTAAGAACTGAGAACAACTATAACAACATTTTCATAAAATGCAGACATATGACTCCAACATCATTGGGGTTTTTTTCATTTTTTTTCTCTCCACTCTCTATCAGCCGAATGTTGGGAGGAATGGATAAAGAGAAAAGGGGGTGAGCATAAGAGGAAACAACTGTCTACTTGGCAAAAAGATATTTATTTGGCAAGGACAGCTCAGAGGTAACCTGACACATTCCAAATTTAAAAATTCAAAAGAATCAAGTACTCTTCCCTTATGCTGTAAGTCTTGCAACAAATCTGCCTTGGGGAGCTTATTCTGAGCACAAGAAAATAGTGTATTATATTGAACTGTTGAAATTTACAGTCCATAAAAGCTTCTTAAAATGAAGGCCACCAGGGATCCGAAAAGGAAGGAAAAAATTCACATACAGAAAAATATGAAAATTATTTTCCTCAGAACAGAAAGAACTTCCTGATGGTAAAAGCTATTCAACAGTGGAATACACTCCCTCAAGAGTGTGGTGGATTCTCCTTTGGAGGTTTTTAAACAGTGGCTGGATGGCCACTTGTTGGGAGTGCTTTGCTTGTGTATTCCTGCATGGTAGAGGGCTGGACTGAATGGTCCTTGTAGTCTCTTCCAACTCTATGATTCTACACTATTAATTAAAAACAAACATTAAAAGGCTGAGAATTAAGATACTGTTCAATACAGTTCACATGCAGTCATAGGACCTGTTACTTTTGTAAAGCAACTGCACAGACATTTTGATTTTTCTGGTACATATCTTAACTTCTGAAAAAAGGAACTCTGGAACCTACTCACTGAGTACAGGGAGATTATCACATGGAGAAGGCAAGCATCCTCCTCTATTCATTAAATTGTCATTAAATCGTCCTAATAGCATCCCCACATAATTCTCCCGTTCTTGTCCCATTTGTAAACAGTAATGGACCTATCATTTGGTATTAACGAAAGTTTTCATTAATACCAAATGATGCCTCCATTACTGTTTACAAATGGGACAAGAACGGGAGAAGCGCACAGGGGTGTGATAATCTCCCCCCCCCCCCCCCCCCCCCCCCCCCCCCCGATCGTGCTATTAACAGGATTTAATGGTGATTTAATGACGGGAGGAGGACGCTTGCATCCTGTGTGATAATCTCCCAAGTTTGGAAACATAGGAACCTGTCTTAGACAGAACACTGGTCTATGCAGTTCAGTATTGTTAGCTCTGGTTTATGATGGCTCTCTGGGATTTCCAGCAGAACTTTTCCTAGCCCTATCTGAAGATTTGTGTTAATCCTTGGTGGTCTAGCATCCAAGTACTACATAGGCCTGACCCTGCTTAGCTTTCAAAATAATTCAAGACTGGGTGTTTTGAAGCTGGTAAAGATGTCTGGGAGAACAAATATCTCCCCATCACTAAGTTCCCTTCTCAGTTATGAAAATGTGTGACAAAAAGCTGAAAATACAGTTGGCCCCCTGTATCCACAGATTCTGCATCTATAGAGTCAACCATCTATAACTTGAAAATATCCCCTCTCAATTCCCCCCCCCCAAAAAAACAAATCTTGATTTTGTCTTTTCAAATCTGGACACCATTTTACTATGCCATTGTATATAATGAGGCTTGAGCATCCATGGATTTTGCAATCCATGGGGGGTCCTGGAGCCAAACCCCAGCAGAGGTCAGAAACTGTATGAGTTCTCATGTGTATACGCATACTATACTGTCTTATGTAAATAGCTTGGTTTACAGACATAAAAGATTTGTATTACACCAGGAACTAACAAATAATACCTATTTTGGTCCTCAGAACTAAAAAACCTAAACATCTACCCACCTTGAATCCCATACACCCCATGAATCCCACTGTCGGAGAAAGGCGGGAATTAAATCCTTGAAATGAATAAATGAATAAATAAATAAATAAATAAATCCAATTGAATATGGATTAGAAGACTGATATTCACACAGCATGCCCTTTTCATTTAGCTTCTCCAGAAAAAAAATCTAGGTGGAAAATGAAACCTTTGCTACAAGAAAAGGCCGTCTACAATAGAATTATCTGAGATGGTAACAGGGCCTAAATACTGCAAAGGCATCAGATCCCTTCTGATAGTGGGAGCTAAACAAGGGTCAGCACTGTAGTTGAATGGGAGTAGTAGTTGAATGGGAGTAGTTGAATGGGAGACCACCAATGAATATTAAGTGCTATAGCCTATATTTCAAAGGAACGATCTGATAAAATCACCTCTGAGTATTCCTTGCCTAAGAAAACTGTATGAAATTCATGTGATTGACAATTGACTTTTCATAAGAATTCAAGTGCTTTCCTATGAGAGGATTTAGAACCACCTTTTGCTCTTGAACATTGAAATGTGCTTTTAGGTGTTGGAAGTTTTCTTAATATCTGCATACAATTTGCATTTTTCAGTATCTCTTTGAGATTCATCCCTTTTTGCTTCTCCTTCTTCTGCCCACCCCCATCTACAATGTAAGCTATAGGGAAATGACAAGGTCTGTGGGAATGTTATAAACCAAATACAGAAAAGGAGATCATTCCAAACTAATTTCTTTAATGGAAACCTTCTTTCCAGACACTTTCACAGAATGGTGGTGTAAAAAAATCCCATGCAGGTCTATTGCAGGACAATCTCTTTTCCACAATGACATGCATGCAGTTCTAAGAATAGATCTAAGGGTCCATCAAATATAAAAGAAGGAAATTAAAAAGAAGAAATAATTTCTTGTTTGTCATCCTTGCAGCAGGAAAGTGGGAGTTCAATAGCACCCAAATGGCAACTGTGAGGCCCAGGGAAAACAGACAAAGGGAAAAGAATACAGATGTGGAAGGACTCAGTAAGAAAAGGGGATGGAATCAAGAAAAACGAATGCTTTCCCTACCCTGAGTTCAGCTGGCAGGGCACAGTCTGCTAGCAGAGCCAGGTCTTCTTGTAGCCTTGAGTTACCTGTGGGCTCAATCGTCAGCACTTTCACACAAGTCCCTGGTTTGGAAGAGACTGGAAGAAGCAAAACAAAAACAAAAGTGATCCAAAGTATAGAATACTGAGCATACTATGCACATCTGGGAAGAGATCCCTAGTGTCTTATTTTGTTTTTAATGCAAATCTTTGGCCTAAATCTAATGTTTTGTTGGCAGTTACAGCTGAAATTTCTCCCCATTCCTCTTCCATCTTCAAAAAATACTTATGACAGAAAAACATGCAATACTGTTTTATTATGGAAATGATTTGAGTGAAATCAAACAGATCAATGCACTTTCAGTCCATACTAAGCAAGACACTAATGATGATAATAGCAAATGTGTGGAATGTCTTCTGAAAAGTAAACTAAGGCAGGGGAGACCTGATCCAGATCATTCTGACCTCTATCTAGATCCATTTGATCCTGGCTTCAGGTCTAGTTATGAGAAAGAGACAGTTTTGCTCACCAATTAATGACCTTCACTGGGAACTGGACAAGGGAATGCATGCCTGTTGTTTCTGCTGGACCTCCCAACAGCTTGATACCACCAACCATGGCATACTCTAGGGTGGCCTCATTGGGATGGAGCTTGGAATCACTGTTTTGTAATTTAGAATCACAGAATTGGAAGAGACCTCAAGGGCTATCCAGTCCAACCTTCTGCCATGCAGGAATACACAAACAAAGCATTCCCAACAGATGGCCATCCAGCCTCTGTTTAGATGGAATCCCTTTCCCTATAGTTTGATTCCACTGCTCTGTGTCCTATTCTCTGGAGCAGAAGAAAGCTCCATGCTCAACATGTCATCCCTTCAAATATTTCTCCATGCTCAACATGTCATCCCTTCAAATATTTAAACATGGCTACCATGTCACTTCTTAATCATCTCTTACCCACGAAAAACATATCCAGTTCCCTAAGCTGCTCCTAAATGGTTCCATTCTAGATGGAAGAACCCCAAAGGTCACTGGAGCCCCTTAGAATTCAATTTTGTTTCTCATGCTATTTAACATACACATTAAATCATTGGAAGAGGCTCTCCAGATTTTTGGGTTCAGGTGTCACTAGTATGCTGTTGGCCTCCACCTCTTTTTCTGCTTTGCCCCTAATTTCAAGGAAATTGTTTCTGTGTTAAACCACTGTTTGGCATCAGCAATGGATTGCATGAATGCAAAAATATCTGGCTCCAGATAAAGCAGAGGTTCTCCTGGTCAGCAAAAGCATACTAGGAAATAAGAGTGTCACCATGTTCCAGATGGGCTTATTCTTTCCTTGAAGATGCAATTCATTTCAGTTTACTCCTAGATTCCACTGTGAAGACCAGGTTCCTGTGGTGGTCAAGAGTGTATTTGTACAGTTAAAACCAGTGTGCCCATTGTGTCTATTTCTGGAAAAGTCTGATCAGGCCACAGTGGCACACAGTTGCATCCTGAGTAACTGTAATGTTTTTCATGAGGCTGTCGCTGAAGAGTGCTCAGAAACTTCAGCATGCAAAAAGAGCTGCAACCAGATTGCTAACTAGGGCTGTCTATAGGGAGCACAGAACCTCCCTATTGCAGCAGCTCCATTGGCTATTGTCCATTTCCAAGCATAATTCAAAGTGATGGCTACAACTGATAAAAGTCTATCAAAAGGACTATATCTCGTCATATCTCGTCCAAGCTCTAAAATCTTTAGGGGAGGTCTTCTCTTAGTCCCACCACATTTCCAGGCACATTTGGCAAGAACACAGGAGAAGGTCTTCCTGGTGGCTGCTCTCAGACTTTGGAACTCTCTCCTTACAGAGGCTAGGATGACTTCCTCCATGCTATCCTTGGCAAGTGAAAATTCTTCTGTCACGAAATGCTTTTAGGAATTGACTGCAATAACTTATTTATCTTTTTATCAGGCTTGTTTTAAAGGATTTTAATTTTATGGATTTTTTAAAATAATAACTTTTCATATATTTTAACTTACTATGCCTTTGTAAGTGCATTAAACTGCACTGTATTCCAGTATCGGGGGAAAGACAGGATGTAAGTGAAATAACACAACCACAAACCTAGTTAAGACCTGTTACTAGCATTTCGGAAAAGCTCCAATGAAAGTTTTGCCACCCCCAATTCACAGAGTAGGTTAAATTTCCTTAAGTTGGATTGGAGCCTGAAAGTTCCTCTCGCCACAAAATCCATTAAACACAATTGGTGACTGTGTGTGTAACATTTAATTTGGTGATCAACAACCTTGTAAGAAAGATCTCTATTGCTTGGAGGGGGGGATGATGAGGAGGCCCTCCAAATGCTACTGCATTAAAACTCCCAGCATTTTCCCTACTAACTGTGTTGACTAGAGTTGCTGGGAATTGCAGTGCAAAATCAGGAGAGCTGCTACATCATCATCATCATCATCATCATCATCATCATCATCATCAATCTGTATTTCTTACCCACCTCTCCTCTCTGCTGAAGGCGGATTACGACATAGTTAAAAAACACAATCGTTATAAAATTCATGTTTAAAATTCATGATTAAAACTGCCTGGGAAGGCCTGCAAGAAGAGATAGGTCTTCAAATGCATTTTATATTCTGATGGCTGGTCTAGCTGTCAGATCTCTTCCGGCTGGTCATTCCACAGTCTTGGGGTGGCCGATGAAAAGGTCCTCTGGGTAATGGCTGCCAGTCAAGATCTTGCAGGCTGTAGCAGCCACCCCCCAAAGGACCTCAGCGTTTGGGGCAGATTGTACAGGAGAAGGTGATCCTGTAGGTAACCTGGACCCAAACCATGTAGGGCTTTAAAAGTCAATACAACACTTTGTACTTTGCTCAGAAACTAATTGGCAGCCAATTGAGTGACTTGAGTATGTGTGTAATATGTTCACTCCTGGATGTTCCTGTAACCAATCTGGCTACATGATTCCTACTGCTGCTATAAATGAAGGCTATTCTTTCTGAGGGATAGAAAAATGTACAAAGAGGGGCATCAAGCCAGCTATAATTATTCAGCATGAGTTTTGAGTTGGCAAGCCATTATTATTATTATAATGGGACACCTGGCTGAATGAGACTACATGTGAAAGGGATCTAGGAGTCCCGGTAGACCACAAGTTGAACATGAATCAACAGTGCAATGCAGCAGCTAAAAAGGCCAATGCAATTTTAGTCTGCATCAATAGAAGTATTGTGTCTAGATCAAGAGACGTAATAGTGCCACTCTATTCTGCTTTGGTCAGGTCTCACCTGGAATACTGTGTCCAGTTCTGGGCACCACAATTCAAAAAGGATGTGGAGAAACTGGAGAGTGTCCAAAGGAGGGCAGCTAAAATGGTGAAGGGTCTGGAAATCAAGCCCTATGAGGAACGACTTAGGGAGCTGGGGATGTTTAGCCTGGAGAAGAGACGATTAAGAGGGGATATGGTAGCCCTGTTTAAATATTTGAAGAGATGTCATATTGAGGAGGGCACTATCTTGTTTTCTGCTGCTCCAGAGACTAGGACTCGGAACAATGGATGCAA
>CM034703.1:280039805-280051031 GCA_020142125.1 Phrynosoma platyrhinos
CTCCTAATACTAAAAAAAAAAAAAAAAAACCAGGAAAAAATGCCCCAAGCCCCATCTCATGTAACTACAACAAGCAAAAACCAATCTCTCACTCAGTGCCACTCACTCCCACCTCCATCAGAACACATCAAAGTAGATGAGATGGTTAGGATTATATGGGCCACATTTAGGTTAAACAAGAGAGTAGTGGAGTCTCCTTCCTTGGAGGTCTTTAAGCAGAGGCTGGATGGCCATCTGTCAGGGATGCTTTGATTGGGAGTTCCTGCATGGCAGGGGGTTGGACTGGATGGCCCTTGTGGTCTCTTTCAACTCTATGATTCTATGATTCTAGGTTCTAAGGAACCAAAACCTTAGTAGTTAAAGATTGCTTTGTTATGTAAATGGATCCAATGAAGCCACAGAAATGTCAGGAGAGATCAGAAAATAAGTTGGTATGGCTCTACTGTGTGAACATTGCCTTAACATATTTACAAACCAGTTCCACAACCATGAGAGTTGTTTTATTGAAAATTAAGATTTTTTGGCTTCTACCAGATGAACTGTAGCCAATTCTACTTGCAGAAGAAATTCATTTTAGTACAAATTTCAAGTGTACCTAAAGAAGAACTGTATAGACAGGCTTATATTCAGCAGTTGTATTATGGATTACACTATGGATGTACATGTTACCCTTGCTGTATAAAGAGGTGCCAGAATAATCAGTATAGTGAAATAATCTGTTCAGCTCAATACTGAATCATTAACAAGAAATATGAATTTACGGTGTAGCACTGTTTTCACTTATGATTGTTACACTGACCTATCTCCCTGTCTCCCATCCTTATAACCCTATTTTGCCAGCTTTTTGCCACATGGTCTTTATTTCAGGAAGCAATGTTTATCCGTGTTGTTAACGCACACAAGCCAGATTTAAAAGCGAAGAGGATGGGGACTCTACTCTTCTGGCATCTTCAGTATAAAATGTTTGTTGCATTGTGAGGTTTTTTAACCAACAGACAAAATAAGGCAGGCATCACTGTGGCTATTTAGAATACTTTGTTAGTCCACAATTAGGAGAACTATAAGGAAGTATCCCTGTGCTAATTAAGTTAATACTGTGTCAGAAACAAAGCTAGTCTGACAAGCATGACTCTGAGTTTTGAACTTAACTCTCCGCAAATCTCAGGTGACTAACATCACCAAGAGATGTAAGTGTTCTTGACATTTTACAGATTATCACATGTGACTCTCATCTTACCACACCACTAGTAGTGGGCAAAAGAAGACTGCTACAGAACACAATTTACCCTCAAAGCAATCAACCCAATCAGACATACCGCAAATGGTAGTGAGTCCTGCTTACAGAACTACTACAATTACTAGGAGCAAAGAATCTCCATCCATCAGTTGATTAAAAAAAAAAAAAGAATTGTAACTGTTCAGGGGTGCTGTTTTATATCTACCACAGTCTAACTGAGAACAGGCTGCAAAACACCATTAAAAAGATGCACCATTTTCATTAGCAGATAGGGAAATTATACCTTTTGCCTCCTGAAACTTTGTTCCAGCATATGCTAAACTGGAGGTGGGGAAGTCAGCTGAATTTGCTGACACTATTTCTTCCCAATCCTTCCTTGGCAAGAGAGAACACTAACCTCTTAATATGGTCCCAGAAAGTAAGAAGGAGTTTCCATCTGGGTTATGCTGTTACAGAAAACACAGGCAGAGTAGATTTTATGGCATGAGGGCATCTACACAATACTGTGATGTACATTATGTTGCAATGCATTCTCTCTGCATTTCTATTTATTTCATGCCAAAACCTTCCTTCTATCATCAAGCAGGTACCGGTAGTTCCCAAGGTATTACAGCAGGGGTGGAGAATGCATGGCCCTCCAGATGTTGGATGTCAACTCCCATCATCCCTTACCAGTAGCTATACTGGTAAGGATTGAAAAAATCTGCAGTTCAGCAATATTGGAAGGGATACATATTTCTCACCCCTACGTTAAGAGAACAATGTATTTTGAAGAAAACAAAGCACACATAGACACAAATAAACGTTTCCAGCCATAAGAACAGATAAGTCCACTTGATGCAGGTCAGATCCCTGGATGAGCAGAAAAGCTTGCACATCCTCTATCTTCATGAGATACAGCTAAACATGACTTCTATAACAGACACATAGAGACTGCAGCTTCATGCATTTGACCACAGATTTAATTTGTCAAAAATGAGGGGATTATTTGAAAGAGACAACCAAGGGGGCTCAAAGCTCTTCAGAATGTTGGGGGGGGGGGGAGGATTTAAAAACACAATAAAAGAAGCTCAGCAGCAAATGTATATCCCAGATTATGCAATGTTCACATGAATCTAAGGGGAGGCCAGCATCCTCAACAAGGAGAGTCAAAGATTTTTTTTTAAAAAAAAAAACTTAGCTAAAAAACTTAGTGGATGCTTAGCTTAAAGGAGGATAACAAAGAGCTTCAACAGATATTAATCAAGGAGCTGATTCCAAAACCACATCCTTGTGCCACCTGATACAGCATGAGAAGAGTTAAATGTAAGAGTGCTGCAAGCACTTCAGTTAATATACAGTCCCATCAGTGTGTTGCTGGCATATGCACAGTATATCCACTTACAATGGAGGCTGAATTTGTAATGCACAGATATTTCAATTCTTCAGAATAGGTAACAAGCCAACTTCCCCCTAATCAGTGGACAGGCAGTTTGAAAGTTTGAAGAAGTTATCTATGATTGATCTACACAAGTGTTGACAGCAACACACTTAGCTTCACTTTGTCCACCTCCTGGCTAGGCTACTGCAATGCACTTTATATAAGCCTGCCTTTGAAGAGTATCTAGAAGCTACAATTAGTCCAAATGTAGCAGCAATATACTTCTGATCCTTAATTGGTACCACTAGTTATGCATTTGCTTCTGGATCCAATTCAAGTGCTGTTTTTGATCTTTAAAGGCCTAAATGAACTAGGCTGAGATTATTTTAGGAACTACCTTCTTTTGTAAAAGAAGAAGAAGACGTCTGTGCAAGCATTAAACATAGCCTTATGAACACAGAAATATATTTTTCTGTTCGAGTGATATGGCTGTGGGATACTATCATAGTTAAGACCCATCAGGCCCACTCTTTCATTCTTTTTGCTATGAAAAATAGGATTCAAAGGAGACTTCAGAGCTACATGCAGCCCACTCCAGTTTCATATGAACTGCTCAAGCTAACATAAATATAAATATAAACATAAATACAGCAGTGACAGTAACATTATTTCTATTAGGCTTGTGATGCAGCTGGGAGCTGAGGCTCTCAGGTCCTACGGGGGATTAATGTAACAGCCCAAACCCTGGGGTATAAAGAACAGCAGTGTGATTGGGAGACTTACCAAATTCATAGACCTTTTTACACTTGGTTTCCAAGTCTTCAATGAGATCGTGGAGCCGACATTGCTTAGCCAATCTTTTGCAGTCACTCACATATTCAACATCTATGTCTAATCGACCTGGCAAAGAGAAATAGAACAAAAACAAATGATTCCTTCAATCAGTTCCTTTTTTGTCACTGTTGTTGTTATTCAGCAAGGTACAATCCTTCCTTACAAACTAAAGTTGCAAATGTAAGCTCCAGCAACACGCTGTGGCTTGAGAAAACACTGCATTCATTTATGTTTTATAATAATAATAATAATAATAATAATAATAATAATAATTTTTATTTAATACCCCGCCCCTCTGAGCACAATCGGGGCGGCTTACATCATAAAAGTTGTCAGCGACAGTTAAAAACAGTTACCTCCCCCTCCCCCCCTTAAAAAGTTATTAAACCCAATGCAATTTAAAAACAATATAAGGAGGTAAATTCCTCCAATTAAGAACAAACATTAAAACAAACAGGTTGGTTTTCCAAAACCAACCACGTATAGTTAGTTGAGTGACCAATCTTGAACCATCTCTTACAAAAAAATTCAAAGGTGAGGCCTAAAAGAATTCTGTTTCATCATTTGGAAGTTTCTATATTTTATTGTTTTACAATATAAAATTTTAACCCACAATGAGTGAATTGGCTATATATCATTATTCTAATAAAACATGTCCACATATAAAAATGTCCAGAAGGATACCATGTCTAGTTTAATTCACCAAATCTATTTCTTTTAAAATTAGAATGACCATAATCTCTTCTAGATGCTTAACTCAATGTACCTATCTGTTAAAAACAGGTGCATGTGTTACTTTCTGTTACATTTCCTAGTATTTTAAGACTAAAGTGTTGAAATCATGTTTCAAAAAAGAAAAAAGGAGAATGACAAGCTCACGTTTGATTTAAGTGCACAGCATAACCAGAATCTTTTGGCCAGCATCTGATGAATGCTGCAGGCAGGTCCCTAAAACATACACTACACATGCACCAAGCTTTATTCTTAGCTACCAATGTCACATCCCAGAATACACTATATTCAATAGAGCATTTCTAAAAACACTGATGTTGGACAGAATATTTGTATGTTCAGGCAATGACATATTGTTATTCAAATGCTTCAACAAAAGCAGTCATCCAGCAACAAAGTGCTACAGTGGGGGAAAGTCCCTGGATTTTCCACAGCTGACTGAAAGTAACTATTGATATTTTTATTAAAATGTTTATGTCCTCTATCATGAGATCAAATTATGTACAAATAAAACCGATTTAAGCAGATTAACACAATATAAGACAATAAACATAATTTAAATATGTTAAAATATATTAAACAATTTAGCAAGTTAAAAACAAATCTGAAAGGTTAAAACAATTTAAAACCACACACATAGATAATTTGTAAGGCCCCAGAGGCTTTAATAAATAGCCATGTTTTTCCTGGTGTTGAAATGAAACCAGCCCTAGCCCCACAGCTGGGGTGCCACAGCCAAGAAAGTCCTTTCCCATGTCCTCCCATACTATATTGACCCCACTATTGAAACACACAGCAGGGGTTCCCCCACCCCAAACCCAACAGACTTCAGTCTTTGAGGTGCTCCCACAAGCATCAAAGTTCTAGGCCCATAAAGGATTTAAGTACACTTTTATACAACTTTAAATTTATCTTTTGGAAGAATCCTTAGAAACTTGGGGTAAGTTTAAGTAAAGTGCTGAAGAATGATATTTCAGTGGTTGAAATATCCCGTGCAACTCCATACCTCTGTCTCAGGGCTATTCTTTCATTTCACTTACCTGTTCTTTATACCTAAAAGACTCCATCAGCTTAGTCTTTGTCCAAGAAAGCAGGACATTTTGAGTGGAAAATTATGTGGGGTACACATATTTATGGATTTTCAAAAATACAATAGTGTTGTTTCAGTGCAAAAATAAAGGAAGTAACAGGAGAAAATTTTCTGATAGCACCTTCAAGACTAAATGATTTACCATGAGTTCTTGTGAATTAAAATCAGTTCAGTACACTTAAGGAAGTAGATTTTAATTCACACAATGTCACACTAAAATAAATGAATCAGATTGTCTTCAATGTACAAGACTTTCCCCCTTCCCACTTATTTCCTTAACTTTTACATACATACAGATTTGTTTCAAATGAGGACAAACTCAAGTGCAGCAACTATAGCTATAATAATTCACAGCACATGACCAGATTTACCTGTATAGAGGTACTGCAGAAGGGAGCCAAAGGCAGCTGGGTTGATCTACATAAGGAATGAAACTGGTTATTTACAGAGGTTGCAGCATGCCATTGCTTGAAACACACACTAATATTACTGAGAAGGTAACCTAGATGGTAAAGAGAGCTTAGAACAGGGGTATGATCCTATGGCTCTCTCTATACTTCTGAACTCCAATTCCAAGCAGCATTTGCCAGTTTGGACCATAAAGTTCCCCATCTATGGCTTGTAGAGTCCATAGTAGCGTTAGCCTTGGAGGAGTGAGCAAGAGTATTAGTTTCACTGTCTCCTCCAAGATTATGAAAAGAAGACTATGTTTTAGAGATGCCAAAGCTACTTTGATGACTGTATAGTATCCATGCAGCAAGATAAAGTGGTAGAATGCAATATTTAGGCAAAGGAATAACATTTTGAGTGCTCCATATGGGGAAAAAAATCTCTGCAAAAAAATCAACTTAGAAGTAAGAAGGATAGTCTATACCATATTCCCCAACAGAGGATTGATTACTTCAAGGAGTTGGTTAATTTTTTTAAAACAATGTAGGGGAACATTTCAAATGTCAACCTCACCTGCAGTCTCAAGTAGTACAGTCCACTGAATCATTTCAGGATTGTATGAACCACATCATTTTGCTGCATGTATAGAACAGGTCCCTAGATTTGACATCTTCAACTTTAAGCAAACATGGGTTAAAATAGCATTCTCTACTGGAACAAAAATATGTAGGCATTTCCATTTTTAATATATTGCCCTTTGTAAAATGTAAAACAATATGCTTTTTTATTTAGAAAGAAGGGCACTAGTTAGAAAGACTGAATATCATGGAAGAGAACTGATAAAGTAGTTTTTGTACATCCTATTTATTGGATTGTTATTTATACAATGCAATATGAAGCACTTTTCCCAACTGGCTTTGATACATATGCTGCACATATTTATATCTATAGTACTCCAACCTCAATACAGATGAAAACAGTGATGTTCTGTAATTTATTCTAGCAATTGTGCACTACTTTAATTTCAAAACCAAAAGTATGAGAGGGAGGATTGTGCTGATATATACAGTATTTTTAAATTGCTATTAATTTTAACTATTGAATGAACCTCCTTGTACAATGACAGTGTATCTCTGATAAAAACATAATGAATAGTAATTGAGAGATTGTGATAATGAGAGATGACCATGCATAAGCAATGGCAGGTAGATTATTAGAAAAAGGATTCTAGACCATTGGAACAATAAAACAAGATGACTCTTGCATTTTTCTGCAGCTAAATGTTAATGGCCACAATTGTGCTTTCCATAATCTGCATGCTGTTTAATACAATACCATTCCAAACAGATTTACAAAACAGATTTACATTGTATTCATTCATTTTAAAAATTTCATATTCCTGACTTGAGTTATCCAAGTTTTTACAAGACAAGACACAGCAGAACACACAGAAAGCTATTTCAGTGCATAGTAAAATAAGACTTCCACTCATAAAGCACCCAACAAATTCACCTCCCCAGTCTGACAAAAGAAACCAGACATTTTCTTATGAGACCTTTAAAAGAATGAAGCCCACCACCTTTTTACTGATTATTTTTGTGAAATGAAAGCTACAAATGAAAATGTGTAACATCTAACAAACAGCAAAACATTTTATTTTCACCCTTAGTCCAGCTACATATGCCAGTATATGTGATCCATGAAAGGTATTCTCCTGAACACCATTCAAGGACATGGGTATACATGCAATATACAGTGCAGACATGTAGTACATACAAAACAAAGTTATACAGATGGCTGTTGAAAGGGAGATACAACTTTTGAAGACAAAAATCAAATAGACTTTGTATGTATGCATGTATGTGTATTATGTGTGTGTGCACATGGATACGCACACTTATATAATAGCTGTTCTTGAAATCTATATGGACATGTTTGATGTTTCTCTTACATATTTTTTGTGATTCTATGAAAAAACATTCCTGTGGGAAGCAAAACTATTTTTATTTTTATAAATACCTTAGCAATTGTAGAGAAGAGCTTAAAAAAACAAACCACAATGGTCCATTGTTAAAAGAACCAAAGGTTCTCAAGTACACCGCATGCCCTGCTTATGTTATCAATTAGGACTTTAAAAAACAACACAGTACCAGCTTTATGAAATGAGAGCTTTCAAAAGGAAACTGCTCAAGTACTAATTTCTGATTCTACTTACATATAAGAGCACAAATGTACAGTCATGTTTGCAAGATCTGTATCTTTTTTTTTAAAGATTAGCTTAATATTAGAGTCATTCCAAAGCTAAGAAGATCTATACACATTATGCCATAGCAATTTTCAGCACATTGTGATTCACTTTCAATTTGCTTTGCAGAGAGTTGAGGGTAAGATTGTAAATGGGACAAGAGGACAGGCACAGCCAAAATATCACCAAACAAGTTGTTAGCATAGGCTTTCCTAGTATTGTACTGCTCCTCCTCTTTATTGCACACCCTCTGGGCCTTCCAACTCATGGTTAATGGCAGATACAAAAGCACCACCTGCTGGCATACCCTGGAAGAAACAAAGTGTGAATTTTCTCACCAGTGGATGCTTCAGTGCAATGACATTCTTTCCCTTCCACTTGGTCTCAAACATTTCTGCGAAATATGCACTTCGGGCACCAAGTATGCAGCGATGAGCACAGAAAGACTTTCCATGAACAATAAAGACAATGTCACTTTGATAGCCCTGTTCTAGAAGCCTGTGGGGAAAGTGGGGCGAAGGGACAGAAGTCAGAGAATTTTGGAAAAACTTTTTAAAGTTAAAAGAGTTTACTTTAAAAAAAAATATTCAGGGGACTTGTAAGTTTCAAAGCAAATTACCAGCTGTCAGGACCATTGTTAATTCCAGTAATACCTCTGAACACCACACAGTCCTAAAGGTATTCTCTTGGAAAACAAAAATGGCAGCGATCAGTGGATTCTACAATGGTGCTTAATGACATAAATATTACTTAAACAGAACACAAAATCCTTTGTAACCAATGAAAAGCATCAAAACCTGCAACCATACTGGGATTACATTAACACTTGTATTGCCAATACGAAGTCATAGTATAGTATTAGAAAGACTGTAATGTTGGCATCCTTTGTACTTCTTTGAGAGGACGTGCTTCAGCTGGTGCTTCATTATTAAAAAATGGTTTGCCCCTTACTGCATGCTACAATGCATGTCAGATATTGAAAGAAAGCACTTGAAACAGTGACCTTAAAACATGGGCAGGGTGGTATGGAAGGAGGTGTATGCATCACCTTGTACCATCACCTTGAATTTCAGAAGCAGGCAGGGAGGCAGGGAGGCAGACAGACAGACAGAGTATTGTGGTATGTAACCTTGAGTCCCATGCTGGGAGAAAGGTGGGATATAAATTAAATAAATAAATAGTCAAAAACTGAAGCAATTTGATTCAGTTAAACAATTAAAATTTTGCCAGTCAAGTTCTGTAGTACTTAAACCTTCTAAGCTGTCTCCCAGGGCAGGCCCACGTATAATGCATTACAGTAAAACAAACAAGAAGTTACTCATCTCACATTCAGGCATGTCAAATAAATGGAAACAAGAGAAAGCATGCCAG
The DNA here is from genome assembly GCA_020142125.1 of Phrynosoma platyrhinos. Taxonomy (NCBI): domain Eukaryota; kingdom Metazoa; phylum Chordata; class Lepidosauria; order Squamata; family Phrynosomatidae; genus Phrynosoma; species Phrynosoma platyrhinos. Next base: position 280,049,065 of record CM034703.1, read on the forward strand.
TACATAGCAACCCTTCTGCTGACAACAGGATACATCTCACCGTTGAAGGAAGACATCATAGTAGTCCCTTTTCATGCATTTTGCTGTGATCTGCTTGTACTCTTTCAGCACTCTCCGGATAGTATCGCTGAGGGCCCCATATAAACACCGCTCCCCATCAAAGGTGTTTGCTTCACATTTTGCACCTATAAATGTTAACAAGTATGTATGTAGATATGAAGCCATATTATAAGTATCGTATAGAAACATACAGATATGAAGGACATGTATGCATATCCCAAACACTTCTCTCACTGAACTCAGGATCACTGGAGTTGAATGGTAGAAGGTTTGGAATAGAAAAAAGGAATTATTTCTTCACACAGCACATAGTTAAATTATGAAAGTTGCCGCCACAAGATGGAATGATGGCCACTAAATTTGACAGCTTGAAAAATGTTTTGGATAAATTCACAGACAATAGTGCTATCAGGGGATAGTCCTGGAGGGATATATATTCTGCCCAGTACCAGAGGAAGTAAGCTTCTTTATATCAGTTGCTGGAAAGCACAACATGAAAGCTGCTGTTGTGTTCATGTCCTGTTTGGCGGCTTCCCAGAAGCATGAATCTGGTCACTAAGGGAAACAGGATGCTGTACTAAACAGATCTATGGTTTGATCCAGCATGGTTTTGCGTATGTTCATATATCTAAAAAACTGAAAATAGTAGATATTTTACCTCAGAAGGAAAACCAAAATGCTCTACCACCTTCCAAAAACACAAAACAAAAACAAAGGTCCAATACAAACAAATAAAGGCTTCATTGAAAGCATTCATATGTTCTGTGGGTTAAACCTTACCCTCCCTTTCCTTTCTTTTATGTTGTAAACCGCCCGGATTGGGCAACCATTGGGCGGAATATAAATAAATAAATAAATAAATAAATACTATTATTATTATTATTATTATTATTATTATTATTATTATTATTATTATTATTATTTCTGTCTTGCTATAACTGTAAAGTTGATCAATTAAGAAAAAATTAACATGAGATTCAGTTAACCACACAGCATTTTACAGAGGAAGTCTCTGCTATTTTCATAAAGAAAGGGCGCATGAACTTATCAAACACTCAGAAAAATGGCGGGGGGGGGGGAAGCATTTGAAAATCAGTGATAGGGAAAGTCTTAGGACCATTAGAAATACAGTCGCCCCTCTGTTCTCGCAGACTTGAGGTCTGTGGTTTTAAATATTCACGGAAGGGCGACCTCTGTTAAAATCAATGGGGTGTACCCCCGCAGACAAGTGCCAGCATATACCCACGGGGGCCCGACCCATTTAAGCCTATGGTGCTTGAATATTGGTGATTCTCCATTTATCGCGGGTGTGTGTGTCCGGAATAGATGCCCCGCGAAAACGGAAGGCCGACTGTACAACCAAAAGCATATCCGTTGTGGTAGATCAGAGGATACCTAAAATGCATCTTTAAGAATTAAAATAAAAAACATTACAACATCAAAGGTAAATAACGTGTAGGTCAATTGGTATGAATATTTTCAGTAAGACTATCTTGTCTATGTAACTTAAAGGACATACCTATTAATGAACTTTGAGTATTTATATTTATACATTTTAATGTTGTATTGTTTTTAAATTGTATTGTTTTAAATCTGCTGTTTGCCGCCTTGAGTCCCTATATTGGGAAAAAGGCGGGATATAAGAAAATAATAGTAATAGTAATAATAATAATAGTAATAGTAATAATAATAATAATAATAATAATAATAATACCAGAGACTTCAAAAAAGATGGATCTGAGTTAGGAATGTATTATACAAAGGGGGGAAACAGACTGATAATAAGGGGTGGCTTTAAGCCACCCGTTCCAAAGGCAGACTGGGGCCATGGCGAACACACTTTAAGATTATATCCACAGGTAGTACCGTATTTTTCGGCATATAAGACGCACCCAATTTTAAAGGAG
>CM034703.1:280051131-280062480 GCA_020142125.1 Phrynosoma platyrhinos
GGGAAGAAAAAATGCGTCTTATATGCCGAAAAATACGGTAATGTTTCTAATATTGTTGTGGAGAGAAGGCAGAATAGAGCATGCCTTAGCAACAGCCAATAGAATGCAAGCTGGCGGCAGCCAATCAAATGGTAGGCTGGAGGTGTTAAATAAGACCGTTGCTGACAGTTGAAGTTAGGCCAGGTCTGGATGTGTAACAGTCCAGAAGAGAGGGACTGTGAGGGAAAAGTTCAGAAGAGAGGGACTTAGCTCTAGGACAGAACTCCAAGTGAAGGAGTTTCTGGGATTTAGGCCCTTTGCAGACTGCCAGAAATAGTGCAAATTGAGTCCACTTTAAGGGTTAGCGTTAGTGCTAGGGAATCATGGGAATTGTGTTTTTTTTCTAAGACATTGAGTCTTCTCTGTCAGAGAGCTCTGGTGCCACAATAAAATACAGTTCCCATGATTCTCTAACCCTAACCCTAACTCTTAAAGTGGACTCAATTTGCACTATTTCTAGCAGTCTGCAAAGGCCCATTGTTAGCCTGAGAGCTAGTGTAGAAATAAGGTTGGAAAGACCGCAGTAAATAAGGACGGTATGAGAGTCCTAAAAGAGAATTTCTGGTGTTTTCTAAAGTTAAGGAGTGTTTAATGAAGTATAACAAGAAAAAATGAATGCAACATCGTAACAAATGAAACACTGTTAAACATCATCCAAATAAAGTTTTGTTATTTTATTACAAGCTTGTCTGAATCTGAATTGAATTTCCTCACCACTAAGAAGTAAAGAAGCCAAGTTTGGGGAAATAAACCCATAGATATAAATAAAATGGTCTGATAAATCATATATTCAGCAGTGGTGGCATCACAATACCCATTGGGCTGCCACATCAAGAAAAGTATGTGATGCTTGTGATAAATTTGGTGATAGCAGTGGGATGTTAAAACTCATGGGGCTGCCACAATAGGAAAATAGTTGGGTGAGTGGGACTCACCGTGACAATTGTCTGTCACACTATGGTTATGTGCATTTGTAAAAAGATCCATATTTAATATATGCTATTGCAATCCTGCTGCAAACAGGTTCTTCCTCTATGAGGTATTTATGTTTGTTTTATTGATAGTTAATTATACTGATTTGGATCATTGATCATCTGGTCCAATACTGCCAACTCTGAATGGAGACAACTCTCAAACATTTTGCTTTTGTTACCTTGAAACCCATTACTTTCCAGTGGTTTCCCATGCAAACATAACCAGGCCCGACTCTGCTAAGCTTCTGAAATTAAATGAGACTAGATATGTTTGGTGTATGGTGAGATTCCTGATGGCATGATGTTAGCAGAGATAACAGATTAGAGGCATTAAAAGACCAGAAAAGTGTTGCATGAACTTAGCCTGGGTGTTTAGCCTGGAAATGTTTTGCATGAAATGAGCTGGTGGAAAAATGGACAAATTTCTAAGAACTACAGCTGGCCTGCCTCTTTGCTCTTAGCCCTGCTCACTGCTGCTCAGGGGTGTACATGTACCAACAATGAATCTTGAATTACATTTGCTGCCTTTAAAAAGAAACTTGAAAAACAGTTTAACACTTATTTATGGCAAAAAGACACTATAGAAAATTGGATGTAAATAGCAGTATTTACTGCTGGCCAAGGTCTAATTCCAAAAGAGTTAGTACCATAATTCTTATGACCTGATTCTCCATTAACACCACTGTCACATGCAAGAAAAACATGTTGTCTGACCAGCATTGTATTTCCTCTGGTACAGCTTCACAGAGATAGGCGAATGTACTTTGCACAGACAGTCTCCACATGAATAAGGATATCTACTGACTTCTCTTACCATTGGCCAGAAGGTACCGTACAAGTTCTTCATGTCCACAGAGACAAGCATAGTATCTGTTGCGAAGAGTAAGGAAATCAGAAACATACAATTACAAATGAAAATGTTACTGAATTATTAATGTTCTCAAAACTACTGTAATGCGCTCTACATGGGGCTGCCTTTGAAAAGTGCTCAGAAACTTCAGCTGGTCCAAAGAGCTGAAGCAAGGCTGTCAACTGGAGCTGGCTACAGGAAGCATACAACTCCCTTGTTGCAACAGCTCCATTGGCTGCCAGTTTGTTTCCAAGCACAATTCAAAGTGCTGGTTTTGACCTATAAAGCCCTGTACAGCTTGGGTCCAGGTTATCTGAAGTACTTTATCTCCCTGTACGAGCCCACCAGAGTATTGAGATCATCCAGAGAGGCCCTTCTCTCTGTCCCACCACCCCCTCAGGCTTGTTTGTGGGAACAAGAGAGGGGCCTTCTCAGTGGCTGCTCCCAAGCTTTAGAACTCCCTCCCTAGGGAGGCCAGGATGGCTCCATCCCTGCTATCCTTCCAGCAGCAGATAAAGACCTTGTGTCAGCAGGCCTTCGCAAACTGGTAAGATCTGGGAAAGTTGTGCTATTTAAAATTTTAAGGTTTGTACTGTAATATTTGATTTTAGCTCATAACTGTTTTAACTTTTTAAATCATTTAATTGTTTTTTAAATTTTATATTGATACATTTTAATGTTGGACTGTTTTTAAATTGTATTGTTTTAAATCTGCTGTTTTCAGCCTTGAGTCCCTATATTGGGAAAAAGGCAGGATGTAAGAAAATTAATAATAACAACAACAACAACAATCCCACAATACCAACTTGGCAATGCAATTAACATCCTAGAATTGTGTAAAATATACTTTACAAAATTTGGTACCTTTAGAGATGTTAAGGACCAAACAAATACTGGAGGGGAAGGTGCATGGCACCATCTTTGTCAGGACCTTCAACTCTCTATTGCCATGTCTTTTTCATGACAAGAGACTGGGGCTTATTCACAGCTTCCTTTTCTAAGGGGCTAAAAAGCATCCTAAAGTATTCACTTCTGTAATGTTCAAGCAGAAAAGAATGTTGGACAGGTATCCAAGATAGACGCCTGGCAACATTCTTTCAAACCGTTCTGTCACACACATATGGGCCCATTATCAGGTCTGCTTCCAGAAAAGAATTTATTATGGAAGTACCATGGCTCATTTATTTACTTTTCATAGGAGGTCAAGTTGGGAGGCCAACATGATATCAGAGAGCCAGTATGGTGTAAGGATCTGAATATTGGACTATGATTCTGGAGACCAGGATTTGAATACCTGCTTGGTCATGAAAATCAGCTGGGTAGCCTTAGGCAAGTCACATTTTCTCAGATTCAGAGAAAGGCAATGGCAAACCTCCTCTGAACAAATACTGCCAGGAAAACCCCATGATATAGTGTTGCCATAAGTCAGAAATGATTTGAAAGCACAGAACAACAACATGATATCCTCCACTTGTAATCCTCTTGTATTCTTCCAGTATTGTTTCCAGTTGAGAAAGCTTTACTTTGAGCAGGAAAATGCAATCCCAGCGATGTGGATCCACTAAGTGCTACTCACCAGTCTGTTTTTAAGAGGTATGGTTTTGATGTAGGCATTGCCCTACTGAGGAGGTCAGCCTATCACAGCTCACTACACATTCTGAATAAACTTTGTGGCAAGTGTCACTGTTATCCCCTTTAAAAAACAACCCCAAACTTTCAAGTAGAGTTAAATCATTTTTCTAGCTACAGTCCGTGCAACCCAACTGCTGGCTTCCCATCTGTGGATTTAAGCATCCTCATTACCCCATTACCTTTAATGGCTGTGCGTATACACAGCCACAGTAACATGGCCATTGAAAGCTGCAGGACTTGAGATCCCGTGGTTTTGTGCATCGGGGGTGGTGGTGGTCCGGAACTGAACCCCTACAGATACTAAGGACTGACATTTTAAAATGTCACAACGGTAGTGAAATACTACTTAAATAAAACACTATTATAGCACTAACCCCATAATATGTTATTTGCTATCAAGTTGGCTTTGGCTTATGGCAACCCTATGAATGAAGACCCTCCAAGAGTCCTTGTCATCAACAGCCTTGTTCAGGTCTTGCAAAGTCAAGATCATACCTGATTTTGCCATTTTATATAAGGGGCACCATTTTACTACCCCATTGTATATAATAGGACTTCAGCATCCACAGATTTTGGTATCTGGGTGGTGGTAGTCCTGGAACCAAACCCCAGCAGATGCTAAGAACACACTGTACTTTTACACCTGACAGCCCTCCCTCCACTCCATCCGACGTCATCTGAGGGAGAGATGCAGCCCATCTCCATTGGGCCTAGCGTAAGAAGAGGAGCCCTCCCTCCACTCCATCTGACGTCATCTGGAGGGAAGATGCAGGCCCATCTCCATCGGGCCTAGCCTAAGTGGGAGGGAAAATGTTGTTTTATGTTATATGTAATTTCTATGCTGTAAACCGCCCGGATTGGACTACTAATGGGCGGTATAAAAATAAAATGTATTATTATTATTATATTCCTAAAAACATGGCTTTAGCAATGGAATGCAAGAAGATTGACTTTTCACCCAATTGGACAGGGTTCTGTTTAGCATGCTATTAAAATGGTTGCTATACTCCACCACTGTCACCAAAAAAGAAACCCTACTGCTATTATGGATTTTTTTCCAAATGACAAAAGGCATTGCCATTAAAGGGGCGGGGGGCAGGGTAGCAAACAACAGAAGAGCATAAGCCAACTGTGTGAAGAGAGGAAGGGGGGCAGGTGAGTGAGTGAAAGCAGGTTACAAGAATAATTTTTTTCCTATGGAGAAACCAGAGGTAAGATGGAGAAATGCTGAAAAATGTAAAAGGTAATATACAGTGTGTACACATTTATAAGCATAGCAAAGCAAATCTCAAAGGAAAGTACTCACAAAGGGGTACTGTCCCATTTATCTCGGACATTGATTTCAACATCTCTCTGTTCAAGAAGGTATCTGAAATAGAAAGAAAGGGACAGTTTTAACAGTCAGGAATTCATCATACCTACTTCAGGCACAACTTTGCTACTTTCAGTTTTTAAAGGTGCTCCCACCAACACTTTTCCAGTCCTCTTCCAAAAGAAAAGTGAGATACTACCAATACTGCTTCTCCTGTATGACACCAGTTCCCTCCACCCCTCCCTTCCCCTCCTCAATTCACTGGATTTTTAAGTCTGTGAGATTCCCTTTCCCCTCTACTAGAGCACGAATGTTCCCTAAAATTAGTGACAACCAGAATTCTTTTGGAAGTCCAATCTTTCTACATCAAGGTTATTCCAGCCTATGGAGAGCAAATACTGCACATGTAGGTTATTAGCACAAGCATGGTGTAATGGTTAACATTGAATTAAATTTGGAATGTACAGATCAGTCACTTGCAAGAGTAGAGTAGCCTACCATACTTTGCAGAGTTGGTGTGAGGGCAAAATGGGGGAGAGAACCCCAAGTTCCTTGACAGAATTATCAAAGCAATTTAGGCAGCATGAGCAGGTAATAGCCATAATAAACATTTGGGGGAAACATTGGTTGATAGTCTGTGGACAGGCCATACTGTTGCTATTCACATTTGTTTGTTTTGACTGGTAAACATAGGCGAAACATTTTACTAACTGACTGATACTGTGTCATTCACACATGAATGTGATATGCTAGCTGTAACTAGCACTACTTCAGATTGCTATTTTGCTATGGAATGCATTTGTAATTTGATAATGATGTGATGAAATCACAGGAGATAGTTCTTACAGAACTAGTATTATCTTTAGGAATTGCTGTAATGGGAATTGTTTTGTAACCCTGTATTGCTATGTGGTGGCAATACTGTTTGTTTTTATGTCTTCTCTTTTGAACCTACATTGTGCACATTGATGCTGGAAAGTAACATATAAATCAAAGATGTCAATAGTGTATAGAAATGATGCCTTCTTCGAAGAGGAGAAAATATAAAATCTTAATACATCATTTCCTCTTTCAAACTAATCTGTTTCTTCACCTTGTCACTCACTAGAATCATCTAAAGTTCTCAGCTGTTTTAAGATGTAGGCTGAACTGATAATCAAATAGAGGCTAAAGTTGTTTTTCTTTTTACTAACACTGCAAGAACTTGAGACCTCCTACTAGACATGAAGCAACAGGGTAAGAGTCATATTACCCAACAGTAGTTGGCTGGAGAGGGAAGATCAACAAATGCAAGCAAAAATATGACTGGCTTTCTATCACCCAAAACTTTCCTCTGAGATATTTCAGTAATATACTTTAGATTTTCTTTGGGTTTTGTAGTCACTCTTAAAATATTAGTTATCAAAGAGAGAAAGTTCTTTCTATGCACTTGTAGCAACTAGCCATTCACAGGATATTGTTTTTAAAGATAAACATATGAAATCTAAATCTTTTTTTTTTTAAAAGACCTTGACTAGTCTGCAAAAGTTTTACTTGTGTGGGAAAAACAGAAGAGGGATAGAGAGGTCTTCCTTTCCTCTAGTGGAGGAAAGCAATGGCAAACTCCCTCTGAAGAAACTTGCCAAGAAAACCCCATGATAGGGTCATCATAAATTGGGAACAACTTGAAGGCACACAACAACAACAAACTAGGCAAGAGATAAAATCCTAGGTGATCATAATGTTCTTTCAGCAAGCAGAGAATTTGTTAAACAAATATATAAAAGCTGGGAAAAACAAAAGTGGTATGAAGTACTGTATATACTTGACTATAAGTCAAATATGTGTATATGTCAAGGGCAGGTTTGGGGTCAAAATTATGGGTTTTGAGATAAGTCAAGAGTAAAACTTAGGAGCATGTAAGGATCTAAAGCAGTGATTCCCAAACACTGGTCCTCCAGATGTTTTGGACTTCAGCCCCCAGAATTCCTGATGGTTGACCAAGCTGCTTGGGGCTTTTGGGAGCTGGAGTCCAAAACACTTGGATGACCAAAGTTTGAGAATCCCTGATCTAAAGGTTGAAACAAAGGAAAACAAAGCAAAGAACTTGCAAAATTCCAGCAGACATAACTGTTTGTGCTCAGTCTAAAGCAGGGGTGGGCAACCTGTCCCCTTTAAGGGCCGAGGGACTTCAGTTCCCAGAATCCCAGGAGCTACTGGCCAACATGGAACCATTGGCCAACATGGCTGAGGCTTCTGGGAGCTGAAGTCCCTCGGCCCTTAAAAGGGACAGGTTGCCTACCCTTGGTCTAAAGGCTGGATGGATGAGAAAATAGAGTGGGTTTGGTGCTTTCAGGTCAGATTACACTCTCTTCCTTTCACCTAGAATGGTTCCTTTTAAGAGTTAAAGTACAGTACTTACCATGACCCATGGGTAAGTTGACTCAGGTTTTCTGGGGTCAATTTTTGACTAAAATTTCTAGACTTATACATGAGTATATACAACAGTAAACATGTGGCCCAAAATTGTTTGGGAGACTTGCAGTAGAACTTTGCTTTTCAGCTATCTCAAAATCTGATCACAGCACTCCACAGAATATCACCTAGATCTCTAGTCCAGATTCATTCACTCCTATCCTTGCATTTATGTGCCTATTTCAATAAAATATATGCCAGGCTGCACACAGTAACTTTGCATTTTGCTCTCTGTAATTTCAGCAAAGCACCTAAATCAGGGGTAGGCAACCTAAGGCCCGGGGGCCGGATGCGGCTCCCCAAGGCCTTTGGACCGGCCCCAGGCCAGTCCTGCCGCCGCCGCCACCACCGCCATGTTGATATTGATTATTATTGTTATTACTTGTTTGGGGGGTTTTCTTGGCAAAATCTCCACAGGGGTTTTGCCATGGCTTTTCTGGGCTGAGAGAATATGCATGCATATTTTTTTAAATTATTTAATTTTTTAAAAAAATTATTTTTATTTATATATTTATTTATTTATTTTTGGTCTTCAGCCCCCCAATTGTCTGAGGGACAGCAACCTGGCCCCCGACAAAAAAAGGTTGCCTACCCCTGACCTAAATACTGTACCCTAAAGGCATAAGATCCCTGTTAAGTCACCCACTAACTTCAGGCAACCCCATGGATTTCATGGTGTTTTCTTGGGCAAGGAATAGCCTACAGCACCTACTATTCATTGGCGGTCTCCCATCCAAGTACTAATCAGAGCTGACCCTGCTTAACTTCCACGATCAGATGGGATCTAATGCTTTTAGAGTATTTGGGGCCCCAATATCAAGAAAAATAGGGCACATTGTGGCCGACAGCAGGCCCTTAGCCCACAACAGATGTTATATACCTTACTAATGCCAAAATGTTTGTGTTGCAATCAACAATGATTTGTGAAAAGTCGGCATAGAAATTAGACAAGCTTTTAAACTTGCAGTGTGCACTTCTAAAAAATGTATCCCTATAAGTGCACTACTTACACCCCCTTCACTATATACATGCAGGTGGGCATATCTGCTCATTCAGGATAACTCACCATCTCTCTGCTACAGAGGGTACTAGTCCAAAAAAGCTTATTTCCTAATAAATGTGGTATCTTTATATCTAGGAAACACATCCAGGGATAGCTGTGTTGGCCATATAGCAAAGTACAATAACATCTAAAATCCACAAAACACTGATACCTTGAACTGGCCAACCAAAATGCACCAAGAATCAAGTATTTTGCTCATTTTAGTTGGCTGATTAAAAGTACACTCATTCCTCCACATTTGTGACTTTGAGTTTTGCAGATTTGATTATTGATATTTTTTAATATGTTCCCTCTAGGAATATCTAGGTCCTCCATTGCAACTTTAAACAAAAATCTCACTGAAGGACCTAGAGATTCCTAGAGAGAACACTCCACTAGGCATTTGTAACTCCTTCAGCACAATTCTATGGTCAAGGTCTAGCAAATGTTGATCACAGAGTTGCACTGGAGGACCTAGAGATTGCTAGAGAGGTATTCTCTCAGGTAAAAACATAATGTTTTGGTCATTTGCGGTTTTTCCACATTCACAGGGGTCCTGTGCCCTTAACCCCAGCGAATGTGGAGGGACAAGTGTATTACTGTTTTCGAAAAATCAATAAGGCTAGATGAGAAGTTGCAATAAGATTCAATTATCTAAATGAATGACAATTACTATCAAGAAATGTTTTTATTTTTTAAAATTTACTAATTATACACCAAATTTCTACTATTTAGAGAACATAACATTATAAGCACAAATCTATATTATATTAAGGTTCTAAGTTATTGTGTGTGGACACTTGTGTTATCTTCTTACTGACTACTTTTAGTTATTATTATGCTGTTGAATTTTTTAAAAAGTATCACTATTTTGTGAATTTGGGATATTATTGTATGTGTAATAAATGTGTTGTTCTTTAAGATGCCACAAGACTCCTTACCATTTTACCTTTTCAGCCTAACTTTTCAGACTTGAGGGTTGGCTGCAATAATAAAAGAGGTTCTCTTTTATTCTGAAGAACTTTTGTGTGAGAACCAAGTAATGTTTCAAATTATTTCTCAGTAGTTGTGGTGGTTTTTACTGCATAAGAAGACTTTCAACTCTTCCTGAAAAGCTCGCTGTGTGATCTTGGGCAAGTCACACTCTCTCAGCCTCAGGGGACAGCACTAGCAAATCTCTTCTGAACAAATCTTGCCAAGAAAACTCCATTATAGGGTCGCTGTAAGCTGGAAATGACTTTGAAGGCACAAAGCAACAAATATCTGAGTAAATACACAGAATCAGGAGAAGCCCTGAGGTGTGTTAAAGTTACCTCAGCCTCCCCCCATTCCTTCCAGTGACTCCCAAAAAGGGGGGCAGGAGGCGTCCCTCTCTCTCAGCCCAAGGTGACCAGATGTCAGAACTACAAAGGAGGACAACTGGACACCACAAAGTGGAGGACCTTCAAGGAAAAATGGGTGACATGGCCAAAGAAAAACTCTCTAAACACTTCATAGAAATGTAAATCTATGCTTCTTAGCCTTGCTCAAAATGGAGGACATTTGGGAATTCCTCCTGGTTGAAATGTAGGGCATGTCCTGGAAAAGGAAGAGGACCTCTGGTCACCCTGACTGAGCCCAGGGTGACCAGATGTCCTCACTGCAAAGGAGGACAACCAGGCACCACGAAATGGAGGGCCTTCAAAGAAAAATGGGTGACACTACCAAGGAAAAGATTTCTAAACACTTCATAGAAGCGTAAATCCTTGCTTCTTAGCCATGCTCAGAATGGAGGACATTTTGGAATTCCTCCAGGACAGAAGGTGGAAATGTAGGACAGGCCCTGGAAAAGTAGGAAGACCTCTGGGCACAGGATGACCAGATGTCCTAACTACAAAGGAGGACAAGGCACTACAAAATGTAGGACAAGAAAAAATGGAGGGTGTTACCAAATAAAAGCTAAAAACACTTTGCAACAGAAATGTCAACCCATGCTTCTTTAGCCATGGAGGATGTTCTGGAATTCCTCCTGGTTGAAAAGCAGGACCTGCCCTGGGGGTGGGGGGGGGGAAGGAGGACGCCTGCTCACCCTGTCAGAAGTCAGAACCACAAAAAGGAGGACAACTTGAGACACCCCAAAATGACAGAGAAATGCAAGACGTGGCCCAACAAGGGCTCAAAACAATCATATATCCTTGTCAAGCCATGCTCCTTGGTAGAACTCGGAAGAGAGGTCCTTTTGGGACCTTGGGGGTGCCAGCACATCTGATAGTCCTGATGAGGAATCCGTACTCAGGACAAGAGGCTACTGTCAGAACAGAACATGGAGAAACAGAATCCTTTGCCCAATTGACAAAAGGGTCAGACAAGGCTGCATCTTTTCACACTATCTGCAGAATATATTGTAAGGACTACAGGCTTGGACGCAGAAGGGAGAGGAGTGAAAACAGGAAGAAGAAATATCAACAGTCTGAGATATGCTGATGACACCGCAATACTAGCAGCGAACCTCACAGACCTGGAAGAACTACTAAGGAAGATCAAAGAAGAAAGTTCAAAGCCAGGCTTATTGTTGAACATAAAGAAAACAAAAATAATAACCACAGGATCTTTTCTAGGATCTTACACACATTCAAACTAGACAATGAGGAAACAGAAATAGTAAAAGAGTTCTCATATCTGGGATCAAACATTGATCAGAACAGGGACTGCAGCCAGGAAATCAGGAGAAGATCAAGAATGAGGAGGATGACTATGAAAGAACTAGAAAAGATGCTAAAATGCAAAGACATACAACTCAGTACAAAAGTCAAAATCATACAAGCCATTGCATTCCCTATTACCATGTATGGATGTGAGAGCTGGACAGTCAAGAAAGAAAATATGAGGAAAATCAACACATTTGAGATGTGATGCTGGAGAAGAGTGCTGAGGATCCCATGGACAGCCAAAAGGACAAACAAATGGGTCCTTGAACAGATCAAGCCAGAGATATCCCTAGAAGTCAAGATGGCAAGGCTTCAGGGGTAGGCACCCTTTCCCCTTTAAGGGCCGAGGGACTTCAGCT
>CM034703.1:280102461-280123880 GCA_020142125.1 Phrynosoma platyrhinos
GAACAAGTAATAACAACAATAATCAATATCATCATGGCATGTGGCGGCGGCGGCAGCAGCAGGACCAGCCTGGGGCCTTAGGTTGCCTACCCCTGGTTTAGAGCAATGATTCCCAAACCCTGGCCTTCCAGGTTTTCTTGGACTTCAGCTCCCAGAATCACAGAACACTGGCTGAGATTTAGATTTAGAAGATTTACACTTTCCCCACCATGTCAAGAACTGCCCATTCCCTTTGCTTCAGTAAACCAGTCTTCTGTATTCAACAGCAAAACTTTATTTCAGTAACTAGAGAAATTATGACTTCTATAGATAGAACTAACATGATCTCCAAATAACAGCTACATTTCTATATCGCTTCATACTGAGCTAAGCAGTCTGTAAGCAATTTACAGCGTGTAAGGTAATTGCCCCCAACAAGCTGGGTACTCATTTTAGCAACCCTGGAAAGATGTCAGACTGAGTTGGCACTAGAGCCCCTGGCTAGAATCAAACTCAGAACCTTGTGGCTGTGAGTGAATGAAAGGCTGCAGTACTGGCATTTAACCACTGTGCCATAGGGCTCCTTAACCCCAAACATAAGCATGGAATAAGCAATGCCCTACCCTGTAAATTTGCAGACTTTACCTCAATTTGCTCATAAGCCAAAACGTACTTGCACCCCTTCTAGCTTACTCACTGCTCTCATACATTTTCAATTTAGGCCCTTTCAGGTTTCTCACAAGACTGACCTTGATGGAATTTAGTACCAATATCCTCTCATAAATATCTGTGCATTCTCTAGGCAGGCAATTATTTTTCTCCACAGCAAACACTACAACTCTCATCAGCCAAACTACCAAGCCTATATTATGTTACACCCAGTCGATAACTTTGTTGGGAGATGAGTTTTTATCTTGTTTCATATCACTGATTCCTGTTTTATTGTTTTATCATTTTATTGTACTGCTGATTTTAACTCTTCCTTAGTTTAATTCTGTTTTAAGGGGATGGGAGGGTTGGACTATGGGTCCAGGGAATGTTTTTAACTTTGTCTGTTTTAAATGTTGTTACCTGCCCCGATTGCTGCACAGAGGGGTGGGCTATAAATAAAAATGTATTATTATTATTTATTATAATATATTTAACATGTTTATATTTAAATCCAACCCTTTTATAACATACATGCAATACCAGTCAGAAAGAGAAAAGAAAATCCTCACAATCCCTGATAGATATATGTTTATAATGAAAGAATGATTTGGTCTTGTGAATACTGTTTGGTTGTATATATGTAACAAGCATATATTACGCACACAAAGGCCATTAATTCAAATGCAATGATATAAATCTAGGCCAAGATGCAAAACGTTGCAATGATGAAGCTATATCACTGAATCAAATCACAAAAATCTGGCATTTTTCCAGCCAGGTGCAGGGTACCCATGACTTTCTGCTGCTCTCCATTCCAGATTACCAGTCTCCTGTGACTCTGTTTGGGGCTTTTTTCTCCTGCTTGCACTATCACTGTGAAAAGACACTTTGTCCCACAAAGTGTCTTACTGCTGTGCACTGTGACCATTGTGAAATAACTAATGGAACTAACATAATCCCCTTCACTTGTGCAATGGTCTCAGTTGTGTAGCTATGACAATGTTCCCCTCCTGGAAATACAATCGCTGTGCAACCTCACACAGTTGGTTTACAATGTCATAAATTCCCAACTGGATGCCAGTCCATGTTGATATAGATATACAGATGTGTATCAGTGTTTATTTGTATGTTAACTAGAAAGTTTACAGAAAAATGAACACCTTGTCTAACCATGCGAATACTGTTATCTTACATTATGTTTCTTTTTCTATAAACTTCTGAGTTAATAGGATGTATGTATGTTTGCACATGGGGGAATGCATCATAATAGTCCACCCAGCAGTATTATAGCCTGAGTTGTGTCTTTAAAAACAGCAATGCCATATATGTTGGCAGCAGATGTAGTTCACCAAGCAGCACTCTGATCTAGAATCTGCTCCCATACTGGTTCTACAAGATATTTGAATAATCTGGAACCTAATGAAACAACAAAAAACCTATTTGTTGTGTGATACTACTCACACACACAAAAATTACATTAAACCTATCCATGAAAGTAATTACCTTAATTGACATGAGATTTAAGAGTACTTTTTACAGGGTGTACAACTGACAAAATTCATTGCCACAAGATATGGTTAAATCTTCTAGCTTGTTGTTGTTCAAGACAATTCTAACTTATGCCAGTCCTTAGGTGAACCTATCACAGGGTTTTCTTGGTGAGGCTTGTTCAGAGGGGCTTTGACTTTGCTTTCCTCTGAGGTTAAGAGAATGTGACTTGCCCAGGGTCATTAAGTGGGATTCTATGTCTGAGCAGGGATTTGAACCCTGGCTTCCAGAGTTATGTTCCGTTGCCCAAACCACTACACCATGCTTTCTCTAGTTTAGATGATATTCAAAAGGCAATTGGTCAAATACATACACAGATTATGAGTCATATAGTCATCATTATATACAACCTCCAGGATCAGATAGATACTATTGGGCAGCTATAGCAGGAAAAGGCAATTGCCCTCATGTCCTTGTTGTGGATTTCAAAGCAGTATCTCATTTGCCATTGAAAACAAACAGGATGGTTCTCTAGACCACAAGTAGGGACTGCACATTCCATGATCCCTTACCCCTGACTATGCTTTTGGGGGCTGATGGAGGATGCAGTACAACAACATCTCTAAGGTCATGTGCTTCCCAGTTCTGCTTTATTCACTCTGATCTAGCAAGGCTCTTTCTTCTGCAGTCCTACCTATTCTACCAGCAGTAGATACAGAGACTGCTCACACAGGAATGTCGGTCTGACAATTAGCTTTTCCTAGTCACTCACTCTTATCTACCTATAGTAGGCTTAAATAAAACTCAACCCATAATTATAAAATGGAGGATCACTGTGTTACTTGCAAGAGAAGCAATCTGGCTATAATGGATTTATCTAATTAAATTGAGGGAAATCAAATTAACTAGCAATTGAATTACTGTTAAGTAGAAGCCATCGTATAATAAACTAGGCTTCTCCATCAAGTGGACACCCATTTCTATTATGCCTTCAACAGAAGTTGTCAGCCAAAATAGTGTAAGAACCATTTTGTCTACTGTTAACATTTTGATACTGGGCCAGTACATGTTGGCATTAATACTACATGGAGAAAAGAGAAATTAAGACAATTTCATACACTATATTCTCCTTACATATAAATCAGCTTCACATAAAGGCAAAACTGGCATCTGTAAAGTGTAACACATGCCTTTATTTTGTAGTACAAGTACTAGCTAGGAAGTCACACCATACTGTTGATTCATATGCTCATAAAAAAATTGCACTGTCCTCCACAAATGATAATGCAAACAGCAGCTATGTATCTTTTTTTTCAGAAACCTGTATGTAGGGGGAAAGCCATATTTAAAGTTGCCTTGGGAATGAACATGATGATGGTATTAAGGAAACAGAATGCAATTACCAGAATTGGAATTTAGCCAGAATGTGACTACTCATACGCTAATCTTATGGTACAGGACCTCTAATAGCCACCAAGTGATTAGCGCTTCTTGTTTAGGATTTCTCTGAAAGGAAACCATCTATATGATAAAGCAGACCTACCCATAGGAACCATAACATTTGGTCACCAAAGAGCTTTCACCTGGAAATAGCAGTAAGGTTCATGGTGGCATTAAAAAACCTCAAACACAGGACACAAAATCAACTGAAAAAACAACAGCAGCAGCACCAGGCAGGGAGATGTTTAAGCACTAAGCCTCTTAGGTGTTGTTTTTAAAAGGTGCTTAAATTTTATAAATGCTTGGCTGAAGATAAGATTAAAAGAAGTAAATTTGTTGTCGGTCTGTGCACAGGAAGCAGATGTTTTCAGTAGAAGCTAGAAGCAAAGGAGTATTGTAGGCAACTATGGGAGAATGCTCATGAAAAGCAACACTCCCCTGGTTTAAGTGTGTACACACATGTGCCTGTGTTTAATATAAACAAGGATGAGAGTATAACCATAAATGCATTCATATGCATGTGCACATTTCCTAGCAACTCAGAAATAGAGCAAGCAGATATATCCCACTGTCACTTCCACTTTATTTGTACAGGCATCTTCCTCTGTCATCTCTGTTTTATCTGTACAGTTATCAGAAAAGGCTAGCACCACCATAGGGAGTGGGGTAAGTTTCTGTCATTGCTCCTTGCAAGATTCCTCTATAACAGGCTTAGTTCTTCTGTACTTGTTGTTGTTGTTGTGTGCCTGCAAATTTTTTCTGACTTATGGTGACCCTAAGGCAAACCTATTATAGAGTTTTCTTGGCAAGTTTCTTCAGAAGGGGGTTGCCATTGCCATCCTCTGAGGCTGAGAAAGTGTGACTTGCCCAAAGTCATCCAATGAGTTCCCATGGTTGAGTGGGGATTTGAACCCTGATCTCCAGAGTCATAATCCAATGTCCAAACGATGATACTACATACATATCCTTATTACACCAGTGACAGATGTGAATACATTCCAGGTTTTAATTCAGGTATTAAAGGCGCTATCCAAGGTGCTAGCCCTACTTATAAACAGGGTTCAGCACATGGAATCATATAGTTGGAAGAAATCACAAGGGGCATCCAATCCAACACCCTGCCATGCAGGAAATCACAATCAAAGCATACCCAACAGATGGCCTTCCAGCTTCTGTTTAAAGACCTCCAAAGAAGAAGACTCCACCACACTCTGAGGGAACATGTTCCACTGTTGAACAGCTCTTATTGTCAAGAAAGTTCTTTCTAATGCCGAGGCGGAATCTCTTTTCCTGGAGTTTGAATCAGTTGTTCTGTGTCCTAGTCTCTGGAGCTTGCTCCATTCTCAATATGACATCCCTTCAAATATTTAAATATGGCTATCATGTCACCCCTTAACCTTCTCTTCTCCAGGCTAAACATCCCTAAGCCACTCCTCATAGGGCATGGTTTCAAAATCTTTCACTATTTTAGTCACCCTCCTCTGGGCACACTTCAGCCCCTGTCATATTTCTTTGTTGGGTTCTATCTCATAACCTGGAGTAAAGTACATACCCTCTCACCAATCCAAATTTTATCTTTAAGGCCCTGTGAGGTAGACTAGTCTGGTGAGATACTAACTGGTGCAAGACCATCCAGATAATCTATTTACACCAGGGTCTTCTGCCCAGTTATAATCTAATAGTAAGCTCTAAAACACATACCTGGAAGCTCATCACTGAAACTGGTCAGTTCAGTTACACTGAAAGTACATAATAAAGCTATTCTGTGTTTTCCTTGCCCTTTAAGACAGGGGTGAGCAACTGTCAGGGGTCCAGAAGCCTCACTGACTCTGCAGGACCTTGCAGGGCTGTACCCTTCCTCATATCCCTTCCCATACCTGGTGGGGATGAGAAGCAATTTTGCCCCCTTTGGAAGCCCAATGTGGGGATGTATTATGTATAGGAAAGGTCTTTATTAAATGGAAGTTTATGGGAAGTTGATTTCTGGTTTACTTTCTAGTTAAATAAAGGCCTCTCCAGGACCCAAAAGAGTCCTGGGAGACCCCCTCCCCAAATGACAAAAAATGCCACCACACATATAGGCTTATAGAAACACAAGGCACAATGCTGGTGCTATCACAGTCTTTTTCCCAGCAGGATGCTCAGCTATTTCATTCAGTTTGGAGTTTCCACATTGAGATACAAGTAGAAATGGTATTGCTTTCTAATTCAGTACTGGACTCAAACTGGGCAAGTGCCTACTCTAACAATTTTTTTTTAAGAAAGTAGAAAAGCTACCAAGGAAAAAGACAGGAGCACAAGGTCAACTTTTCACGTTGTACTTAACATGGCCTGCCTGAAAATCAGGTCAAGATTGCACTGGATAATCTCATAAGCTTTCAAGAAAACTTGAATATACTCCCCCACCCACCCAATTTCCCCATCTCATCCCTCTGGACATCTCAAAACCTAGTCATATATCATGTCTGTTCCATCAGAACAAGCATTAGCTGCATATTTATGCACCTGGCTACTAGGTTATCTCTTCACACCATCCATTTCATGGACAGGTAAACAAACCAGGCAGAGTAGCCTGACATTTCAATCCATGATTACAGTGTATTACATCCAAACAGCTTTACCTCCAGGGATTGCTGTGGATTTACAAATCCTGGCAACAACAACAAAATCACCATCCTGGGTTTAATATCCCAACGTTCTGACGCAGACAGCCTGTTTGTCCCCACTTTGCTCATTCCTTCATGCAAGCAGGTAAAGCCAGGATGGGGAACCCCAAATCCTAGGGTTGAATTTGGCCCTTTTGTAAAACTATTCATCTACGGTTCCCATGCTGGCCATGCCCCTTTCCTCATGGCACTACTGTTTGGTGGTTCCCCAGGTTCTGTATTGGCTTCCCCCATTCTTAAGGGTAGAAACCTCTTGCCTAAGATTTAGTTACTGGCAGTAAAAAATGTCAGTTATGGTCTCTTATTTTTGCCTTAGGATCCATCTTGGAAAGACACTTCCCCTGAATCTTTTCTGCAGTTGAATTCAAGTTTTAGGTCAGGGGTGGGCAATTATGGAAGGGCTGCATTAGCCCCCCAGGAGACTTGGAGAACCGTACCCTCCATTGTATCCCCAACACCTAAAAAAATTAAAAATATGTTTGTCCCCAATGGCCTTGAGGGCAGGGGGCATTTTCACCATGTTTGTAGGTCCCCTGGGCCTTTATTAATTAATTCACCACTCTTCAGTCAAAGAGACTCCCAGGGTGGTTTCCAATTCATTAATTTGACACTTCCCTGCCCTTAGAAAGGCCTTTTTAAAGAAGTCTCTTCCTACTCATTTTCTTTTTTTTTTAACCTCTCCTAGGTGTAAATTGGCCTAGGGCAGGGGCCGGCAACCTACAGCCCCCGGTCCGGTTCTGGCCCAGGTCACCAGACTTACCGGCCCAGGCGGACCCTTGCCACCGCCACTGTGCACCGCCGCCGCACGTTTTCACCTCCATGCGGCCACAATGCGTTTTCGCATGCACAAGAGTACTGTGCGTGCACAAATGAGTCGCGGCTGCCATTTTGGAAAACAAAATGGTGGCCGTGAGTGGCGGCCGCCATTTTGGAGAACAAAATGGCAGCTGCGACATGTGCGGCGACGGCGGCAGCAGTGTACGCGGGGGAGTCGTGTGCAGTGGTGGGGGGTGTGCACAAATGTGTGAACGTGCCCGCTGCCATTCCCCCCTCCTCAGCCCAGCAGAGAGGAGGACTTCGGGGGACCAGGCCAGGGCTGAAAAAGGTTGCCTACCCCTGGCCTAGGGGGTCAAAAACATTGCAAAAATGCCATCACAGTACCCTAGAGGGCCTTTGGGAACATTCTGGGACTAATATTTGGCCTCTAGAGGTCTGTTGGGCCAGAAGAAATGGCCCTGGGGGCCACATGCAGCACATGGAACATATTTTGCCCACCACAACCTTAAGCTTATCCTTTCATTAAGCTACACTTGCTGGATTTGTTACCCTGCTTATTGTTACCCATGAAATTAGTAGCAGTCAACAATGGAGATCATGGAAGCTGATGAGAAAGAAGGTTTAAGAGAAAGAACTAACATTCCCCTATAACACAGAAAGTCATCAAAGGTAGAATAAGATTTTTGTAAACATTTCTGCCAAGTTTGGCTGCACCAATAGCTTCTCTGGATTGCGTACCACAAGGTGCATGGTGTTAAGGAGACACAACATTTTAGATAGCAATTATACTGATTGCAATGCAGGACAATATGCAACATTTATTCTCTGAAAAATTTCTACCCAGTTGTTGTCTCAGAGATCACACTGTCCTATTCATTAGATTCCAAAAACATGAGAATGATTTGGGAATTTCATGCAAGATGTATCTCAGAAAATTCTGTCAGTCTGGGAAACTAGGGAACAGCACCATGCATGCTTTATATGGAAGAAGAAGAAGAAGCAGCTATCTCCCACCAATACAGCAAAATTGCTTTTTGAACACTGAAAAGGAAACTCAGGGCTTTTGCAGACTGCCAGAAATAGTGCACCTTAAATTGAGGCACTGCCCTGGCTCAGTGCTAGGGAATCATGGGAACTGTAATTTATTGTGGCACCAGAGCTCTCTGATGGAGAAGGCTCAATGTCCCAGAAAAAAATACAGTTCCCATGATTCCCTAGCACTGAGCCAGGGCAGTGCCTCAATTTAATGTGCACTATTTCTGGCAGTCTGCAGAGGCCCTCAGACAGGAAACAAATGAAAAAGTTTTATGTGTGAATGGAATATGCTCCCTTTTCAGTTTTGGTGACTTACAGAACTAAGTATTAAGGAAAAAGAATTATGTGGTAAGATATACTGACCCATTTAAATAACATTCAACATCAGTTAATTGCATTCGTTTGATTATATATCAATTAAATTTGTTCACAAATAAAAACAACTTTCTGGAACATATTTTCTTTGTTTTCAGATGGTGCATGTGAGCTCATCATAGAAGCAGCATTCTTTGTGTGTGAGAGAGGAGGAAAAATGTCTCTTTAGTGCAGGGGTCCCCAGACTTTTTCATCCAGGGGCTGGTTCGCTGGCCCCCAGATCTTCCGGGGGACTGGTGGCGCGTGTGCATGCGCACAACTCGGGCACCATTTTGTGTGCCCAAATGTTGCCCGGAGTCGTGCACATGCACGCGCGACGCCAGGCACATGCACACGACTCCAGATGCCATAGAATCATAGAGTTGGTAGATACCACAAGGGCCATCCAGTCCAACCCCCTGCCATGCAGGAACTCCCATTTGGAATACAAAATGGCGTCCAGTGATGCATGTGGGCGGCGGCGACAGCAGCGGAGGCCTCACAGGCCGGTAAGAAGGCCTCAATGGGTCGGGGCCGGCCAGTGGGCCATAGTTTGGGGACCCCTGCTTTAGTGTTTTCTACTATCTGTAATGTTTGTTGTTGTTTGCCTTCAAGTTGTTTTAGACCTACAGTGACCCTAAGTCAAATCTATCACAGAATTTTCTCCACACTATTTGTTCAGAGAGGGTTTGCAAGCAGTCTTTGTAAGTTGACTGTGAATCTTTGGGACAAACTAAAGCACCATATAGACAATATTCTGGCACTATGAATCACCAAAAATTATAGCGTGTGAGTAGCTTTATAGCTTGTGAATTTAATGTCCTTTTGTCAGTTTTTCCTGCTGTTGCCTTACCTGAAAGGGTTATTGGGCTTGAGTAGTGGATGAAAAAGTGTGAAAGATGGGCTTCTAATCCCAGGTTTTGTTGGACTAATACCGAGGTAACCAGATCAATTGTTGGCATTATTAAATATTGCTAAATAAATCACTTAAAATTGTTATTATTTAAATACAATCATAGTTAGGAATATTTCTAGTAGCAACCATCCAGTTGATATTGGGGGGAATTTAAAGTGAGAGATGTCATAACAATCAGTGGTTTGAAGTAGTCGGTAAGTGTGTGGCCTTTTTTTACTTTTCAAAATATGGTAACTTTATATATAAGCTGTTGTTGTTGTTGTTGTTGTCATTCTGTTTATTTATATCCTGCCTTCCTCCCAGTAGAGGGATTCAAGGCGGTTAAGTGATGTACTTGGCAGATGAACCCATCACCACTTTGGTGCACCACCTCCATTTCCTTCCCAGTCAGTGTCATTTTAATCACTCTAATTAAAACCCCTATCACTCACCACTGATATTTTAGCTAATTCCAAGCTTTAAATTTGTGCTGAATGTCAGTGATTTGAACATATTTTAAAGTTCCTGCATAATCTTGATTTAATTTTACAAAGCACTTGAACAAAAAAGATCTAAATATTTTCATTGAAAAACATGGATGGTCAGCTTTATGGACTCACTTAGCTATGTCATGGACAGAAAGGATACAAGGACATGAACCTACATTGCTTTTCCACCCTCAAGTTCAGAAAGCCAACTGCAACTTCACTTGTAGTTTAGGAAAATTAGGTAGCATCAGAAGCTGTCTTCCTAGAAGCACCTTAATCCGCTTCCCTTTTAAGGAGTTCCTAAACTTACATGGCACAGAAGACATATGGGTTTGAATTTCACCTTTCTTTTGTCAGAATTGCACCAGGATGGCATTAGAAGTGTTTGAAAAACTAAGGGGGGGGGGGGAAAATGAACACAAATAGATTACCTGATGCTGGTCCCACATACAAGCTGGAATCATTGATGTCCCCACCATCTTCCCAGAAAAATTGGGACTGAAGAACCTTGGAGTCTTCATTCTCTTCACTAGAAAACCCTGAGCCAGGTGAGGCTTGCAGAGCACTTGGGACAAGCTCAGACACTTCCAGGTTGGTCTGTTCACTGGAATCCAAAGACTCTAGCTGGGATATTGCTCTGAAATCCACCAGGGAAGTTGAGCTCAGACCTTCTGTGCCAGGGTCTTCCAGTACAGGAAGGCAGATGCATAAAGAGCCTACAAACAAGAATGAGAGTCTCATTAGTTGTAGGGAACAGAACAGATGAGGGATCCAAAAGCAAAACAAAAACAAAAACAAAAACTCAGAGGAAGCATTTCCCTCCCCCTCCCCTGGCATTACTACATTATCCACAGCAACATCACAACAGCAATGAATGGATTATCTATGGGAACAATGTTATTCTCAGGTAAGAAAAATATAGTGTATCCAGTGCATGGAAAATGACACACACCTGCAACAGAATCACCCCGAAAAAAGTATTTCAAAACCTCCATGGTACAAAAGGGTAATAATAGTGCATTTAACTGCATTGAAAACCAACTGTCTTGGAAGAGTTTAATCTCTCTTTGTGAAAAAATAGAAATGCTGCATATGAAATGAAATGGAGCACAATCCATAGGTCTCAGATACAAAACTTGAACATTTCTAAGTTCCGTCTGAAACTCAAAAGTAGTCTGTTCTATTTAATTATTTTGAAGAGCATACACTAACACAATCACCAATGCTTTATCTTATCCTTTGGATAACAAAAACTTTTAGATTATTTTTGGCCAACTTTGCTTTACCGTGTTAACTGGACATTTGATATTCAGCTTCCCTTCCTTAAACCTTCCTCAGGTATGAAACTGTGTCAGCAACTTCCCTGTGTTCATTATAGCTTCAAAATATAGCTTCAAAGGTCTATAGGGATAGATTATACATTAATTTGGAATTGCAATTCAACTGATAAAGCTTTTTCTCATTTTGAAATAGTGACTTTCCATGGACAAAGGATACAGGTAGTGTCTCCACTTGCTGACATCTAGAGTGTAATTGACACTAGTAATGGTATAATACCTTATGAACTCAGCAAGACTAAGATTTGCAACCCAAGCCAAGTCTTTTACGCAAACATGCTGTCTGATTTTTCAGACCTGTATGTTTTGTTTCTTTTTGATGTGCCTGTTTTTCTGTTCTGTGTGGCTGAATAAATCCTGCCTTTGTTTAAGAGCTTATTGTGCCTGTTTTATTAAGATATTTGAAACTACATAGCTTTATTATTCTTATTAAAGTTATAGAGAAAAGATAAAATACCATAGTAGGTTGGAAAGCCACATGAACTAAATGACCAAATGGTGCATGTACTCAAGTTAACTTGAATCCTGACTGTTTAAAATTTCCTAGCAATGTAGCAGGAATCTGAATCTGCAGCTGAAATCCCCAAGTTATGTCAGCATAAGTATTTTCTCGAGTATTGTGCAATGAGGAATTGTGCAATTGCCCTTGCGCAATACCTTTTCCTTGGCTGCACAACAATAGGTAGACCATGCCTATTTGCCTGATCCAAATGGCTGGTGATGGGCTCAGAACAGGTCCTCGCTGTTATCCAGCTACCATGGTGCACCTAGGGGAAAGGAGCAGCCCTTGTGCTCTAATATGTCAGTGTAAGTACCCTGGCAGAGCTGTACACACTATCAACATCCAATTGGATCTTAGCCCATATATGCTTACAATTAACAAATGATAGGTTAGTAGCAGCTACCCAAGCTAAACTAGTCTAAAATGGAATTGCTGAGTATTCAATAGGGTTGTGATGGCACCCAGAACAGTATTTAAATTGAGACATGGCTCCATAAATATGACAGGAAGAACAGTAACTAATTCCTGGAACATTAGAGTGCTTTTTTCAGTCCTTTTTCAAGATACAAGGAACCTCACAACTGATTCAGCCTTATTTTTGGAAACTGTTATTGCCCCCATGTTCTTCTCCCCCATATCAGTGTCTCTCACTTTATCAATAGAACAAAATGAGCTAAAAGAAGATCAGCTTAGACTGACACTAAATACTGTAGACAAGCAGAAAGATGGCAGAAATAAGCAGCCCTGGAAAGAAAAGTACTGCAGTATAAAGCAGCCAACCAAGACATCTCTGGCCATCCCAAGGGATGGACCGACCTCATCCAGTGTTATTTGCACATGGCTGAGTCAGTCAGTCACTAAGGCCAAAACATCCCAAAATATGTTCCATTAAAGAAGATGCAGCATGCCTTTGCAGGTCAGATTATATCTTGTACCAATACTCTCCTAGTCTGCAAGGAAGCTTGAGAGAAAAGGGGAAAGAGAAGGCGGGAGGGAGAGAAAAGGCCAGACTTGTATCTAGAATTTTTCTGCTCTCATATAGCAGCTGTCACCATGCTATTATTAGCACTACAGCTGCCTCTAGAGAACCCCAAAACAGATACATAAAAAACCTTGTTGTACTAAGTCTAAAAATGTATGTGCAAACACACAGGCTTTGCCCAAAACAGACCAATCCAAATTCATCCTCTTGAGCAATGGACATACAAATGACTATGACCGGTAGGATCCATTGATGTTTGAGTAAATCCACCCTTCATTCTTGTATTGTTCATGGCTTTCTTATAAGAATAGAATAAACAAGCTTGAGAGACCAGTGGGATTCCACACCAAAATCCTTTGCCACCCAAGTCACAAAACTGTCCTTAATTACTGAAGCCAAGGCAGGTCCGATCCTTAAGGCTGTTGGCTTCTGCTACACTGGTAGTGGTGTCAGAATCTAGTGCTGGCCTTGAAAGGACTAGTATAGGGACCCAATTGCTCCATCGTATAAGTGCCTTTGCTTGTGGCAGATGGTGGATTCAGTGGCAGCCAGATGGTAAATCTGCTCTGGATTTGAGTCCAAACTTTGAAGGAGCTATCTGTGGTTCTGAACACTATTCCCAAAATAGGTTCTACACTTCAGACAGCTCTTTTAAAAGTTTAGGTTGAAATCCATTGCCTTGGCAACATCAGAGTCACCAATGTAAAGTGAGCCCCTGGGAATCTCACTTCCATTTTTGTGATGAGCAACAAAAATACAGGGACAATAAATCTGGCAGTGGTCTCTTCATACACTATGTAACAAATTATGTGTCTACTGAAAGACATACAGGGCAAATCCGAGCTCTCTGGTGCATGTACTTGTTAAGATATAAAAAGGTAAAAGTATTCCCTGTTGACAAGGTTGTCAAGTCGTGTCCTACCATAGGGGGTGGTGCTCATCTCCATTATTAAACCGAAGAGCCAGCATTGTTAGAGACTACTCTGTGATCATGGGGCCAGCATAATTGCACAGAACGCTGTTTATCTTCTCTCTGAAGTGGTACCTATTTATCTACTTGCATTTGCATGCTTTTGAACTGCTAGGTTGGCAGAAACTGGGACTAGTGACAGGAGCTCACCCCATCATGCAGCACCCGGGCCCCAAACTGCCAGCCTGCCGATCTTGCAATCAACAGAGACAGCATCTTAACCACTTGAGCCACTACATCATGTATATTAAGATATACATGACTCAAAACACACATTTCCTGCATGCCTATGTAACCCTTTTATGAATACATGGAGTTTTACACCTATCCATAAAATATGAGTCTCATTGACAAGATCAAATTCCCTTTTCCTTCCTGAAGCACTATTATAGAAACATTTTAGACTGGTTTTTTTGTTTTGTTTTTTACTATTTCATATTTCACATTATTTTAAATTGTTTAAGTTTACTTTATTCTACGCCACCCTGAGATCTTTGGACAGGACAGGATATAAATATTCAAATTTTAAAAAACCAAATAAATCAGTTGTAAAAGTAGTCACAGTACAAATCCCTAGGAAGTTGGCAGAAGCAGTAGCTTCATATTTTTTGTTAGAAAGTTGTTGTTCTGTTCCCTTGTGTGATGAACTACACAGATACCATTTGGCCATCTTAAATTCAGTGTTCAAGTGAGTGGCTCTCAGTTTTTAATTGTAATAGGATTCAATTTTTTTCTTTTCATTAAATTTATGCCATGTTTGCCCAGAAATAAATTCCACTGAGCTCAACAGAGCTCTCTGTCTATTGTTTATGTAGCTATGCAAGGAGAGAAAATCATTTATCATTCTGCTGCATGAAATGCCAGAAATCATAGGGTAAATGCCTCATAGGACAATTTTCCAAATTGATGCCATCATCCCACAGATTTTTAATTAAATCTCAGGGAATTCCTGACCATTGTGGCTGAGTCTGATAGGAGCGGAAATCCAAAACATTTGGAGGGCAGCAAGTTGAAGAAGACTGCTTATTGGGTTTTGTGTTCCATCAGTCAATATGCTAGATATTGAAAGGACATCTCTCCCTCTCAAACAGATCTTAGAAGAAAGATTTACAGTGAGGGAATAACTGTAGACTTGACGTCATGCATTTTTATTTCCATAAAAGAAGATCCACTGATGCCAATTCTGTCTTTTAAGTTTTTCTTACTTCTTCTCTCTTCCTCTTGCAGGCTCTGTAAAAGGCCTACAACTGAACAAACTCAAGGAACTTGCGATGAACCTGGCTTTCAGAAAAGTTAATCCTATTAGTGTAGGTCTGTAGGAGGTTCAGTACTCAGCAGTTTGTTTACCCTCATTTAACATTCAACTGTTTATGCAGTTTAAAGGCTGTAAGAGGCATGGTCCTCTTTACCACAAAAGTCTATTATCCTCAGACAAAGATAAAATTACACTATCTGATACATAAGAATAAGTAGCTGTTTCCTATTTATGAATACTTATAAAACGCTTATGGTACATCTGAACATTTCATTATGTATAATAATATATACATGTCTATATCTACTGCAGACTTGGAACAGTTAATAAGGAAGGTTAAAGATGAAAATGGAAAGGCAGGTTTAATGCTGAACATAAAGAAAACAAAAATAATGACCACAGAATACACAAATTCAACCTAGGCAATGAGGAAATTGAAACAGTTAAAGAATTCCCGTACCTAGGATCAAACATTGACCAGAATGATGACTGCAGTAAAGAAATATGACACCGACTAGGAATGGAAAGGGAAACTATGAAAGAATTAGAAAAGATCCTGAACAGTAAAGACATACAACTGAACACTAAAGTCAAAATCATTCAGGCCATTATATTCTCCATTACTATGTAAAGATATGAGAGCTGGACAGTGAAGGAAGCTGATCGAAAGAAAATCAGCTCATTTGAAATGTGGTGCTGGAAAAGAGTGCTTAGAATACCATGGAAAGCCAAGACGACAAACAAATGGGCGTCAGCTCCAGAAGTGGACCTGTCAGGAAATATGAGGGGATATGGTGATACAGAGATATTTTGGCATGAGGAAATAAAAGGATGATGCAATAGCGACTACGGAGTTTATCACACGGAGGAAATCCCGTGTGGAAACGGGGGCTTAAAGTAGAAAAAAACGCAAAAGCGGATGTTTTTTCAGACGACGTTACTGTAAAAAGGAGGTTAAACTGGGGTTAATCCAAAAGGAAACCCCTCATTGACTGCTTCTTTTTACTTTCGGGTTTTTCCAAAAGTAAAAAGAAGCAGTTTCCATTCAGATTAACCCCATTTTAACATCGCTTTCACTTTTCACACTGGGGAATCCCGTTAATAAATTGCTTCCGCTTTTGCGGGTTTTTTCTACTTAAAGCAGGGTTTCTGCACAGGACTCCCCATAGATAAACTCCATAGAGAAATGAAGAGGAATTGAAAGGGAGGGTTGTTATATGAATGAAATGCAAACCGGAGAATAGCTGGGGCTATAGCTGGGACAACTGGTAACTTCATGACCCTGTTTACTTCTTAAGGCAAGACTATGATGACCAAATGGGCGACACCTTCCTTCCTTGGTTAGATAGATTGATATGGGTGATGGAGAAACCACAGGCTGAGGAAGGAGGGGTTGGAGGGGGGAAATCCAATCATTTTGGGAAAACTCAGATCTGATTCTACCAAGTCTGTGGTGCATCTCTGTCTAAAGAATCTAGAATAAAGCTGTAGTATTTCTGTCACTATCATGCTGTCCTAGTTCTTGAAGTTTGGATCTGCTAAACATGACAATGGGTCCCTGAACAAGTCAACCAGAGCTCTCCTTGGAAGAAAAGATGATCAAGTTGAGCTATCATACTTTGGCCACATAATGAGAAGGCATGGATCATTAGAAAAAAACAATAATGCTAAGAAAGGTAGAGGGGAGAAGGAGGAGGGGAGGACCACAGACCAGATGGATAGACTCAATCAGGTTGCTTATGGGCATGGGCTTGCAAGACCTGAGCAGAGCAGTGTAAGGGATACTTGGAGAGGTCTTGTCCACAGGGTCGCCATGAGGCAGAATTGACTCAAGGGCAGCTAACAACAACAACAAATATATACTATATTCAGGATATACAGTACATACAACAAGATATAAATGCATAGTAGGGTAAAATATACTGGGAAGGCTTGCAAAAAGGTGCAATGAAAGTACCCTATTTAATTGACACTAGGCTCATTCTTTCCCATTTGAATATAAATTTTGTTCTTGTGTGCCTTCAAGTCATTTCTGACTTATGGTGATCCTACCATGGGGTTTTCTTTGCAAGATTTGTTAAGTGTAGGTTTGTCATTGCCTTTCTCTGAGGCTGAGAGAGTGTGACATGCCCAAGGTCACCCAGTGGATTTCCATGGACGTTTTCACACGGGGGTCCCTAAAGCCGGCTGGAGCCATTCCGGAACGGCTCGTGCCGCTGATTCCGGAATGGCTCCGGCGGCGGCAGGCTAATTCCTTTTGCCACCCGGAATTACCTTTCCACCGCTGAAGCCGGAATTAGAGGCCTTTCTGCCGGAGTGAGGCCAGACTTAGGGCTCCGTGTGTCTGAACACATGGAGCAACGAGCCGGACTGACGCAGGGATGGCACCGGAAGGGGCGGGGTTTGCCGCCGCGCGCGTGTGAACGACCTGGAAATGGAGCCGGAGTGGGGCCAGACGGAGGCCGGCTAGCGTCCTCCTAAAGCCCCGTGTGAAAACGTCCCATGGCTAAGAAGGGATCTGAACCCTGGTTTCCAGAGTTCTAGTCCAACATCTAAACCACTTCACCATGCTGGATCTAAGTATGATTTTACCTTTGGATATTCCAAGAGCTCCTGGAAGAAGAAATATGAGAGACTGTTAAGCACAGCACTTGCAGAATATTGGTTTTTGGTAAAATTGATTATACTGATTGATTTAGGAGCCCATAATTCAAGCACCAGGCAAGGTTAAATAAACAAGCAAATGCAACACACACATGACTAGCCTGGCTGACCACAAAATGAAATTTAGTACCTTTTGAGATCAGTAACATCAAGGGGCTCAACCCTTATTCATCATGGCCCAAGACTGTTCACAAGGAGGGGAATCGTGAAAAAGTGATGCATGTGTGACTTTAAACTTCCTTTCATCTGTTTAAAAGTCATATCACAGCACCAGGAGGAGGAGAGGAGAAGAATGTGAGAAGCTTTATCACAGCTTCAGCATTTATGGGAATCACTCAAAGAACTCAGCTGGGAAAGTGGGTGCAGCTGAGGTCATTTCTCCTCCTCCCCCCATAAAGAATCTGCCAGGAAATGAAAAGGAAATCTAAATTCTACCCATAAGAGCAAGAAGACTACAGAGGTAGATTGTATCATACTTTCTTTTCTACATAGGAATAGCTGTTAAAGAAAGGGAGACTTGTTCTTCAGGCTAACAGCTGTGAGGAGTGGGGGGGGGGAGTGCAGCCAATTCCCAAAGGATAGCAGATGCAGGGTATCCCCCAAGCTGTGTAACAGTAAAAGAGCAAAGAACAAAAATCCCAAGGAAACACTAGTCCGGCTGCGGAGCCAAAAGGAAGCCTGTCTGGAGGAACCACCTGTCGGGCAGAGGGACTAAATGACTCAGGAGGCTTAAGGCTGGAGCCTTGACAGGCACCAGACTAGACCAAGGGGGTTAAATGAGACCTAGGTCAGGAATCTGATGAAAGGCAAAAAAAGAGAGAAGAATCCTTCAGGATAAGAAGAGAGAAGGCAGGAAAGGCCTGAAGAATCAAAAAACAAAACAAAACAAAACAGTGACATGGATTCCAATAGGGCAGGTAATATGTAAATCATTAGAGGTAGGTTTAATGGCAAGTAGCCTAGACAGAGGGAGCACAGCTACTCTGATGATGCCATAATCTATGCACAGTGAACCCATGACTAGCCATAAGTCATACAACAGCCCATAAGGGTCGTAACAGAGTGAAAGCTGAACCAAACATACCAATGCTCAGTTGTCTGTGTTAACTTTTCCATGTGAAATAATTAGAATTTATCATGGAACCACATTAAAGTACAGAACGAAGCTGGGCAGCCAACAGAGAGGGATTAATTGATTTACAGCCTGCCATATGGCAATCCCACTGTGGGGAACACACTCCAATGTAATGGAACTTGGGTGCCACCAACCAGAATGTAAGATAGGAGTCTGGGGGGGAGGCAGTACTCAAGGTAGGATGAGCCCTAACAAGTTGGTCTCCCTGCGATCAGAACACACAGACACAACCTGGTATTGCATACATTCCCTGCTTGCAGCTCCTCCATTCAGCCATGCTCTTGCCTTCTATCCTGTAGGAGAGCCACCCTCACCAGCTTCCTCCTCCATTTACCTGCCGTGGCATTTACATAGCGTGGCAAGGTACAAAGTGAACAGGACTCCTCTTGCAACTTAAACAGCTGATGTAGAGAGATCTTGTGACACCTTTGAGACTAATTGAAAGAAAGAAGTTGACAGTATGAACTTTTGTAAACTAAAGTCTACTTCCTCAGATGCAAAATTGTAGTCTACAAAAGCTCATAGTGTCAACTTCTTTCTTTCATTTGGTCTCAAAGGTGCCATGACATGTCTCTACATCTCTGATTCTACAGACTAATATGGCTATATCTTTGAATTCTACAACTTAACAGCAGTTATTAAAAGCACAGGAATCTACCTACCCTCGTTTTCTTTTTTTCCCTTTTGCTTCTGGCTACACTCAGAGCCAGCATTCAGGCTTACTTGTTCAACAAGATGGACTATATCTTGTGGGGTGCTCAAAATGTTGTTACAGGTAATATACAGTTGGCCCTCTGTATCCACTGATTTGTTATCCATGAATTTAAGCATCCACAGCTTGAAAATATTTAAAAAAGTATAAATTCCAAATTGCAAACTTTGATTTGCCATTGTAAATAAGGGATACCATTTCACTATACCATTGTATTTAATGAGACTTGAGCATCCATGGATTTTGGTATGCACAGTGGGTCCTGGAGTCAAACTCCAGCAGATACCAAGGGCCCATTGTATAGGGCAAACAGTAAATTACAAAATATGGTCCCCATACAGGGAATTTGTTTGGGAACATATATATCATTTCCCCCTCTGTTTTCTTCCTCACCACCTTTACTCAAATACAAGGTGCATTTATTTAAGAAACCAGATACCTCTGACTTCTAAGCATTCTTTAACAAAAACAGAAATGGTTTTGCTTAATAGATAAGCAACCTCTCTCTTGTATATCTCCATTATCAATTGTTCCTTCTGCCTGACAAGCTTAATGCCTTGTGTTGACTTACTAGAACCAGTTTTCTTCATCTTGTAAGGGTAAGATAGGGATCATGAAACCACCAGAAGTTACTGGGCTACAGCTCCTAGCATTCCTCACCACTGGCTATGTTGGCTCAGTAGAGGACTGCATGCCTCCCACCCCACCTACATATGTTAAACTTTGGTTTCTCTTATGAGTTTGTTTGTTTTTATACCCCTCCTCTCTCCCTGCACAGGGTCCAAGGCAGTCTACATTGTTTTCTGTCACCCATATAATGTGTCACATAGTCAAACACAGACAGCAAGTGCATAGTGGCATAGTGCTTTGAGTGTTGAACTATGACTCTGGAGACCAGGGTTTGATTCCCATTCAGCCATGAAAGCAGCTGGATAACCTTGGGTGAGTCAGATGTTCTCAGCCTCAGGGGAAGGCAATGGCAAACCTCCTGTGAACAAATCTTGTGAAGAAAACCCCATGATAGGGTTGCCGTACGGGAATAATAAAGGTAGGATTTCAGGATAGTTGCCAGCTCCTGAATCCACAGTAATCATATATCCGAGAAAAATACTCTCTCTCTCTCTCTCTCTCTCTCACACACACACACACACACACACATACATGCACACATGGTACCTCCAACTATAAAAAGATACTGTCATATGTACTGGATAGAAAGAAGGGAAGAAGCAGATGAAGAAATCTAATTTTGACATATGCCAGTGATCCACAGGGGGAAAAACTCTCCTAAAACCTAAAATGGAAATAGGAAGTTTCTTTCTTTGTGGGATCACTTTCCTCTCCAGTCTCCATGA
Source organism: Phrynosoma platyrhinos (assembly GCA_020142125.1). NCBI lineage: Eukaryota > Metazoa > Chordata > Lepidosauria > Squamata > Phrynosomatidae > Phrynosoma > Phrynosoma platyrhinos. The sequence goes on from CM034703.1 coordinate 280,123,147, forward strand.
ATCACCAGTGGCAGAAATGTCTTCTTAGCTGGAAGTCTGTAAACCATCTGCCTTTTCACTTTTTCTAGCATCACAGGAATAGGAAGTGAATGAAGATTTTGACAGAACCCTTCCCCTTTCATGTCCAGTGTGTGAGCATTGGGGAGGGGGACAACTAACAGAGTCATCATCACCAATCTACATCACCAATGCCAACACCCACCCACATCCCACTTGCCAATGCTTTTTCATGATCAACAGGATTCTGACTGTCTGAAAGGCCCAACCTGTGTAAAGCTTGTACACACAGGGGACTCTGGCATGTCCAACTGAATGTGTGGACATCACAGGTATGGCTAGAGGAGGATGCTGACTATGGGGTCACAGCTAGTTGTTGTAGCCTTGTCCCTTCACATGCTCTATAAGAATTAATTGACCATATTTTTTTTTGCATTGAAATTAACTTGGATAGTTTGGAAATCCAGCTACCTTAATGGTGTGTTATATCCTAGGAGTTTATCACACAGGGGACAATTGGAAGTATATACAGTGATTTTTGTTGTTAACTGCCCTCAAGTCGATCTCGACTCATGGTGACCCTATGGATGAGGCATCTCCAAGACCCCTGTCTTCCACTGCTCTTCTTAATTCCTGCAACCTCATACCTGTGACCTCCTTAGTAGAGTCCTTCCATTTAGCATGTGGCGTTCCTCTCTTCCTACTTCCCTCCACCTTTTCCAGCATTATTGTTTTTT
>CM034703.1:280123980-280134614 GCA_020142125.1 Phrynosoma platyrhinos
TTTGCTATAGTCTATAAAGTACATGCAGATTTTCTTTTGGAATTCCCTGGTGTGCTCTATTAGCCATAGTATGTTTGCAGTGTGGTCCCTGGTGCCTCTTCCTTTTCTGAACCCCGTTTGGACCTCTGGGATTTTTCTCTCCATGTATGGTTGGAGTCTATGTTGCAGAATTTTGAGCATGATTTTGCTTGCATGGAAAATCAGTGCTATAGTTCTATAGTTGCTGCAGTCTCTTGTGTCACCCTTTTTGTGGATGGGGATGTATATTGATTGCTTCCAATCTGTTCGCTATTGTTTTGTTTTCCATATCTGTTAACATATAACTGTTAACTGTTTTCCATCCAGTGTCATCTGAGGGAGAGACACTAGGCCCAGCACCATCCGGCCTAGTGTAAGAAGAAGAGCCCTCCCTCCATTCCATCCAGTGTCATCTGGGGGAGAGACACTAGGCCAAGCACCACCCAGCCTAGAATAGGAAGGAGGGATGGGATTCGAATGTATCTGCTTTAATGTTTGTTTTGATGTTTTGAAATGCTGTACGCCGCCCTGATTGCCTAGCAGAGGGGCGGGATATAAATAAAAATTATTATTATTATTATTATTAACATTTGTTGGTTAGCACTGGAGTGATTAACCATCATAATCCCGCAATTGCACTAATGGTTTTCACACAACATCATGTTCAAAGTACTATTATTTTGTGAGTAACTTGTGATAATCCCGCAACTATGCTAATGGTTTTCACACAACATCGAGATGAAATATGATTAAAGTGCTATTATCCAGGGAATAACCAGGCAAGAAACAGCAGCAAATCATTCATGGGATTTCCCAGTGAATTACTTTTTGCTGTTTATTGCCTGGTTATTCCCTGGTTATTCACGGGATAATGGCTCCTGTGTTAAACTCATTTTAATCATGTTTTAATGTCAATTGTGCAATTTTCATGTGGGTTTATCACATGGGGGTAATTGGGCAAAATTGGGGGCTTAAACAGGCAAAATGTGAATTCGCAATTAAGATTTTCAGGCGACGTCCCTCTTAAAGAGGTAATAAAGAAGCAATAAACAGCAACAAATTATTCCTGGGGAAATCCCGAAAATGATGTGTTGCTGTTTATTGCCTCTTTAAGCGTGATGTGTCTGAAAATGTTAATTGCTAATTAGTGTTTCGCCTGGGATAATCACTGTTTAAATCTCTGATTCCCTCCCAGTTTTCCCCATGTGATAAAGTCCTGTATTGCTGTTTAAACTCCTAATTTTCTCCCATGTGATAAAATCTCTAGATATGATAGGCCAGAGTGGTAGGTCTCCTCACAATTGCTGTGTGTCTCCCTCTCCTCCACTGTAGCATACAGAAAAATATATATTTTTGTGGGGCTTCCTCCTCCATTTATGACTTCCTATTTGTGTGCCAATGTATATTTATGAGGGCAGGATGAGAGAATCACAAGTTCCCATCATGTTAAACAAAGCAGAGGAAAAGAACAGGTCATCCTTCTATGCACAAATACCATTTGTGTCTACCTTTTCTTCTTTTTTCACCCAGACTCCATCTGTCTTCTCTATGCTACCAAGGGTCCCTGCTCTATACCATATACCAACTCCCCTTACAGGTCCCTTTTTCAAAAATAAAAATCCTACAGTACCCTAAAGGCACCAGATCCCATCTGATCTTGGAGGCAAAGCAGGATCAGTCCTAGTTAGTACTAGGATGGGACACCACCAACAAACACCAAGTGCTGTAGGCTACATTTCAGAAAAGGTAAAAGGTAAAGGCAAAGGTATTCCCCACTGACAAGGTTGTCAAGTTGTGTCTGACTATAGGGGCGGTGCTCCATTACTAAGCCAAAGAGCCAGTGCTGTCAGAGACTGCTTTGTGATCATGTGGCCAGCATGATTACACAGAACACTGTTTACCTCCCCACTGAAGTGGTACCTATTTATCTCCTTGTATTTGCATGCTTGGCAGAAGGTTGGCAGAAGCTGGGACTAGTGATAGGAGCTTACCCCATCATGCAGCACCCAGGCCTCGGATTGGCAACCTTCCGATCTTTCAATCAACAGAGTCAGCGTCTTACAACACTTCAGCCACTGCATCCCTTTGATTCTTCAAAGAAAGGAACTGGAAAAAACACCTCAGAGTATTCCTTGCCTATGAAATTCATGGAGTTGCCATTAAGTTGATAGGCAAATTGAAGACACATACACTGTAGTCCTTTCTAATAAGGGAGTTGTTCTCACCTGTTAATCATTTTAGAGGCTGCCCTTTTCTCCAACTTCTCCAGCTCCATAATGTTTTTAAGGTGCAGTGTATTTAGTATTTCAAGCAGAGTCATACCACATATTTGTGATACACATATTGGCAGTTTTAATCTCGATCCCTTTTCTGGGGCCTTTTCATGCTACACAATTACAGCACTATAATTCCACTTGAAGTGCCATGACAACATCCTATGGAATCCTGGGATCTGCAGTTTACTGAGGAGCACTTAGAATTCTAAGCCAGAGTACTTTATTGCCTCACCAGACTATAAACACCAGGATTCCACAGGGCACGGCCATGGCAGTTAAAATAAAGGCATAGTGTTATAACTGTGGAGTGTGAAAGAGCACCTGATAATCCCTAACACTGATTTTTTTCCTCCACTTCAGCACATTCAGAGAGTTATTCACCATGGCTACAAGCGGCTGAGCCCCTATATTAGGGTACATGTGAAGATCAGTTGTTTTGCTCCATTGTGCATCAGCATTACACTTAGGACATTATCACACCAGCCTTGTGTCTTGCAGCAATCATGTAATGAAAGGAAACAGGAACATACTATTAGAAAACATTTCTTATCACACTGCTCTTCTTTCACATGACTGCACTACTTATCACTAGAGTGATAAGTCTCTTCAATGCAGTTCTGGCATTATGGGCGGTCAGTACCATGATGGGGTCTTATTATCCTCCTACATTCAGTTGTTAGTTCCAGCTTGAGTAGAGCCACATTAGCAGACTATGGGCCTTTACAGACTGCCAGAAATAATGCAGATTGAGGCCACTTTAACTGTCCTGGTTCAGTGCTAAGGAATCATGGGAACTGTAGTTTATTGTGGCCCCAGAGCTCTCTGACAGAGAAGGCTCAATGTCCCAGAAAAAAATACAATTCCTATAATTCCCTAGCACTGAGTCAGAGCAGTTAAAGTGGACTCAAGCTGCATTATTTCTAGCAGTCTGTAAAGGCCCTATATGTAAGTAGTGACTTTACCAACTGCTCCTTGATTTACCAATGAGTCTACAATAGTTAGGATTAACACTTGTGTTTAGGCCCTGGATCCCTTTTGAAAAATTGGTATTATACTGGAAACTTTCCAGTCATTGGGTATAGAACTGGGTATATATGATCTTGGGATAAGTGATATATTTTTGTTAGAAGATCAGCAATTTCACTTTTGGCTTACTTAAGATCTAATGGATGCATATCATCAAGACCCAGGGTTCTGTTAAATTAATTTGCTAGCAAGACCTAAAATGGAAGGTATGTGGCTTTCAATTTAATTTCCAAAAAACGATTAAAGCAGTCATTTGCAAATCTGTCCTGTCCTAGCAGCCTACAGAATAAAAAGGGCAAACAGCAAGAAAAAGAGACATTTCGCTAGCCCTACCCATTGCTGCCTCGAGAATCCTTCTGATGGATTACAGATAGTTTTCTGGCCCAATGTAAAACTTCATCTCACGATCACTAATTGCCTTCAAATGATCTTCTTGAAAAAGTGAGTTTCTGGCAAAAATTATCAGGTGTACCCTGAATATACAGAAGACACCTGAAGAAAAATCTCATTCAGCTCTTCTCCAGCTCCAGAACTTCTTTAACTTCTTGCCTTCCAACAATCTGATCACCTATGTCACTATTTGACTGCTTTAGATGTATTGAAAGATATTCTTTTTTTCTTGCTGGTCTTAATGGTTTTTACAACATGTTCCTCAAAAAGTCCTTAATACATGCATGTATTTCTGTGGGGAGGGTTTTCAGCCAATGTTTGTGCTTATTTTTGTTCTCCTCCTGTGGATAAGGCTTTCTTTTTATGAAAGCAGCTTTCCTGGCTCTTCCTTAGTTATGCTCATTAGCCTTGCTATCATTCTTTTAAATCTAGTATCTTTTGTACCAGAGACAATCCTACCCCACTCCATTATACTCAGTTTCTCTTATTTCTGCTGTATCTACGTTGTTCTTTAAAACCAAGCATTCCAGTTCCCCTCTTTTGGTTTAAAGGCTACTAGCATTGAGATACAAACACCTGTACACAGTGTTCCCAAAATGTTTTTGAAGTGTGCATTTTCCACTACAGCCCTTTAGCCAGCTTCCATGCCTGTGGTGCCTAACAAAATCAAACTTCTGTTTCCTCCATCTCATCCACACATCTCATCCACATGCTCTGAGAGCATTTCTAAAGAGGAATAAATATCCTTCAACTCCTCCTCTTGAACCAGTCCTGTTAGTGAAATGGATACTATTTCTCAAAAAGCAACATTGGAAGCCCTGGATTTCAACATGTCTACATTTCCCCTTATCATTTCATGCCAACATGTACCTTTAATGCCATCTAGTTTGTTCATCGAAAGCTATAAAATCAACCAGATCTTGTGCCAATCCCTGGTACAATTCACCCAAAAAACATTATTTACATATCTTACTGTTCTTACAGCCTCCAATCCCCTCTCTGGCTACAAGAGACATATTGGTAAGAGTCAAAATACAAGAATGTATTTTGCATATGCATGTGGTTGGTCTCTACATGGTGTTTTTTTAGGGAAACAGGTGTTAGTTCTTCAGCTAACAGAATTTCTGTCAATTAAGTGAAGTGCCATGGAAGGGTTTTCTTTCAAAAAGTAGCGTATGACATGAAAAGATCTTATGTACCATATATTTCCAATGGCAAAAACTACAGTCACATACAAGGAAACATGCTGCATATTTACAAAATTAGTCAGGAAGCATACTCAAAATGTTCAGTTTATACTTGTTCAAAAATGTGAAGCCTAACATTACTTTCACAGTATTAAATTAATAAAACAAACACATTAGCTTCGTGTAATCATAAGATTTGTGGATAATGCACATTCTAGTAAATTTATGATAAAATGAAATACTACTGCAGGCAAATTATACTCTGTGCACGTGTATATGTGCCTTCAAGTCACCTGTCACATTATGGTGATCCTATGAATGTCATAGGACCTTTGTAGACAAGGAATGCTGACAGGTGACTTTTTCCCAGTTCGTTCCTGTGAAATACAGTCTAAAGTGCCTGGTATTCATTGGTGGCCTAGAGAGGTACTAAACTCAGTTTTAAAATAAAATAAAATAAAATAAAACTGGGAGCAAGGGGAGAAACATGAATGCAACCATTTTGGAGAAATGACATTCAGACTAGCATGAATGAATGAGCAAATGGCATCAATATAGCATAAACATGATGGTGTGGAATATCTTGTAAGCTTTTCCAGCCTTACCAAGAAAGTTTATCTACACCATTTAAGCCAATGAACTAGAGCAATATCACAGCAGCAAGCATAATTACATGTCCTTAATACATATAATAAATCAATACATATAATAAATAATTTCCTGCAAGAGCAAAGACTTTGTCCTCTGACAAATTCCTGCCACACAGAAATATGTTGTACAATAGAAAATGTTTACAAAATAAAGAGCTAGGAAGAGCAGGAGATCAAGCTTCCAGCAAATGACTGTATGTAGGACCTCAGATGTTGCTGGACTGTAACTCTCATCAATCCTGGCCAACTCCTGTAGCACAGCCAATGCTGAGGAATGCTGCAAGGCGCATTCCAACATCATCTGGAGCCCTGCCCGTTTCCCACCCGTGGTGCAATTGAACACAACCAACTCAATGACTGACAATGTCTTTTTCTTTATGCTTCCTTCTGATCTGTGGCCTGATGTGAAATACCTAACCTAGAAAGAATCATGACAGAAGATTCTGCAACTAGAAATGAGGTGGTTAGAGAAGGTCTCCATGGTAACCTGCTTCTGTTTCCATCCAGCTTTACTTGGACCCCAACTGATGTCCAAGCATTTGTCCAGGAGCAGATGTTATTTAAAACAGGGAGCTGGGTCAAAAACGGTCATTTATTGATAATCACATGAGACAGGAGAACAATGGTCAGCTAAAGGCAGCATCTGCTATTGGTGTCCCCTTCCATACAGGCTTCTGATAGGAACAAGCAGGAAGAGATATTAAGAAATGCCTGTTGCATATTGCCGCTTTAGGGAGAAAGGCACTAAGGCAGAATAAAACTAAGTAAAGTGTGGAGAGAGTAAGCTGTTCATCAAGAGCTTTAGGTGAATTTGATGCAGCTGACTGGCAATAAGTTCAGCCCAAATTGAAGGTAGTGCTTCTTCACAAGATACATAATTGGCTTACGGAATTCATTGCCTCAAAATGCTTAGATGGCTTTTTGAAAGGATTAGGTACGGTTCTGGAGGCTAGATCTGTCACTGGTTATTAAACAGAACAGCCAAGAATGGAACTTACATGTTCAGAAACAGTAAAGCTTTGGGTACCAGTAGCTAGGGACAAGTGGGGTGTTTGTGCCTACCACATCCTTTCTGAGATCATTCCAGCCCTATCTAGTCACTGTAACCCAGTATGCTGTATCTTCCACAGGCAGATCTTTAGGGTGATGCATTGACTGAGCAAAACAATTCTTATTCTAGTTGCAGAACTGAGGTAGAATTAGTGCTAAAAACAAATCCCTTTGTCAACCCACTATTGTCTTTTTGCCTGCTATTATCTGTGCTCTTTTGCATGGAGTGAGAGCTGGGATGGGATAAGATTCATTTTAATCCCATCCCTTCAGATAGCACAGAAGGGGTACTTAGAATGAGTGGAGGAACAAAAGAGAATATATGGCTCTGTAAAAACTGAGAAGCTTCTTGCAACACGCCCTTTGCTCACTGAAAAGGCAAAACATACTTTTCCCCCCACAAGGCTGAGAGAGGTTGGGTGACATCCCACAGAAAAAACATCTTATTACAAGGAGAATTTGAAGGATTTGTGGGCTTACGATCTCAGCCACCCTCTTTCAGTTACTGTTTTCTGCAGCACATCACAGCTTGACTGGATAAAAAACAACAGTGAGTCGGCACAAACTTTGTGCCATCGTGATGGGTCACATTTCTTTTGCAGACAGAGCTGGAGCAGGAGGGAGTATTTGTCTTGAGACAGAAATGGTATCGTATGAAACAACTCCATATTTACAGAGCCCCTGCAATGATGCAGGTGCTGTCTTTATTCAACTGGCATTGTATCTTTACACATTTGGCAATATACAGCAAAGTATTGGCTACATACATGTGTTGGATGCTCATCTAGGTTGCAGGTTTGGACACCAAGACAGACACAGTCTCAGTGCCTTCCATTGTTTATATGGACAGGGTCTGGACTTTAGAGATAACTCATTTGTCCCATCACCTCAAGATTATTATTCCAAAACATCTGATACTGATACTTCCCTTATAGGAAATGAGTTATATATCCAGGGCAATAGTGGCATCCATGTCAGTGGGTCAGTAAATCTGTTACTGGTTTTAATCTACATTTGAAAGGCGCTATCCAAGGAGCTGAACTCTATTACACACAAAAGTGGCCATCACCTTGGATAGCTCCATTAAAGTTCACACTTTAACCTGGAATGGCATCATTAACATAGGAGCCACAAGCTGCCACTGCCAGCACCCCATATCTTTCTCCCCCTTCCCCCTTGCTTTTTGGTGCCAGACTTTTATTTATGAGTAGAACATTCTGAATGCAGGATTAGGAAGCCCAGCAGAGCAATCACTTCTAATTAGAACTGCAGAAAACACAGGCAAGAGGTCAGCATTCCTCTGGCACAGACCAAGCAGGGAAAGAAGCAGGCACCCCACAGAGATTCTAGCACACCCACATTCTCAAAAATCCTGTATATTATCTGGACTAGTGGCAAAAAAGGAGGAGGCAAATTTTAGACTTATGACCAATGATATAGCTAGCGTTGGGGACAGTTATATACGTGATGACTACTGGAGTATGAACTCAATTGCAAACCAGCAAATCACTAGAGTAATCTATTTTTCACACACACACACAGAGTCATGAGTTTCCAAGAGTATAATCCAACCTCTGTTCACCTGTGTCAGTCTACTGGAAGAGACTGTTAGCAGGTGGCACCCTGTTTTTTTCATAGCAAGGAGTAAAAATCACATTCCTCTGTTGATTTTAAAGTAGGATGTCTATGCATGGACATCCCAGGATCCTAAATTAGGGTGAGGGCAGGACAAAGAGGAGTCTTGCAAGTAGAGATCCTGCATTCCTGCAGGGAAGTAGTGCCGTCAACATTGCCCTGACAGAGAGGACTGTGAATGTGTCCTTTGCTTGTGCTACCAAAGAACACCCCAACAGTCAAGTGCAATGCAAAGTCCTCAGTCCTGTATCTGGTTCTATCTGGACATCAATGACATTGGAAAGGGAGGACTGCAAAACAAGGAAGTAATCAATTATAAAGCAGGTGTGCTGTGTATATGAATAGAAGATGTAATCCCTAGCTGATAGGTTTAATGTTCTCCATGGATCTAACATCCCTTTTTTAGATGTAAGGTCTGAAATTGGGGATAGCTTTCTTTTCGTCTTGAAAAGATGGTGGGATTTGTCCATTTTATAGTCAAGCACCTCATTTGCATCTCCCCTGCTGCCGTCTCTCTCATGGTTTGTAGGAAGGACAGCATAAAGGCTTGTGGATTAGAGTTGGGAAAATAAAAGGTTATCAATGTGAGAGTGGTATTGGCTATGGTTCCTTTCAAAACTAGAAAGCAACAGATGGGTTGCATATTATTGTGTCAGGCTGGAATGGACATGAATCAGGGAAAAGTATCGCTACTCTCCTTGACTTGTTTGAGTCACCTGTAGTGTATTGAATTGCAAAGGGGGACCTGGGGAGGATATTTCCCATCCCTTTTCTATGAGTTTCTTGCAAGAAAACTATGCTTGGTTTAAGTTTTTTTCAAGTAACCATTAACATGGGTACATTTCGGTGGAGACCCCAACCCCTTCACATTTAGAGATACAATTCTGAGTCCATCCAGAGTTCAAGAGATTGAGCTGTAAATACATTATTCCTAGGATAGAAGCCCCCCATCTGACTTTCAAATAACCCTTGTAACAAGACCCCTCTTCAGGATCAGCAATTGCACATTGAGGGGTAGATATGTTAAGGGACTCTGGGTTTCGTTTTGAGATGATCACATCCTTATAACTGGCACAAAAATAATCTTGAACAAACAATCTTAACTGAAAAACTTTAACCAAAACCAGGAACAGACCAAGGGGAGGGAAGCCAGGGCACGCCCTGCACTCCAATTTAGCCATGCTTTGGTGATCTCCCTTGGAGTGGGGGGTGGGGAAAATGTTATCGGTGTATGATGACATGGGGGCTTAGATCTCAATGAAAAGGATTGGTATGTAATGGAGAGCAGAGTGAATTTGAGAATATAACAGCAGAGGCCAAGAGGTTGAATAGATCTATAAGCACAGTAAGAGGCAGGAGTGAAGAGAGAGTGAAGTATAGCAGTAGGGGCCAAGAGGTTGAATAGATCTATAAACACAGTAAGGGGAAGGTGTGATTGAAGTGCTCAGCAGAGGTTTTGTGACAGTTGAGACTGGATACAAATAGTTGTCACTAGAGAGAAGAAAATGGAGGCATGTTGCAGTAGAGTTATAAAAAAACAACAGGTTGAGGAAGAAGAAGCCAAGGTGGCAGGGACTGAAAAGTAATTAGCATGAGAGGGTGGAGAAGATGATAAGCAATCAGTACAATTATGGAAAAAAAACAAGCCAAAAAGGGACAAACTCACAAATAGAATAAAGAGATTTTTGCCTGAATGACCAAAGTCATATAAAATTAGGTGGATGTATTAAATTTCAGTTTTCCAGTTCCTTCCCTGTGTTTGTTCCATCCATGGTGAGCTGTCATCCATCTTGGGGCGTTGAACATAGGCTTGCCTGATGTTGGAGACTGGGCCTTTTCCAGGATTTTTCACTCCAGCTCTCTAGGCACTTTGATGTCGAGAGCCTCACAGATATTGAGCATCTGGGTCTTGGTTGAAGCAGACATGACAGTGTCACCCTTGAATATAGTCACTTTGAAGGGGAATACCCATCTATATTTTATACCTGCCTGCTGCAGCAGTGCTATCAGTGGTTTAAAGCTCTGTCGGCTCTGGAGTGTCTCGGGTGAGATGTCCTGGAACGTAAGGTTGTGTCTTGGAAGGTAAGGCATGGGATTCCAGTGACTATCCTTAGAACCAGAGCGTTCTTCATATAGTGAGTGAAATGAATGATGATGTCTCTGGGCATGGAGCCTCGATTTAGGGCCTTTGCCAGAAATAATCCAGTTTGAGACCACTTTAACTGTCCTGGCTCAGTGCTAGGGAATCATGGGAACTGTATTATTGTGGCACCAGAGCTCTTTGAAAGAGAAGGCTCAATGTCTCAGAAAAAAACTACAATTCCCATGATTTCCTAGCATCGAGCCAGGACAGTTAGTGGCCTCAAGCTGGATTATTTTTGGAAGTTTGCAAAGGCTCTTAG